>JAOXNR010000030.1:9010033-9043225 GCA_028571225.1 Parsonsia alboflavescens
GTAATTGTGAAATGTTGTGAAAAATTGGGTAAATAAGAAATTACTGTTTTAATATGGGTAAAAATGAAAACGCCCCGGCTTTGGACCATATTCAACGGCATTCTCATTATATATATAATTTTTTTTGGCATTAAATATAAGTCATTTTAATTAATTTTTTATTATTAATTATAAGTCATTATCATTAATTAATCAGGCATTTAAAAGAATTTTTTATATATTATCCCTCTCATTATATACAGTGAAATGATGTTTAATTTTTTGAGAGAATAATTAAAGATTATTTTAGGGGGGGGGGGGGGAAAAAACTTTAAGTTTTACAAAATGATGTCTTATATTTGGTAATGGATGGAGTAGTATTATAACATTGTATTGTCAATTTTTTTAAAATTTTTTTTAGTGATTTAGAAAATGAATCATTAGACATTTATTTTTGGATGAAGAGTTTAGTTCAATTTAAAAATAATAACATTAAATTTCTTTATAAAATTTTTAATTAATTAAAAAATAAAATATTCAATTTCGATTTCAATATTTTATTTTTTTGGGTGGTAGAAGTTATTTTAAATATATCCTCACGACATACAAAGTAAAAAAGTAAATATATTGTTAAGCTACTACAAAATAATTTAGAAAATTTTTGACCTTGATAACAAAGTAATCAGCAAAATTCTCGTGTTTTTTTCTTCTGTTTTTGAGAGAATATCAAGAGGTCCACGGGTCCACGTAGATTGCTGTTTGTTCGGGTTATTTATTTATTTATTTAACCGAGAGGCACTCAGTTAGTTGGTAGGAAAAATATATGCCTTTCACTTGAATGCCGAGTATACCCTCCCTGTCTCTGGGTTTCACTTAAAAGCAAAGCCTGGAGTTCCGTGGCAGAATAGGAAAAATAAAACGGTAGCGCCATTAACGTAGCTGGATCTGAAAGGAGTAAGCAAAGACTGAGCGCCCAAAAGCAAAAGAGATCCACCCCGAAAGAGAAATTCGGATTTCCTACGCTCGCGCTCTGGCAGTCAAAGCTACGTCGCTACCAAGGTATTCTTCCCAGTTTCAAATTGCTTATAGGTTAATGATTCTACATGGTGGAAATGATGTTTTTGTTGTTCTCTCTTGGTTGATGCTGCTACCCATTTTGATTTGCAGGTTAAGGTTGTTTCATCTAGTTGGGTTTTTTGCAAATTCCTATCATCTGTGGCTTTCCAGTAATTTATGGATGATTTTGCTATTTTGATTGGTTTGATTCTCATCTGTTTGGTTTTTTAAAATTAATTTATCGGCTTGGAATTTGGACATAAGTTGTCCAAGCGAGTGTCTGGTTCCCTCATGAATTTTAGAAATGATGGTGTATAGTGGTTGACATATTTTCCATACCGGTATTTTGGTTCATTAACTAAATACGGGAATCAGTGAAAACCAATTTTATTTAGACATTGCTGTTTTGTTCTTCCAATATCAGCAACTAGAGATGATAGGTTTTGACTTAGATAAATAGAGGAGTTGATTGTGGTGAAAGGAAAAAAAGAGAGGAGATCAAGAAGAACAAAGAGAAGTGGAATGAAAAATAAACCCATCATTTTAATCAGGAATCATCATTCCAAAGTATTAGGAATGTGATTACCTTGCAGGTCAATCAATTTCATAGATTCAATTTCATAGATTCGGTATATGTTTAATGTTTTCAGGTCTTGAAACCAGTTTGACTTTCCTTTGCTTCTAATTTTTACCTGTTAACTAGTTTAATTGACTGCTTCTTGATGGTCATTGCTATTTAATTTCTATACAGATTTTTGGCTAAGGGTTCTCATGGCTGCCTTGGAAGAAAATGATGCCCTGTTTCCAATTTTTATATTATCCACAGTTGCCTTGACATTGGTACCTTATACCATATGGAAGTTAATCAATGCTGCCTCTCACAAAACAAAGAAAATTCACTGTGAGTGCTCAGTTTGCTCTCAATCAGGGAAGTACCGGCCATCAATTCTAACAAAGGTGGAAGCCTCTTTACGGAGTTACTTGCATGCTCTTATTATGGCTATGTTGGTCAGGGATGTTATTACATGTGATGGACACTTTTAATCCTACAGCATTCACTTTTGCAGTTCTCAAACTTCTTCACATGCCATAACTTTACTCTGGTGCTGCTTTGGATCTTCATGGGTTTCCTTGTTTTCTACATCAAGAATATGAGTAGCGAAGTGAGTAAATACTATGTTTCAATCACTTCCAATTATCGAATTTCTTTGTAGAACCTCTTATCCAAGTAAAATGCATTGTCTTACTTTTTATAATTTAATCAGATAAAAGGTTTTGAACCGTTCAGTATTCTTGGATTGGAGCCTGGAGCTTCTGACTCAGCAATAAAGAAGGCATATCGGAGACTCTCGATTCAATATCACCCTGATAAAAATCCTGATCCAGGTTGAGTTGAGGGTGTTCAGTTCTTTAGAGTTTGTTCTTAGATAAGGAATGGAACAATCCTGAATAATTTGTTCTTGTTTGTCATTTTCTTTGATAATTGCAATGCACAGATGCTCACAAGTATTTTGTGGAGTTCATATCGAAAGCTTATCAGGCTTTGACTGATCCTATTTCCCGTGAGAATTTTGAGAAATATGGTCATCCGGATGGTAGACAGGTACTAAAACCATGTACCCACAGACAACAGAAATCTTCTTATTCATCTGAATACCATAACTGGAGATACTTGAACTCCCTATTCTACAAAATGTTGGGGAAAGCTTGAATGAAAAAGTATAATGCACTGATGTTTTTCTGTAGGGGTTCCAAATTGGAATAGCTCTTCCTGAATGTCTGCTTAATATGAGTGGGGAATCTGGTGGGATATTATTGCTTTGTATTGTTGGAGTTGTAATACTGTTGCCTCTAGTGGTGGCTGTTGTATATCTGTCAACATCATCAAGGTATGCTGGAAATTATGTCAAACGTGAAACATTGGCCACCTATTTTGAGTTGATGAAGCCATCATTGGCCCCCAGGTAATTTGTTTCTCCTCTGTGGATGTGTAGAGAACTGTTAATTCTGTTCTAGCATGCAATCTTGCTTTGCTCTGCTTCTTAATAGTTTTAGAACTGTATTTTATTTTCTGAAGTCTTTCAATACAATAAAGAAAATTTTCTCTTGAAAATATTATTTCTATCTTATTCAGTTGTTACGAAGTAGATGCGCATTTTTTTTCCCTTATATTGCTTGCATTACAGAATGGATTTTTCCGGTAATGGATGAAAATGTTAAAGGAAGCTTTACATACATTTGATATGGTGATATTTTCTTTTTCCTTGTCTTCACATTCATTCTGTTATCTGGTTTGTCATACAAAGATTACTCTACAGCAATTGCAAAACTTAAAAGGCAACTAAAATGAATTATTAAAAATAGTTCAAATGGAAGAAGAAAATCCATTGATAAATTAATTCCAATTGGTTGACCATTGCTAACCTGGTTTGATCTTGTAGTCCAAATAATCTCGTACCATGAAACATATATAGAGAATCAACTTGCACAAATGCAGCAGAGCTTCTTTTCTATATCATTTTTTCCAAGCTCTTTTTGTCAGTTTTAGTTCAGACGTCTTCATCCTTATACTTCTAAGCCATCATCACATAGCAGTAAATTATGGTTTCTGTTATTTTCATTCTTCAGAATTGTTTCCATGTGTTCTGGACTTAGAGTTGTGTGAATAGAAACCATATGAGAAATATTCTTGTGTTACATGAGAAAAGGAAAAGCAGAATCATTAAAGCTAGATCTTGCAGATTTACATTTCTGTAAGGGAGAAAAAAAACATAGGTTGGGGGAGAAGAAAGTGGTGCTGATAAGCAGGTAGGGAGGACCGATGATGGTAACTTAGAGAAGTAGAATAGGTGCCATGACATGGTGCTGCAATGGATGAGTTGGCAAACTTTCAATGAAAGGCATCTGTGGCTGGTTGTTGAATAGTATGGAGAAAGAAGGGTAAAAATAATTGTTTCCTATTTTAATGTTTTATACTAGTTATGAAAAACTTACATGGGGTTGGGTAATCTAGTCATTCAATGATATGAAAAGGGTGTGTTTGCTGTTATTTATTAAAATTGACAAAATTGACCTGTAATTTGACTGTTGTTAGTAAGTGAAAATTGGAGTATAGACCTTAGTAAAAATCACAGGCTGAAAAGTATATTTCCCCTGAGGACATGCTTGGTGTCTGCCCATATTTTACACTGGTCAACCTGGAACTGTTTATGCTTCCTAGTTCAAGGGCAAGATTCATGTCTATTGATGGTAACATCATATTTGGAATGACCTAATATTTGAACAGATTTGCTTTAGAAGTTTAGATATTCAATCCCTGAAAGAATTATGTTCTTTAAGGTTTTAAGTATTTCTTGGCTAGGTGTTCATGGCATCAATTTCTAAAGAATCATCCTGTTACTAAACTTTATTTGCTTTCAGGCATTTCATAAATCTTATATTTATAGCTCGTTATATGGAATATTATTTTTTCCAATTCACAATTCCATAAGCACATTATATCTTTTCATATTTATATCTTCTGTGAAACCTCAATAACAGAAAAGTTGTGGATATCCTCATTGAGGCTGAAGAATTCAAGAATATTCCTGTGCGAAGAACTGATGAAGAATCCCTTCAGAAACTCTTTGCAACTGTTAAGAGTGAATTGTTCTTGGATAACAAGAATATGAAACAGGAAGAGGCAAAGTTTTGGAAGCGGCATCCAGCACTGGTTAAGGCAAGTGTTCTCGATGCCAAAAGAGCAATATTAGGTGTTGATAGCTCCTTCGTTCTCTTGTCATGGTTTCCTTTTCTAGCTTATAGTTGAGTTCAGGTGTCTTACTTCTCTTGGATGCTTCCTGCTTTTCTGATTCCAGACAGAGCTGTTGCTTCAAGCCTATATTACTCGTGAAACAGCCCTGTCCCCAGATTTGCAGCACGACTTGAAAGATGTGTTGCAGCTTGTGCCTCGTCTACTTGAAGAGCTATTGATGGTACATTCTGTCATATAATGATTGAATTTGATAATGATATTCATGCTGTGATCCAAGTTTTTGTGTGTCAGTTCATATTGGAGATGTCTCCTTGGACATGTTTTTGATGACTTTCTATTTTCTGGAGTTTCTTGGTGATTGATATTTCTGTGGATCTTTTTCTGTCTTTTTCATTGCCCTCTCACTGCTCATCAATCTTTCTGAGGTACTTTGTTATGGTCCCAGGTAATGGATTGGGTTATGGGTCTGTTTGAGTGAGAGTCTGGAAGGTTTATGGAGGAGAAAGAGGGGTTGAAGGTTTCTTTTTTTCGACCTATGATTGAAATTCAGGCTACTTAGAGAGAGAACCCGAGAATCTCTAGTTAAAAGAACACAAAAACCAGCATAAATTCTTCCTGCTATTTTATTAGATAAAACCACCTTAAATAAAACATGAAACTACTGAAAACTGTTATCCTAATAAATGGGAAAGTGGGAAAGGTGGGGAAATTAGTGCGAAAAGTAACTCCAAAAGTGGAGCTATTCACATTTTTAGGAAATAAACAGAAATTCTAAAAATAAATAAGACAAAAATACTAAAATTCTGGATTGCTACTGGTATCCCTGGGATACTAACATACATGTTGGACATGATCTTCTTCTTACAATTATTTAAACCATATGCAGATGTCAGTTTTACCTCGCAATACTAAGGGGCATGGCTGGCTAAGATCAGCAACTGCAGTCATTGAACTCTCTCAGTGTGTAATTCAGGTATACAACTCAATTACATGACTATATCTAAAAATTATTCTGCTTTAAAAACCATCATTTTACTTGTTATTGATAGATCAAGCTTATCCAATAATTTAATCAGTTACATCCAAAGCAAAAGTATCCTGAAAGAGTTCTGTGATTTATGCAAACGGAATCATATACAGGCTGTTCGTCTTAGTGCAAGGAAGGCATCTGGAGGATCTGCAGAGGGCATTGCTCCTTTCTTACAGCTTCCACATTTCACTGATGCTATGGTGGAAAAGATAGGACACAAGGTATTCAGAATCTTACCACTCTCTCTTTCATAGGGTTAGGCATTTTACCATCTGAACTGGGAATCTTATGAGTTAGTTTTGTAAGAAACCTTGAAACTTCTTGGTTCCTGATAGTTGCACTAGCTTAGTTTTAGAATTGAGTTGAAACTGAGAAATTGCTGAAATTTCTTTATGACTACAGAAGAAATTTATTACTTCTGCCAATCTTAAATTGAACGTTCACTTTTAGTTTGATATAAAAATTAAGTGAATTACTCAGTTATTCAATTTTGGACCAAGGGGTATCCCTCGCCCCCTCCCCTTTCCCCTCCCAACACACACCACAAGGGGTGGGATCGTTGGTCTCAGGTTTGGGATCCTGGACATATTTATGGTCATTATCAAGCTAACTTGAATTTGATTGTGTTCGCCAGTGTTTTTTCTTTGTAGTAACGATTCTATTTTCATTCATGTTCTAATACTTGATTTGTTTTTTAATCTTTGGGTTCGTAATTAATTGCAGAAGGGACAAAGGTTTCAGGAGCTCAAGGAGACGACCACTCAAGAGCGTGCTGAGTTTCTTTCACAGACGTATGGGTTTTCTGCTGCTCAAGTTCTTGATGTTGAGAGGGTACTTGAGTTAATGCCATCTACAGAAGTTGAAGTTACTTGTCAGACAGAGGGAGAGGACGGGATACAAGAGGGAGACATTGTCACCATACAGGCTTGGGTGACGCTCAAACGTGGCAATGGTTTGATCAGGGCGGTCCCTCATGCCCCACACTATCCATTCCACAAGGATGAATATTTCTGGCTTCTGCTCGCAGATCCCACTTCAAATAACGTTTGGTTCTTCCAGAAAGTCAGTTTTGCAGACGAAGCTGCAGCTGTGAGTGCTGCTTCACAAGCAATTGAGGAGACGATGGAATTGTTGGGGGCAACTCCTCAGGAAACTAGTACTGTTGTGAAAGAAGCAGTTGGAAAAGTTAGGAATGGTTCCCAACTTGTTATGGGGAAGTTCCTAGCCCCTGCAGAAGGGAATTACAACTTGAGCTGTTATGTGTTATGTGACTCCTGGATAGGTTGTGACAGCACAACGAGCTTAAAAGTGAAAGTCTTAAAACGAAATAAAGCTGCAGCTCGGAAGAGTAACATGACCGAGGAAATAACAATGTCTGATGAAGCCAGTGAAGAGGAAGACGAGATTGAAGATGATAAAGATGAGTTTGAGAGTGAGTACAGCGAAGAGGAGGAGGAGGAGGAAGAAAAACAGGAAACACTGAAAAAGAATTCTGGAAAGGGAAAGCAAGACAAGAACAAAAAGGGATCTAACAAGGCCCCTTCTCGTAGAAAGGGTAGATAACTGACAACCTGAACTTGAGGCTTCCCCTGAGTGTGCTGAAAAGTAGGTGATCAAGAAGACAGGTACCTTAAATTTTGAGAAATGCTAGGAGAGGATCTGAAGATGATACAGGATCAAACTCTCTTTGGATAATTATTTAATTGGACAAATGTCGAAATATTTGAGAGATATTTTTTTTATATTTTTTTTAAAAAATGAGATATTTAATTTTATATAACTTAAAATAAAAATTGGAAATTCAATTGTAAAACGAGTGACTAAGATTTCCCTAAAACAAGTGGTTTTCTATGTTTAATTCAGTGAGGGCTTTGCAAAATTGCAATCAGTGTAACTGTACAGAATCTTCCAAGAATATCCGTGAAAATTCTGTTTGCCGTGGAGGGTTTCGGCCCAACTCATGGATCCGGTCCGATGGAGAGAACGGCTCGAACGGAAAAGAGCCAAAAGACATTAATTAATCGCCCAAATTTTGTTTGAGAAAATTGCTTCATTAGTCCCGAAATTAGTTCATTTTAATTTTTGGGGTCCCTTGAAGATTTCTTCAACTATTTTGATCTCCAAAACATATAATTTGTATTTTTAATCTCTAAAAGACAATTTTTATTAGTTTTGGTCCCTAAAATTATTTTATTGGTTCTACTTAGTTCTTTCATTCTTGTATAGGAGTAATTTTCTAGTAATTAATATTCCATATTTGTCAAAGTAAAATATAGATTATTGTCACTTTATTTTTATGAAAAAGATTTAATTAAACTTTTAAATTACAAAACTAATTTTTAAATTCTTTTAATCACAATAAATACCTATTTATTAACATAAAAGATTTTTTAATTTTGTATTTTCACTTTAAATTATACTCTATGATTAATAAAGTATATGATAGTAATATTTGGTTACTATATTTGAAATAAAGTTTAAGAGAGAAAAAGAATTGGAAATTGTTGTGGAAAACCCTAACTTGAAAATGAAGTTTTTTGAACCAATTTGATTAAAATATTTTTTTAGAGACCTTAAAACAAAATAAGAAATAATTTGGTCCCTAATTGTTGCCTTTGAAAACGTAAAAAGTGTTGTTGCTGTTGTTCTTCGAGGCGGGTCCCATCATCTCCCAACAGAAATGAAATTTCAATCGGATAAAAGAGAACCACACGGCCCAATGATCCATCGAGCTTGGCTCTTTTGCCTCTCTCTCTTCAAACCAAAACCAAAACGTTCACTTTGTTGAATTTATTCTTTCACCGGAATTCGGAAATTCATGTGCCGGATCTCAGTATCAGAGGCAGCAAAATGTTAATGGTAGAACCGTCTCCCGCCGTCCGAATCTCCGTTGGTAAATTTCACGCAGCTACTTCCAGCCGCCTGCTTCACTCCACCGCCCTTTTTTCCTGGCGGTATTAAAATTTTATTCGTATACTATTCTTTATTGCTTGGTTGAATTGCTCCTAGTAGTTTGTTGGTTCTGTATTGTCGGAAATGAGATGTAAATCCTTAAACAGGAACAAATGCAGAAGTAACTTTCGTGCGAGAAGCTGCTTCCGGTTTGGAAAGGGGATTAGAGCTTCTGCCAAGGAGCATTCTGATTCGAGTTCAGGTTCAGGACCAGTAAAACAGAATGCGAAGCCACAGAGGTATCATCCGTTTGAGGAAATTGCGGAGTCAGAGTTAGAGGAGAATGGAGACGCTAGACTTAATCCTGCTGAAACTACTCGCACCGTAATTGAGGTTTTAAACAGTTGTTCCGTAACTATCTTAGTATAACAGTGTATTCTCTGTCGTAGACACATTCATTAGTGATGAAGCTGGTGGAATTTCATAATTTTGCAGGTTAATGGCAAAGGGACGCTGATGTTTTCAGGTTTAATCAATGAGGAAGTTCATGAAAATATCTTCTGGCCTGATTTGCCTTATGTAACTGATGAGCATGGGAGTAAGATTCTGTATCTCTTTCTGAATTGTTTCTTTAGCGATCTTTGTCTTTGGTTGAGTATTGGGGCACTTCATTTTGCTTTTGGTTCTTGCCAGATATATACTTTCAGGTAAAGAATGATGAGGATATACTACAAACTCTAGCTAGTGAGGAAAATCTTGTGGTACAGATCCTTTTCTATTACACATTCTGTTCTATTCCAGTAGCTGGTACCACGTGACAACTTGTTCAGCATCAAAGTTGTTGCACTTACCCTTCGCATCTTCTGAAATTAGTACAATATTCAGTGACGAATGAGATCTAGTTGCTTGTAGTTCATCCTTTTTAAATGTAGATGAATTTGCATACATAGTGTACAATAGGCTTTTATGATATAATAGATGCCCAATGTGCAAAATTTCTTCTGAGATTCAGTTGCCAATCATGCTACATTAGAATTTGTTAAAATAATGCAATTTGAATATGTGGAAACTAGTGAGACCACTGGAATTAAATAAGTAGCAAGAAATACTAAAAGATGCCACCACATATTTTGAAAACACGTTGGATGAGTCCCAAGAGATTCCAATCCAATACTTCCTTTTCTCTGAATGCAAATTTATTTAAAGGTTATTTTATCTGAAAGTTGTATTTTTTAAAATTTATTTCTATATATTGAATTCTTAAACGATATCATCTTCTGTCTAATGCAGCAAGTCCTTGTTGGCCTAGATACATCAGAAATGCTTAGTGAGCTAGAGTCACTAAGTCAAGCAGAAATTGATTTTGGCATTGATGAGTTTGATGATGAAGATAGCGATGTAGATGATGACAGTGATGATGAAGATGATGATGAAAACGATGAGGATGATGACAATTATGCAGAGGTGGCTACTTGCTTCTGCTTAATATTTGGTCCTTTCAGGGTGAATAGGAGTTAGATGATGACCTATTAATCTGGTTTCGGTACTTGTTTATAGGATTGGGTTACCATTAGAGATAGCAATGAGGAGGATCAGGATGAGGATTCTGATGGATCACTCGGGGATTGGGCTCAATTGGAGACAATGCGATCTTCCCATCCTATGTATTTTGCCAAGAAGATGGCTGAGGTAACTGGTCTTTTATAGTAGATTATGAACAGAAAGTAAAGCACCTCATCCAATTTTTTTGTGGGGTTATATCTTTAATGTATTTCAAATTCATGCTCCCTTTCAGTCCCAAAGATTAGCATTGTTTTGCATGTCTTCCTTTCTCTTAAAAGATTCCTGATTTTGTTACTCAGGTCTGTTCAGATGACCCCATAGATGTTTTGGACCAGCCTCCTGCTGGTCTTGCCATTCAAGGGTTTCTAAGACCTGCATTTGTTGAAGAACATGCTGTGATCCAGAGACACATATCTGACAACCACTCCAGTGATGACAATGTGAATAAGGCTTCAAGCATTGAAGGACATATGGAGGGAGGTACTCTTCAGGTTAACAGTCACACACATGACAAGGGATCAGCTAAAGAAACCCCTGGTTGGGTAGAGGAATTGGAAAAGGATGAAACCCTGGGTAATGGAACTTCATTCTATAAGCTAGAGATGGTTAAAATTCAACTAATTTCATCACATGGACACCAGGTAAGTCTGTAAGTTTTCTATTGTATATCTCCACATTATTTGGTTTCTTGCATACTTTATTCATTTCTTAACTTTGGCAGCATCATGTGGTCAATTTATAAGCTGATTGCACCAAGTTTTCTCAAATCACATGGTTTCTGTAATCAGTATATTGCACCAAATTTATAAGCTGATTGCACCAAGTTTTCTCAAGTACATTGCACCTTGAGGATTCACAATACTTTTGAGTTATCAAACTAGCAATTGTGTTTATCTAAAGATTGCTCTTACACTTCTTTTTCTTTTTGGTTTAAAATGATCCCCTTATGCTGTCTGTCTTTGTGTATTACTGCTCAATATTTTCTATTTTACATACATGCCATTTTCGATAGTGTGTTTTTACTGTCACTACTCATTATTTTATTCCATTTACCAAGAAATGGAAGATCATTAATTGTCTAATTACTCCATAGAGCTTTGTTGAGATGGAAGATTTCAGGAGAGCTCGACCTGATGCAATTGCACATTCAGCTGCCAAAATCATAGCTCGTGTCAAAGCTGGGGCAGAAAAGACTACACAAGCTCTTAAATCTCTTTGTTGGAGATGCAAGGGTATTCAAGTAGAGGTAAATTCAATACAGAAATAAAATTGAGCCCTAATCTATGATCCTAATTCTCTTTGATGTCCTTTAACCTCAAAAAGAAAGAAAGAGAAATGAAATAGGAAGATAGAAGTTTTCTCCCTGAGTTGGCCCTGCCTTTCCAAATGGATATAAAGATGCATTGTAGCTGATAAGTACTGTCATAAATTTCATGAAGAGAAGTTATTTAACCATTTAATCTCTAGTCAACTCTGGCGTACTTGAACTTTCTCTTAACAAAAGTTTAAACCCAATTTGTACAGGAAGTTTCTCTTATAGGTGTAGACAGCCTTGGCATTGACCTGCGAGTTTGCTCCGGTACACAAGTTCAAACACTGCGATTTTCCTTCAATAAAAGGGTACATATCATATTTTATGTTGTCCAACATGCATTCAATTTTCCTATTTCTGGCTTCCTAAAGCTCACACAGCATGTCAATATTGGAGCAAAATACCTGTAATACCATGTGTTCAACTGGTTAGTATGCAACCTCTCTATATATGGTAAGGATTTGCACTCGAAGTTTTAAAGACTTTCTGGTTGAGATCCTCAGAGAAATATGTAACCACAGTAATGATCTTATATTAACAAGGTGCTAATAGAGGGAATGCATGCAGAGTGATAGTCCTACTGTCCTAGTAGTGGTCTCATTTTGGAGAGCCATTAATGTGCTTCACAACCTGTAACTGCTATTACTTTTTGTTGTGGCAGCCCTTTTCTTCTCAGTTGTTGTCTCCTAACATATGACAGTGATTAATTCCACATTAGGAGTCATTAGATTTCACAACCTCCTCCATTTTATTTCTTTTCCTTATGGGAGTTGTTTGAGGGAAAGGCAATTTATGAGGTTTTTCATGTGGACATCACAACAATGTCAGTCTGAAACCTCAAAAGCAAATTTGCCAAATAGTTAATTCCTGTAAAGCAAGCTTCCGCATATACTGATACATCTTTTGCACATTCATAATTGGGGAACATAACATGGAATCTATATAAAAAATGTTAAAACCCAATCCTTTACCAAGTTTTACTGTATAATATAAGGTACTTTCAAAAACGAAATGTATCAATGCCTCAGAAAGGCCACGGCCAGATAGATCTTACCATTACCATATTATTGTCCTTATTGCCATTGATTGAAGAGAAACTCCTAAAATGTATCCCATGTTTGCAGGCCTCCTCAGAATATAGTGCCGAAAGACAATTAAATAGCCTATTGTTTCCAAAGATCAACCACAAGACAAAGCAGAAGAAAGAAGCTCACCAGACTGAACCATGAGAGATTCGCTAAAACCTAACTTTCTCTGTACTTCTGTTCTCAATAACTCTGTATATAACATGAGAAATTTTTGTAGTCCTTTTAGCTTCATTTTTTCCCTCTTACAGGCAAATAACATTATAAATTCATTGTTTCTTTGATTCTGAATGGTGGATTTTCAATTGTTGTACTAGTTTGCTCTTTAGGCTGATTATTCTGATGTGACCTAGAAGAACATTTTGTTGCAGATTGGAAAAGGTTTCTTTTCTTTTGTACTTTCTCATTTATGTTGAGGCGTAGTCTCACCATTGGATAGGAAAATGTATTCTGGCTGTTCTTTAATATAATTAACATATCTTAGTTTCGGAAGAAATTCCAGGTATCTTGAAAGCACTTGTTGGATCTTCTTCTTTTTTCTATTTATTCAATATTAACACATTGAAAAGAATGCATAATCCTAGCTTTTGACTTTGGATTTGATAATATTTCAATCTCTTGAAAGGAAGTAACAGGAATGCAACTTTGCGATGGACAGGTATCAGTTATTCATTATACTTAATACACGGCTTTTTTTTCAAACTTTATACACTACTAATGCAAAAACACTTGTGTGATTTTTATTAAGCGTTAAGATGCCAACTTGACTGCAGAACTATGGGCAGGGATCATACATGAATTTGATTACTAATGCAAGCCTCATACACCAGCTGGGCACTCAGAAGATCCACAGCCGCTGAACCAACGGATTTGAACACGGTAATCTCCTCTGAATCCCTCCTCCCCACAACCTTCTCTCCCTTTACTAATTCTACCAAATCCCCTGCAATCTCGTCCCTAGTAATAACGCCCCTCTCAAATGCACCCATCAATTCCCCAGCCTCAACTAATGCTGCTTCATTATCGATGAACACCCTTCCTCTCCGTAAGGCCTCATCATCGCATTCCATCATTGAGTGCTTGAACGAACCCACCAAATCCAAATGTGCCCCCACCTTCAACTCTGCCCCCTTCACCAAGGGGGTTTCGGAGCTTGTGGCACAACTCACAATATCTCCCACCCGTACGGCTTCTTCCAGACAGGCCGTACTCTCAAAACAAATCCCCTCGAATCCATCTTCATTCCGCAACGTTTCAACCAGAGTTCTTGCCTTTTCCACAGTTCGATTCCACAGAATCACTCTCTTCACGCTTGGTCTAACTTCCAAATGGGCTTTGATCAAATGTGGTGCCAAAGAACCGGCACCGATCATCACAAAGGTCTCGGTGTCTTTTCTCGATAAGTATTGAGAAGCCAAAGCTGAGATACATGAAGTGCGGTAAAGGGTGAGTTCTGTGGCGTCTAAGGAAGCTAAGGTCTGCCCAGTCTGGGAGTTAAAGAGAACATAACTTGCATTCACCCCCGGTAAATTAAGGGCGGAGTTGTTGGGGTGACAGGTGACAAGCTTGACACCAATGTAAGGAAAAGAGGGAGATTCAGACCAAGAGGGCATGAGGAGGAGAGAGGAGGAAGAGCCTGTTTGGTGGGTGTGGCGGATCGGGCAATTGGTGGCGGTGAAGAGCCTTGGGAGTGTGACCTGGAGGTGCTTGATGAGGGATTTGTGGGTCAGAAGTGAACGGAGATTTGGGGCTGAAATGAAGATCGGCGGCGTGATGGCGTTGGTCGCCATGGATGGGAGACTTTGAACCAGTCCGTACGTTTGGTATGCAGCCTCAAACAGCAAAGGGAAGGGGAGAAAGAACGAGAAACTACGGAGAGACCAAAATGAAACAAGTCGGGTATTTATGATCCATACTCCTAACATTGACGGTTGACTCGCAAATTGGTGGGTTGGGCCATGCTTTTGGAAATTCAGTCGTTCTTTAACCATTTTCTTCACATAGGAGGAAATACCGTAGAAACTAGAAAATAATAGGCAGAAGAATCCACAGTTCCACAAGTATTTCAGAAACTGTTCTCAGACAATGTTCTAATTATAAATCGTTGGCCTTCCCATATTGTAAGGATAATGTAATTATATTTTAATATTTTAATAAATAATTTATATTTTGAAACTTATAAATAAATACAGTAATAAAATAAAATTGAGCGAAAATATATACATTATTCCCATTTTTGAAGCACAACTTCCCAAGGTTTTCCCAAATGAATGCAAGACTCATCTTCCTTGTACACATGGGGTATAGATAAATACACGTTCTCCCTGTACATGCCCCCTGACCCAAGAAAGAAATAGCAGCTGGAAAAGATATGGAGATGGATAGTAAACGTACAGAGTTCAGCAAGTTCATGGTGTTCCCAGAATTAAAAAGAACAAGTCTCCTTAATCTCGCCTATACACCCAGCTTCTTCTTGTAGGGAGGAATCCCGGTACCGGGATATTGTGCTTATTAGCCAACCATACTCCAGTCTCAGGTTCACCGGTTTGACAATCGGGAAACAGCTTCACTGGTTGCTGTCCTTCTCCCTTTTTCTTTGTTTCAGGTGATGGCTTCCTGTGGCCACCAAGGTTATTCCTGTTACTGCAATGCTGGCCCATAAAACCTCAATTCTGTCTGAGATGCAGTGCTTTCAACAGCTTTCCACCATTCATCTTCCTCCAGATGACCTGCATCCTGCTTCGTTAACATGGATTAACAAGGAAATTGCTTGGTCCAGTTAGATCAAAGGCAATAATGGTGGTTCAAGTTAGTAAGAACAAGCTTCCTTCTTGAACCCTTTCCATGGTTTCAATGTTCTGTGACATACGTCTAGGAGTAGACTCCTTCCAAATAACAAAGGGTTAAATCTTGCTTATGTGACTTGAAAAAGCTCATTCAAGAATACTAACTAGCAGAATTTTCATTCTACCTGGAACTTTTCTATGGAAAATTTTCTTCTGTTTATTAGAAGAATAGAACTAAAAGGAGAACAATAAAAGCCCCCATTCAACATAAGAGATAAATCTCAAATACTGAAGTGATAAGCAATGAGGAAGTTAAAAAACTAACCATCATGGTCATATCCAAGGTTTTCTGTATGTTTTCAACCTGGTCCGCAATTCTGGTTGCTTCAATCCACCACTCTTCTCTCTTGCAGCTGTCATTCGTGTTTTCTTCTGTCACTGTGACTGAATGGCTCTGAACCTCATCATGTCCAGACATAATAAGGAAACTTGAGGGATCAGGTAGAACATTATCAGGTACCAGTCGCAATGGCGATTTATATCCTGAAAATTCACGCAGAAATATCACTTATGTCCGGAAAGCTCACTAGGACTAAGAATAATAATAGCTTTACTAGACCCAAATTTACCTCTGCAATCAGGATCATGACATTTCTGATAATAAACACCCTTTCTAATATCAACCACGTACATCACTGAACCAACATTCAGACACATCTTTAGTGCAAATGAATTGATACAATTCACAGAATATATTTCCTCTAAAGAGAGAAAAAATGCAAGGACTTATTAGAATTGCTGATATTAGAATTGTGTGATGCTGAAGCCGAACTGATGAACTTATGCGCCTGATATCTAACATGCAGGCTTAACAAAATTGCGGATTTCTTCAAAAATGGCTGTAAGCAGACTTCAGTAAAACAACTTCCTCATAGGAAAAAAGAACGTAATTAATGAAAATGTACCATGGTTGCTTTTATGTTGTCTGCCAATTCGTTCACAGTATCTATTTCTTGACATGTTATATACCATCAGTCCATACTCCGAGAACCAATACCAACTGCGGATTTTCCCTGGTAAGAGACCTGAAAAATATGAGCGCATTGATAATTCTGAATAAACTTTATACACACGCAAGAATTACAGCAAAGTCAATCTTAATACAAGGCTTACAAGCACAATCAGATCTGATGCAAAATTGTTTCTCATGCTGAGACGGTGAGAAAGAAAACAGCTTTTCAATCTAGTCATGTAAGTTGGATATTGTAACAATGACAATACGGCACAACACAAAAAATGGAGAGGAATAAAAGAACATAAAGCCAATAATGTCTGTTTATAAAATTCTTTCCAACTTAAAGGTGACCACACAAATATTCAAAAGTGCATAATCATTCTTAAACAAAACATTACCTGCTACACTTCCTACAGAGGCAACTGATTCAACAAAAGCATCCAAAGCCAGGAATGGTGATTTCCCCATCAAGTAAGTTTTTGAAGCATCAGTGGTGCATGCATCTAAGTCAAACTCTGGAGCAAAACTATAATTCTTGTGGAGCTCACTGGTAGTCTGCAATAAGAAATATCAAAGTACTGGAAAGTGGAATAACAATATCTTTTGAAAGGATGCCCAAACTACGATATGTCCCATATAAACACACACACACACAGAGACAGAGGATTCCAAGGAAAAATTCAAATAGCATTTAGTATTACCTCTGAGTCAAAGTGCAGGGCCTTCACACAATCTAAATCCATCTTGCAAATAAGAAGTTTCTCACAGTCCAAGTCCATGCTGCAGATCAAGGATGCCATAAATACTTCTTCCTCACTCTGGCAAAGGGTAAGATCAAATATTGGAATTACACACTTCTGTAAACATCTGATACACAAGCATATTTCTTGGAAAGCTGGAATCCAGAAAAAAAATCATTAAAATGTTGCTGCTATAAGTTCTTCTGAAGAGATATTAAGAGATAACAGTAGTGCAGCTTCAATTCGAATTATTAGATCAAGGTTTGGGGGCCAAAAGAAGGAAATAGTGGAACTAGAGCAACTTTTATGGAGGAACAGTTATGAGCCCTTTTTCACCCTTGGATGCAATCGAAAAGATCAGTCAAGCAAGACCTAAACCATATCCTAAATCAATTATCCAATCACTTCAGTGAAATTTAAAAACAAAGAAGAAGAAGAAGATCAATCAATTGAAAAGACAGTAATCTTCATAAAACATCAATACACCAATCACCAAGATAAATCTTCATGTTTCATATTGATGTCTTAGATATTCTATACAATATCCATATGTATAAGAAACTTCATACCATATCTTTACATTTAAACCTTCCACTCGGTAAAAGTGCTGCAGTCTTCCCAGCTTTAGATGATAGATGCAGGCGAAAGCAGCAATTTCTTGTATATACTGCTGTATCCACAAAAAGCTGGCATTCCCTACCAGTTGACGTTGAATCTTTTGACACAAACAGATCTTTAAATCTTCCATCTATTTCCTTTGAAGCATTAATCCTCGAGCATACCTGAATTGTGTCATTTGAAAGGAATAACACTAAAAAATTGCTGAAGAACAAGGACATCTGAAAAAAGAAACTTAACTTCAAAACAAGAGAAGTAAACAACAAAATCCACTCCTGTCTAGACAGGGATAATAAAGAAGAAAGCAATACGAAAAGAAAGATGGTTCAAAAGTTGTAGAAATTGCTAAAAATTCATCAACAAATGCTTTGTGCATATATTATTTACTCAACAGAATATAGAGGTTTAAATGACAGTGTGTCACTAACATAACGTTTAAACCCAATATGCTAAGAGCATTTAAAATAGGAAATAATCAGAAAACCTTATTCTTCAATAGCAAAGTGCTTATATAAAGAAACCAATACAGAAAACCAAAGTTGCTTTGCTCTGTAATAAAACTTCCATTGTCATAACATACCTCGGCTACAAACGCACCAGCATGTGAGTTGTCTTTGAAAGCAGTCCTTGGTAATCGGACAATTAAATGTCGAGAGAACTTTTCTGACAGAAAATACCATAATCAACACAATCTCATGAATAACTGCTAAACCTTTACAACGAAGGGTGCTCTACTTCTCCACACAAGCCATTCATCAGCACCTTATTGCACACTTTATCTCAAAGATCCATTTTTTCCCCCTATTTGGTTCATTTACTATGTGAGCTTCATCTGATCACTGAAAAAACACAACCAGATATTTTCCTCTTACTTTTATGCTTTTCTTTCTTGCGTGGATAAATTTCTGTGTCTGATATCCTTGCACCTAAACATCTGCATCGATTGATGTAATCCGACTCATCATAGACTAAAAATTCGGGTTTCCCATTCGAATATATTTGTTGATTTTTGCAAGGAATCATCATCTCGCTTCTTTATAAAGACATCTAGGGAAAAATATGAGTTATTTTGATTTATCCACAATTACCAGCCTAATTTAGACACTTAAAAAAAAAATCCAAATCTCAGATAAGGACATGACATACCCAAGGTGAACCATGGCGATGGATAAGAGATCATTTTGCATTGACGCTGTAATAGAAGAAAATATTTTGTTTATGAGGTGGTAATACTATGAATAATCATAACTGGTATCAATTATGAACCCTGATCACTCTCCCAATTCATTAGCGAAATGAGACTAAGTTGATATGATTTAGAGCAGATTCTACTTAAGCCACACCTAAAGAAACAAAAACCTGAAAAAATATAAAATGAAAATTGAGTATGTCACGTGTATCATAGAGAATGAGCATACAAAAGACATGGATTTTTATCTTGTAGAAAATTTCAATATATTAACTTTACAGGATACCAATAAATAGCATACCTTCAGTGGAAGAATCGAGTTCCATAATGCAATCATGGTCTGCTTCAATAGAATACTTCTCATGTAGAGCAACAAAGACAACTGAGAGAAGGAGATCAACCATTTTATCGCCGTTCTTCCCAACATTGTCCCTTTTGCTGAATTCCAGATCAAAATAGAGATGACAGGGTAATCCCTGTAAACATTGACTATGTGAGTAGCCTCATTTTCATCTAATTTTTCATTTGGGAAAATGGACGGTGGAATTTCACATAATAAAAAAGAGATTTAGAGTATCTTGCCTTTGGTACATAGAACAGAATGGAAGTACTTAATTGGCATTGCAACAAAAGAATGACCACCGAAACAGATAAGATTAGATGAATGAGATGGGAGTAATTACAGTTTGAGACAGACACCTTAAAATGTTCATGAGCACAAGACTTAGGCATAGAACTGAGTCACTTGATGTCAACCTCAACAAGAAAAATGACAGATCTTAGAAATTTTGGAACTTGTTTAAGATTGTATCAAGGAGAATACAAGACAGTTACCTCCTGAATTACTTCATAATGGTGGCGGTATTTTGGATTCATATGTTTATACCTAGAGCCAAAACAGCCAGCATAAATAAGAATTTACATAAGGATTAACATAATGTTTATCTTTGGTAATTATTACTGGATTGGATAGTTCATGTAGGAGATGAGAAGAAAGAACACCTTTTCCAAAACTCCTTATATGTTGCAGCCAGAAACCTTCTTTGGCCACTAACATGATCCTGGTAAGAGAAGATATGAGCATTTTTTAACCTTTTGACATATTTCATTGCATCATCTTGTTTTGGGAATGTAGCCCAAGTTTCCTCTCTGAAAAAAAAATCAAATCAGTGCTGATCATGCAATAAATATTTCTGAAAACCAGTAGACATACTGTATATCATTTTTTCAACCTTATTTTATCTTGTTCAGCAAGCTCAATACGAATTTCATGTAACAATCTCAACAAACTAGTTGGTCTCTTTGGAGGCACACCATTTGGAGAACCATAGAACACAATTGGAGAAAACTGTTTCTCATTGTTCGATGTCTTGGCCATTGATGGACTAGGCTGTTTCCAAAAAGATATAATGTTCCAAAGATGTCAAAACTTTGTCTTACACAATGGATAACATGAACAGCATGCAAATGCAAGATCAAGACGTGGACTAAGCGTCCATTTGTGTTGCAGTTATTCACAGATAATGTGAGCACGCTTTTGATTTATTTGAGCATCGAAAATAAAGAAGACATGATACTCAAATGGAAAGAAGTAAGAAACTTACAGGTACTTTCTGGATAGAGAGCCTGGCAACAGTTGCTTTTCTTCCCTTTTCTTCCGCTGGGATCGAAGATGGAATATGAGAAACTGCGGGTGCCTCTTGAACTGAATCCTCTGAATTCAAACTGAACTTCCCCCTTTTTTTCTTCTGTCTGATAGCAGACTCTGGGAAATGCGAAGTACAAAGTGCAGTTTCCTTTACATAAATTGAGTTTAGGAAAATACTAAAAAATTGAGGGAGGGGGCAACAAGCCAGTGATTGGGATTTAAAAGTGCCCATTGTTCTCAGAATACTGAAGGGAAAAAATTCGCAATCTTGATTTATCACACTGGGGGCTAAACTTTCAACATTACCGATTGAATAGTGACTTGATATTCAATATTTGCATACAAATACACAAAATACTCGAAATCAAAACTCATTAGAAGAAATAGCAAAATACTATGGAAATTTCGAGCAAAAGCTAGTTAGTGGTAATTATCATCATTTGCAGTTAGTTTATCAAATGAATGCGAATTATACACTGAGATTTAAAGCTTATTCCGGGTCCTTGCAAGATTAGCAGAGACATGAAATGTGTATGTGAGAGAGAAAGAGATTACGAGGAGGAGAGAAACCGCATTTGAAACACTGAAACAGTCGATCAACGTCATCCATGGATTCGATTTCCCTCTCAACCAACATGCAGTCGGCAGTTTCTGATTTTCTTTGTTTTCCAAACTCTGGAATTAGAATTAGAAAGGCAAAGGCTCAACGGGACAGACTCGAGAGAATTACGCGTGGCGGAAATCGGGTCCTAACGTCATCCCTGTTTTGGTATATCCAAAGCCCATTTCTGGTCCGTTTAAATTAATAATAATGCCTAAATGAATACTCGATGAAACAATTTCATATTGTAAACTGCGTCTTTGATTTAGGAAAAAAATTTTCAAAACATAACATATCATTTAAAAATATATATATATATTCTCAATATCCACTATAAATGGAAAGTAATTTATATTAATTTCTCAATCAGAAGTTGAATTTGATATTCCTAATTCTAGAAAAAGAAAACTTTAAGAGGCAATAAAAAATATTAAAAAGAAATTATAATTATAACCAAAAATATAGTATTCCGTAATTTCCGTCCAATCAATTTGAATTATCTATAATAATGCCATTATAATTTTTCTCTGGTATACGTATTAGCCATTTAGCCTGTTAGGCAGAAGAGGACCTTGGCCCCTTGTATCCATTTGGTTAATTTAACCTTTCCATTAACATAAAAAGTGAGACTTTACTCAGAGATTTATATTGCCCGCAAAGGATTAATTTCCATTAATTAAATGTATAGTTATAATTAGTGGAATGGTGGAGGCAGACGACACCACCAATATATATAGAATAGAACATACCTAAAAGGAATGTTCTCTGGCATGGCCGGAGCCGGACAACCACACGCATGCATATATATTCATTACATCGGCTTCCACTAACACATGCAGAATTCTAGTGGGGAAGCTTTTACTACGGAGACATCTCATGGGATGAATTGTGAATTAATTAATTAAATTATTGCAAAAACATCAACTCCCTCAACTGCTCCAATAACATACATTTGTCATCTTCAGCTAATATTCTTTAATTCAGACCACATTAATTCTCAATGGATTATAACTTGTGGCTATAATTGCTCGCTGCTGTTTGTTTTCTAGTAAAGTTACCGATCTCAATCCTTAATCTTATGAATCATATCAAGTTACATTCGCTGTAGTTTTTTTGATAATGCATATTTATGGCATAAGAGTTTTTATCCTCATATATAGATAAGGTCTATATCAGAATTTTTTATTATTTTCTTTCTTTTGCAGCTTTTTCGGTGGCTATAAATGATGACACGAAATGCAAGGCTGCATGCTGCATTTCTGAGCTTATACTTGACTTGATTCTAGTTAACAGGAGTGAACTAATTTGAAACGATGGCTGCCAACGATGTGCCGTGTTGTGAGACAATGTTCTGGGTATATTTGGTCATATGTGTGGCACTTGTGGCTTTTGCTGGTCTCATGTCAGGGCTAACTCTTGGACTTATGTCTCTTAGCATTGTTGATCTTGAGGTCTTGCTGAAGGCAGGTCAGCCTAAGGACCAGAAGAATGCAGGTACTAATCTAATTTAAGGTCTCTTTATTAGGTTCACTTAAATAATTAATAATCCTTTTCCTTGATGCCTGCTGTGACTTCTCATGACTTTGTTGCAGCCAAGATTCTACCTATTGTTAAAAATCAACACTTGCTCCTCTGCACCCTCCTCATATGCAATGCCCTGGCAATGGAGGTGGAGTGGGAATATTATTCAACTCAATCATTGTTCCTCTGGATTATGGTTTTGGATTCAAAATGTATTAATATTCTTGTCAAAATTATCAGGCACTGCCGATCTTCGTAGATGCTCTTCTCCCTGCCTGGGGTGCCATATTAATTTCGGTCACCCTTATACTTGCTTTCGGAGAGGTACTCTTTAGTTTACTCTGCATCTCAAATTAATGGGAGTGGGTTTTCATGCATTTTTCTCGCTCTTTTTCGTACAGATTATCCCGCAGGCAGTATGCTCGAGGTATGGTCTAAGTGTTGGAGCAAAACTGTCACCGTTGGTTCGGTTACTTGTATTTGCTGTCTTTCCCATATCCTATCCCATCAGCAAGGTGCTGATTTTATTTAAGGAACATTGATGAACTTTTCTTTCACTTTCTCTAACATTTTTTTTGGTTTTTTGTAACAAAACTCGGCATCAGTTGTTGGATTTACTGCTGGGAAAGGGGCATTCTGCTCTGCTTAGGCGAGCAGAACTGAAGACATTGATAGATTTGCATGGGAATGAGGTCCTAATTGGGTTCAGATTGACATTAATCTTCTTCCTCGAGCAATCTAGTTTGGATTTTAATTATATGCTTTGATCCTTTCTTTTTTATTTATTTCCCATTTCCAGGCAGGAAAAGGAGGGGAGTTGACTCATGATGAAACCACCATAATTTCTGGAGCTTTGGATTTAACACAGAAAACAGCTAGAGATGCCATGACGCCTTGTTCAAGAGTATTTTCCCTCGATCTTCACTCTAAGCTTGATGAGTATGTCACTTATTAAATTCTTTTCTAATAGAGATTTGCCCTGCCATTTGTTACATTGTCTTCTTGATCATGTTTCGGTTTTTCACCTTTTATCATCAGTGATTTGATTGATTTGTTAATAAGAAGAGGACACAGTCGTGTCCCAGTTCACTCAGGAAGTCGAGCCAATATCGTTGGCCTTATCCTGGTAAGCATGCAATTATTGAAGATCTGATTCTGACTGCAGAATTGTTGAATTAAGCTAAATAATCTTCAATCTGATCTGTTCTTGAATTTGGACTTAGGTTAAGAATTTAATAAAATGTCGTCTTGAAGATGAAGAACCGATCAAGAATCTTACAATCAGAAGCATCCCTAGGTAAAAAAGATCCCTAAAGCTACATTTATTCCAAATTTTGCAAATTAAGAAGTTCAATCTTATTTGCTAAGGCACAGCTAATGAACTGGGAATTCCTTCTTAAAACAGAGTTCTTGATTCTATACCGTTATATGATTTGTTGAACCAATTCCAAAAAGGGCACAGTCACATGGCAGTGGTAGTGCAGAGTAAAAGTACAGATGCGAAAGCCAAAGTGGAAACTTCCAGAGCAAAAATGAATTCATTTTCTTCAGAAAGGCAAACATTTCAAAAAGGTAATAAATACATTTCCTATCAGATTCTAATGTGTTTGAATTGTCTTCACTAAATTTTGAGTTCAGCATCAGAGGAAAAGATTACCAGTGATGGATCTGAGGCTTTTCTCAATGAAGAAGTTCTCGGTATTATTACCATGGAAGATGTACTGGAACAGTTGCTTCAGGTAATCAATCATCCATAACTTTAAGCTTTGCCTTAAGCACTGACGGAATTATGAGCAAATTTCTTGTCTAACTTAAAGCATTTTCCCTTTTTTCCTGTTCTTGAAGGAGCCAATATTTGATGAAACTGATGGTTACGTTGATGTCCACAACCGGTGAGTTCTGTTCTGCTACATTTTATGATCTTTTTCACACTGATCACTGTTCTGACCTAATTTTCCCCCTTGCCCTGATTTCAGAATCAAAATTAATATGATTCCCGGAACGAAACTATTATCAAGATCTCCAATAGCTGCGGGATCTTCTTCTTCTAAGTCCAATTGGAGATCTCCCGTGGCATCTCCTCTTTCCTCAGCACATCAGACGCCGATTTCTTATCATCATTCTCCTCTGTTACACTCACCCATTTCCCTATATACTCCGTCACCACAGGCAAGACCACCAACCCTACATGCTTCCCCAGGAAATTTTACAGTAAATTCTCCAGCCAGATATGCGCGATCAGTTCGCAGCTCTCCGATTACTGATCAGGTATAAACAAATGTTTCTTGTAAAGATCAGATCTTTCCAAATTCATGACTCCCTCTGATCCCAATGGTACCAAAGCCGTTTTTCAACCTTGCATGAAAGATCTTTGATATTAATTGGGTCACTTGGGTTGTTTTAGAAATCTTCATTGGGCTTTGATCCAGCATCCAAAATCTGCAATTCTATTTTAAATTATTCGAAATTGAATATCTTTGTATTGGGATACAAGTTTCCAGATAATAACGGTGTTTTGCTAAGCCTAGAGTTTCGAAGATTCCGAGCTTGAAAACTTGAACTTCAGTAGAATCAAAACTTGAAACTTAGATTTTAGATGGCAGAATAAGAATTTGTTTTGACTTGGGTGCTCATTGCAATGGTGAATGATGAATAATTAGTTCGTAAGCTTTAATTAATGAAATGATTAATTAATAAAATTCCTTCTTGCATGTGATCACTGGTACATTTTGTGAGTTTAGCATCAGAAAAAGTAAAGTAGAAAACTAGTGGCGCCATTCTAGCCAGATGCTCTCTTGAGGACTTGAATAGACACCAAATAACGGTGGTCTTCTCATCTCACAGATATAGCGACGACTACTGCACAAACTTAGATATAAAAATTATATATTAAAAAAAAAAAAAAACAACAACAACAACAACCACCTTAGTGAGCTTTATTAAAAGTAGAAAATTTTAAATTAAAATTTGTAATGAAAAGTTATGGAATGCATGACTTAGTGAAAGTCACAAAAATTACGGTTTTAAGTTTATTTTAAAACTATTTTACTAAATTAATAGAATCTAGATTATCTTGGATGCAACTGAAAAAAGAAAAAACAATAAATAGGCTAAAATTAAAGATTTTTTTTAATCATGAAAAATTAACATGTTATTTTTATTCTTATTAAGGTTATTGCAAATCAAAGTGTTAGTTGAATATATGAATCACTAGAAAAAATATTTCTATATTTTTGTAAAAAAAATGTCTTTATTTTTAAAAAATAATCATTCACTTTTAGCATTTTTATTAAAATAGTAAAGTAAATGTTTAATTTAATATCTTCTCTTATCTCTTTAATAATCTTTTTCTCTGGTTTACTTTCCCTTAGCAACTGGGCCGAAGTATTGTTCTCAAGTAGTGGGACATAACCTATTGGGCCATACATAGAGCTTTGGGGCTTTGACATAATGGAACAGAATTGGGAGAGGAAAAAAAAATATATCCTTGCAAAAGACAAAAATGCCCGAAAAAAAAATAATAATGAAAGACATTTACAGAAACAAGCAATGGCAGATCCTCTTGCTAATCTATTCGCTACAAGGTAGAGCCTTTCGTTTATTTACAGGATAAGTTTGAAGTTTCTGCAATAACAGGGAAGATTCTGAGATTCCACTAGCAAGATGGCCAAAGAAGTCAAGAAAACTTTGTTAAATCTCGAACCGCCATCTCTTCGCACTCCAAAAACACCAAAATGGAATCAAAGAAATTATCCATTAATCCCCGCGAAATATTCTCCTACCCTTCACCTAAGATCGTGGCGGCTGAAGGCAGAAGCAAAGGGCTTCAACCGGGCACGACCTGATCATTTGCTGCCGCAGAAAAATAGAGAAGAGAAAATTAAGAACTCCGAAAAGAACAATGGCAGTGACGAGGACGACGACGATGATAAGATACCGGAGGTGGTCTATAAAAGAATGATAGGCAGAATTCTGTCTTACGTAGGAGTTCCCTTGGCAGGTGGTTTTGCTCTGCTGCAGGTTTTCAGTGTAATCAAGGAGCAGAATTTGTGGGATGTGCCAGTTTGGTTACCATTCCTGACAACTTTCATCACTTTTGGAGCATCGACGCTTGGAATTGCTTATGGGACTTTGTCGACAAGTTGGGATCCAGAGAGAAAGGGATCTCTGCTTGGGTTTGAAGAAGTTCAGAAGAATTGGGTAGAAATGTGGAAGGATGGAGATGATTCATCGTAGGATTGGCAGAGTACTTCGAAAACTTATTTAACATTACTGTAATTGGCATATGCTGTGGTAATGAAGTTCATAAATATGACTCTTTTTGCATTTAGTTTATTCCGGTACTTGATTTTGCGGAATTTGTTGTTCTAATTAATTACTCACTTCATTCGGAAGGTGTGAAATTGGCCAATCTGAAGTTTTGTTTTGTAATAAAGGTTCACATAATAGCAAACTGCATAAGAGACGAAAGGGCAGTGTTCTAATTAATTACTCACTTCATTATAAAAGACTCGATCCAAACCAAAATATAAATCACTGTAGCTTATTTTGATTGTCTTTCCAGGTAAGTCATTTTACAATTTATAATGCATATTTATTATTTTTTTTCTCTCTTACCCTCCAATTAGTATTTTCTTTCATTTATTATGAAGAAATACAATTATAATTATAAAGATGAAAGAAAAGTGATATTTTAAACATAACAAACATATATTTATTATTTCTTAAACCATGTGAAAGACGATTAATGCCTTATATTGTAGGATGAGGGGATTAAATGTCTTTCTAGGGAAAAAAATTCATATCTGTCATTTTGGATTACAAGACTCATCAATTGAGACTTTTTCAATATTACCATTTACTTTACTGTCAGAACAACCCAATGGATAATTAATACTCCCTCTATTTAATGTTCCACTTTGACTTTATTAAAAATTAAGAAATGCATTTGACTTTTATATAGTTTTCTATTTTATCCATCTCCTCCCTTATAATTGTAGTGTGAGATTTAAATTAATAATTGTAAATCCTTAAGTTTAGGAGGGAATTAATGAAATTTTACGTTTAAAAAATTACTTATTTTTGAAAAGATATATTCAATTTTAAACGAGATAGTACCCTTTAAAAGATATATCATTAATGGAAATAGATAAAGGATAATTTAGACTACTTGTATTTTAAAAAATTCTAAAAATAAAGACTTCTTAATTGACATGTATAATTTTAAACGATATCTTATTTGGAATGGAATGAAAGTAGTAGTGTTCAAATTTATGAGAAGAACAAAAAACAATTGCCATTTTTATATGAATCCTGCATATCTTTTATACACTAAATTTTTTAAAAATAAACTAAAATCTAAGATTGCGTAATTTTTGCTATCATTTATAAGTTTTATAGTAATATATTAAAAATATCGGGAAAAAATTATTAGAAGAAAATTTAGAGTTAATATATTACGATATAAATTGAAATAAAGATCACAAAAATTAAAATGATGTCATACTATATTATATATTTTGAAAGGATGATGGTACTAGTAATTAGTTAAAAAGTTCTGCACGCAACTAGCATTGATTGGTTGGCTGTCTCTCGCTTCGACGACTTGACTGACTTTCCAATTATTCACAAAAGTGAACGAATAAGTCTTGAAAGACAATTGGGTACCGTTCCACGTCCCCTATAGGTACTATCAAACCGACTGAATTCAAGCTCAAAACAAATTCCAATTCTGCTTGAGACTTGACTATATTGTCATTAGAAGTGTATTATCACTAATGCGTTTGTAATTGAAAATTTATCTTTCAAATTAATTAAAATTCTGTTTATAAATTAAGCATTGAAGTTAAATATCTTCTATTAAAATTAAGCAAAATTAACTCAAGACACTTAATTTCTGATTGAATAAATATAGTATTAATTAGAAAGTTCCATAGCACAGATTCGCTTCGTATGATTCTTCCCTCCATCAAAACATCATCAAGAAGAAGAAAACAAATGCGTGCACCTCCTGGCAGGACTTCATACAATATTATTAGCTTCGGAATTTATTAGTAGCTGGCACTTGAAATCGTAGGTAATGCATAGGCTTAGTACCTAACTATATATGCTGAGGGCCATGAACAATGATACAACCCATGATATGGTGGTCATCGATTCCCGGGTCTTGTCAAGTGGATCCACTACGAGATCACAAAATGTTAAAATCAAAAAGAGAATTTTCAAGGGAGAAAGAAATATTCAAAGAGTTTATCTTTATGACAAAATCAGATGCCACTTGCTGACTTCATCTTCCCACACAAGAATGATCGATTCCAGATCGACAAAATTTTTGTTGCGTATGGAGGAAGAAAACCTTACTCCCTGGATCCCTAAACGTAGATATCTTCAAAAAGTTAATAAATGATAAAAATTAATTAAAATAATTTATATTTAATAACGAAATAATATATTATTGAATACTCTCAAAAAATTTAGAATACTTTATCAAAATTAGCTTGAATCTAATACAATTTTAAAAGTTAACTCAAGGAAAAAAATTTATTCAATTTTATATGTATATATCACATTTTGCCTTTTCAAATATTCAACATGATATTCTCAACGCACTCCCCCTCTGACAACGATGAGTATGATTGATACTCATAAGAGGAATATAGAAAGGATTACGAAAATAATAATAATAATAAAATCCATTACCGAACAAATGAGTCTATTTTGTGTAACTATCTCCACAGCAACATGGAAGAAAGAACGATTAACAATAAATCATTCAAATTAATTGAAAAAAGTAGACGTTTTTGTTTTTATTCAAAAGCAAATTAATTACTACTGTACAAGGCCGCCTCTGTTTGACTTAATGTAGTTTTTTATAAGCCTTTGGGATTTTGGGATCCACTGATCAAACAAAGAAAAAGGATAAACCTTTGGAGATTTTTTGTGACTTTGAACTCATCTAAATTAAGATTTGGAAGTTAGCAAATGACGCAACCATTTGGATCCTCCTCCACACTTCTTGAGTAATATGCCGGAGCCGGCGGGTATTGCTGATACGGCATCGCTGGTGTAAAATGGTGGTAGGCAGGGAAGGCCCTTATGACGCCACCACCATCGTTTTTTGTATCCTTCTTCTTGTCATCTCCTTTCTTGGAGGAATCGTCCTTTTTGTCATCTTTTTTTTGATCGTCCTTCTTCTTCTCCGGTTCTTTTGCTGGTCCAACTGATATAATATCTGTGTGACAAAGCTTTCTTAATTTGCCGGCTATTTTGACGGGATCAATGTCGCCGATCACCGTCAATTTCTTGTCTTTCATATCGATTGCAACTGAATCTACCCCTGAGAAATTCAGAACAAGAAAAAGTGATCAGTCTATGAACTCGGAGAGTTAATGATGCTAACAATACCAATTATAACAATCAAAAATCAAAAGACAGTAACAATAATAATACCTGAGAGCCCTGAAGCTTTTTGCATAGCTTTTTGCTTAATTTTGTCGTCATAGAATTCCAACTTCAACACCACTTTCTGTGCCAAAAATTACCGGAAAGGATGATCAATCAGCTTATAAAATAAAAGATTTGACGCGAATTTAATGGGTTTTTTCTTGCATTTTACAAAACAGAATTCCAAACACCACATCAGAATCAGCTGATAGGACAGAACAGAGAAGATAAAGAACTCCAAAAAGTCAAATCATCTCTTTACAACGGCATATTTAAAGAAAACCCCGATTAGCAAATCATAGATTAACACAGAATATCCATTGAAATAAAGGGAACCACAAAAGGGCCAACTGAACTTTAGTATGGGAATCAGATTCTCCCATGACCTAGTATCAAGAAAAGTACCAGCGAAAAAAGAATATCCATGGAGTAGAATCTGGAAACATTGAGGAAAACTGAGATGGAAAAATTACCTTCATTTTCTTTAAACTCAGAGATCTGCTCAAATGTTTCTTCTGATGGTACTGCAGATTGGGACTTATTAAATAGGATCGGGAGGAGTGGAATATTCAGAGCGGCGAATTCCAAAGAGGAAGGACAGAGGAAGAAATGTATTGGGTTTGCCGAACTCATCAAAGTTGGAGCTCATTTATATAGCTCGGTTGCTGACTGCGACGACGAGGAAGATGAGAGGATTGAGAGAGTGGACCACCGAGTCAAGGTAGAGTCAAGCTGGCTTTGATTCTCCGTTAAAAATGTCCAAGATAGACGATAACAATGAAATTAATTACTAGAACGGTACTCGTCGATTTTATTTATTTATTTATTTATTTTAGATTAAAGATGTCCATAGGGGATAAAAATGAAATTTATTAAGCTATAGATACACGTAGAAACTTCGGTTTTTTTTTTTTTTTTGTGTAACTTGGCACTTTTAAAATTGTTTGGAGATTAGTACTGCATCAATTGCAAATAAAAGTCTTTTTCTCGATTATTTTTTTAATTTCATGCTTTTTTATTAAATTATTATAAAAAATACTCCCTACGTTCATAATTGTATATTACATTTTTCATTTTTAATCATTCAATATTGAATGTCTGTTTTTTAATTTTGTAAAATTTTTTTATTAAAAATAGTAATATCATAATGTTAAAATTAATTAAGTCAAATCATTTTTCTTAAAAAATATATAAATTAAATTAAGATATTTTAATTCCGTGCTTAAAAAAATATCTAGATTGATTAAATTAGTAACACTCTCTATTTTATATCATAAATCATTTCAGGCTTTAAAGTCTATTTCTCATTTTTAACCCTCTCTTTATTTTCGTTATTCTAAATTCATAAAAACTTTATATTTTTATTATTTTTTATCTTTATTACGTGTGATATCTACCGATGGTGAATTGAAAAAATACTTTTTAAAAATTAATAAAAAAATTCCCTTTTTCTTAAAATATAAATTGCTAAGTGTTGTTTTATTTATCTTGTTTTGCAATTATGAATGTTTAATTACTATATTTTTTCATTCGTTCAGTCTATTAATATTCTTTTTTTTAAAAAAAAAAAAAAAAAGAGAATTGCATATATTAATGAAAATGAAATAGAACATCTTTGATATAAAATAATGACATTTAAAATTTTTTAATTTACCCAAAATGACAACTAACCTTTATATAGGGAGACAAAGGTGCTAAAAAGTTGACTACATTTTTTGGGTGAAAGGAAATTTTTGAAAGAAAAGAAAGAGTGATGTCACCCCCTGAATCAGCGATGCCCACACATATCATGGATGATTTGACACACCGAACAAAGAAAAAAAATGGTGAAGCTTCCTCAGCACGAAACGCGTTGTATAGACTTGCTACTATGAAGGAAGTAGAAAAAGAAAAGTAAAGTGCAGTAACGAAGTCGCTCTTCCGCCACCGCAGCGCCTTCATGGCTTGCAATTGCAGCTTCTGCGAACAAACACTACGTGGACCGTCGTCTTTCTGTGACGTGATCAATGGAGGTCTTGCTCTCAAATCTCAATTATTTTGTAATTTTCAAAATTTATTTCTATGGAACTCAATTTTTGTCCAAATCCTTTGAAGGTTTTCTTTCTTTCTTTATTTTTCTTCCTATTCTTTTTTAAAATAAGTTTGTTCAATCCACATGTTACTTCTGCCGTTTTAATATATAGTTCATTTGAAGTTTTTAAATTTGTTTTATAATATATATAATCGAGATTATATTATGTATTTGTATATATTAATTGAAATTATATTAAGCTTTTTTTTACACAGATACATAATAATATAATCTCCATTTATATTAATATATGTTATTCTATTCATTCTTTCTCTAAATTAATAAAGTCTATTTTCCTTGTTTTATAAACCCTACTTTTTAAAAGCTAGTTTTACTTTTTCGTTCCTCTAGATACTCATGTCGAATCAAAACTTTCTCTCTTTTGAATGATAAGAGATGGATTTTTTATTTGTTAATTTTCTTTATGTATAAATAATTTATTAAAATTAATTGAAATTGATAGTTTTTCTTTTTTAAAGAAATGATTTTTTAAAATCGTAGAAGATTAACGAGTTAATAATGCGTAAACAATATCTATAATAATTCTTGTTGGTCTTTGTGGTAACCTGGTGGCCCAACAGGCTTTACCTTTGGTCCAACCCAACTCATTCTGGGCCTTGGGCAGCCCATGGAATACTATTATATCTCTCACGCCGCAATGCTCCGTGACATCCGCATGTGATCTTTCCCAATTAATTTCCAAATATATCCAAATTGGTTGACCCAATTTTAATTTTACTCACTTTCTATAAACATTTCATTTCTACCCAAATGGGTTGACCCAATTTTAATTTTACTCACTTTCTATAAATATTTCATTTCTACCCAAATGGGTTGACCCAATTTCATCCTATACCCAAATTGACCTTTTAACATTTTTGGGTAATAA
>JAOXNR010000030.1:9049423-9075188 GCA_028571225.1 Parsonsia alboflavescens
ATATGTATGTATTGTTTTTTAATTCACGTAAAATGGCAACTAACATTTTATATTGTAGGACAGGCATTATCGATTACAAAACACACAGAAGTTGATTAACATGATCTCAAGCATCATTTTACCGGCTGATGGACTTATAACTAAGGACCTTCTTAATTGCCAAACAGTTTGTCAATTTTCAATCTTGTAGGTCCAAGCTGATCGATACTGATTTTTTGGGTTAACGGCACTAACATCACGTCATTTGGGGTCTGTTCTGACCTTAAAAATAAAAAAGATCGAAAGGTGAATGTCTTTACTTTCATTTTTTAAGATCTACTAATAATATCGTCACATTGAAAGATCAAGTGAGCAAGAGCTGTGAACTTCTTTTGTTATATTTCACCTTCGCCGGTGCGTCTGTGATGATTTCTTGTGTATTCTTGGCTAAGAGGAGTTAGCTGACCGACAGCCATCAACTGGACTTGGGAACATGCAGCTACAGAGCCTCTATGTCTTCTGCAAAAAGTCTTGACAAATAAAATATGAAGGAATCTTCTAACAATTGGCCAATCACTAAAGCGCTCGTTGATCACGCCAAAGCTATAGGAGCATGTTTTAGGTTGTCAAATCCACCATTGATAGTCGTACACTTCAACTCTGAGGGGATCCAGAAGCATTGCTGGACCCGATGCATAAGAGGAGGAACGGAAAACAAAAGTAGAGAAAAGCTTAGTAATCAATTTTACTGAGTGCTGCAATTTGAGAGGTGGAGTTTATGTCACGTTCTATGAGAATAACTTCCGCAGTTCATATTTGTTTATATTTAAAAGCAGGGAAAAGAAAGAGCAGATTTGGAATAACTTGAAAAAAGATACTGCATGTAAGTCGTAATTTTTTTATGTCCACAAGATATTAATCCCTAAATTCAAATGAAGAGAAAGATAAACAACTCCTTTATTTTAATCCTTTGAAATGGTTAAAAATCCTGAAAGAAAAGAGTACCTGCAACATGGAACATAGAATTTCACCGAGAAAAAGAAAAAGGGAACAGTCAAGATCTCACCTGGATTTGCTAATGCCAGGTCTGGACAATCGTTCTGCTGATGTGTCAGTTTAAAACGTTGCTTCTTCCCCACTTCCAAATTAGAGAACGCCATGTCCTTGCTCGGGAGATGGCTCTGTTGAAGAAAGTTAGTGGGTTGCTGGGGACAAGAATACTGAACAAAAGGATAACTAAATTCCTTAAATTTGAGGGAGGCAGTTTTCCCAGGACATTGGTGAACCATGTAAGGGCAGGAATACGAATGTAATGCAGGGACATTGCAAGCCTTTGGGGCTGTCACATCAAGAGATGACAGGACTTCCTGACCTTGGGTAGCAGATCCTTTGGCAGGGTCAGTAACAACAAGAGCTCCTGGCCTTTTAACTTCGTCTCTGACATCAGATATCCATGTCCCATCCCTTTCTGGTGCTAGCAGGTCATCAATAGTAATCAACTTGTCCTCATCTGGAAAATGGATTTCAGCATTATCTGAAGCAGCAAAACAGCTGTTTGAAGGAATTAACTTTGTGTGTTTAGCTCTTGTTGGATTGTCAGTTGAAATCATTCTGTTCTCAGGTGCAATCAGATCATCAATAGTTATTAAACTGTTATCATCAGGCAAATGGATCTCAGCATCATAGTCAATAATATCGTCACTACTGTTCAAAGGCAGAAACATTAAATGTTCAGAGCTTTCTAGATTATCAACCGGAATCAAACTGTGGTCATTTGGCGAAGAAATTTGAACTTCGACATCTGCTGTTATATTAGACTCAGCAGCAGAAGGAAGCTCCATCTCCTGCTCAAACTGAAACACTTCCATTATTTCCGACCACATATCATCAAAAGTACATTCATTCTCTTCCATGTCATAGGAGACTATCACTTCAGCAGTATCAGCTGCACTACCTTTATCAGTGGTCATGATTGGATAATGCTCATGAAGAACTGAACTGATGCGGTCATATGCAGGGGTAGAAGGAAATTTATAAAGCTCTGAAACTTCTTCTGTTGTTATCCTGTTGAATGATCCTCCGTGGCCAAAGCAAGATGGTTTACTAGTGAGCAACTCACTGAATCCCATTCCAGAAATTGATTCGTGAGACTGGATCATTTCAAAATAAGTTTTGCCATTGCTTGAATCTTTAAGCATGCTACAGAAATCTTCAGTTATGGGAAAACTAGTGTTGCCAGAGGATCCCTTTTCACACTCAGAATTTACGTCGAGAGGTTGCGGCAATGTTTTCTGGAAAAAGCGGAAACAGAACTCAACATATTATTCTTAAACCAAGTATTTATATGTAACTTCTACTCACTCGTCCATCAGCAAAGATCAACAGACCACATGGAGCGTCTATGGCTTCTAACATGCACAAATCGCCAAACAATTTAGAAAGAATATATTTACCTCAATAACAGTAGATGAGCAACCGCGTGGAACCTTCAAAGAACTAGCAATATCTTCCTTTAAGGTTATTCTGGATTGTTCTTCATTAAGGTCTTCAGTGATAATTCTTGTATTTGCCTTCTCCGAATCAAATTGCATTATCTGACTTTCACTATAAACATTATGTTCTAAGAAGTTGAAATCATGGCAAAACGGCTTGACATGATAGGCAGGACAATTTTGAACGTTCTTGGCCGAAGAGGTAGTGTCCTTAATCTCATGATATTCACCTTCACCAATTCTAGGCTCTTCTACTTGTGTATCCTCTTGAACATCAGAGCCTATCTTTTCTAGAACGGTCTTCTTAGAATGAGATCTCCTTTCGCACATTGTTATGCCATCCTGCAGAATATTGCATCTATGTATGTATGATAATAGAGATTGACAGCAAATAGAATCATATGATAGCACTACAAAAAGAATGACGACATTGCAAGAAAACATTGGCATCATGAGGTAATCATGATCCAGCTGAGAAATGGGGTAAACAAGTAAATTTTACAACTCTCGATTTGCTGAAATACAGCTTGTTGTCGAGAATAAAAGACGGAGGAGCCAGCAGAAAATAATTGTATAACAGTCAAATCACAGAGAAACTGATCAGACCTGATAAGTATGTGGAGGACGATATGGGTTCTCACTTTTATTAAGCCGGCAATAATCTATTTTTTCAGTCTCGTTGAACCTGTTTTCCATATCCTCGGCGTTACATCCAGATAATTTTTCTGAACATTGCTTTAGGTCATCAGGTCTCCTGAAATCTGCATTTCCATTCATATATTGGCAAGAAGAAACGAGAACTTCTAAGTATAGGTAGACTACTCTAGGAAAAAAGATTTCTTTGCATTCCTTAAAAGCACTAAGTAGCAATGGTTTGTCCTTTTCTAACAAGAAAAACTGACCTTCAATTGCACAATGTGCAATGTCACTGGGAAGTGATTTGCAGTTACAATGGAATAGGCTATGGAGAAGTATAATCACGAGCTTACATGTATACCTCCTTCATCTGGGTGTTAAATGGAAGGACAAATTTCTGGAAATAAATATATTCCTTTCCAGTTTGATATTTTTCGACATGGATGCAGCAATATCACAAGTTACATCTTTTGTGAAACCACTGACTGAAGGTAAAAGGAAAACTTTTTCGATCATGTTGCATATTTGATTACTTCATTGTGTTTATTTATTGATAATTCTCCTCCGGTGACAATATTTTGTGGACTATTTGATGTAGAACGTGCCAAGATAATTTTGGAGGAGGAGAGAAAAAAAAAGTCTCAACCTGAATGACAGCTTCCATGTGAGTTCCTTTGTCTGCTACACCTGAATGAGAGATGGTCGGATCTTCCAACTGACTCCCAATAACTGCTAATAGAATCGAATCCTGTGAACTGTTCTCTACAGCTGATATTGCCAGAATTAGGTAAAAACAGGACCCCTGATCCATTCCATGGTTCCAGGACACCTTTAAAATCATCCTGAAGTTCACTTATTCAAACCAAACATGATTTAGAATGTAGCAGAAACAAGAATCAGGCCAGTTCTCTAGATGATACGACCACCGCAAGTCATGAGTTATTGAGCATGACAAGATCATGTATCAATTTTAAGGACTATGAAACTCGTCATATAGCTAAAACAGAAAACAACTTTGAACACATAATCACAAGAATTGGAAAGAAAGACCATAATAATCTAAGATAAAGGAGTTATCTCCAGTGACAGAAATTAAGAAGGCAAACCACGACATAAACTTGATGATGATGCATGTGTAGTACTGGAATCCGAAGGATCGAATGACTTATTTCATATGGTAGAGCATGAAAAAAGAAAATAGAGTCATCTTACAGTAAAAACTAAAGGTGGCGACAGAAACCATAACTTACAGTAGGACTGATGAATCAAATCCTGTGGGAAATTGTTTGCAAATATCCAATTCAGCGCAGGATAAAAGAAATTCTGGAGTATATGCAGTCTTTGAAGGTCTGTCACGATTCACATTCAAAAACAAAATAATTTCAAGTTCTTTAGCCTGTAGAGAATGTACAAAGAACATAAGAAGTCTCATCCTACATAGAAAGTCCTGCCTTACCGAAAAACAGATGGATCAAATCCTGTGAGAAATTCATTGCGATCACCCAATACAGAGCATGATAAGAGAAATTCTCTCGTATACACGGTCTTTGATCGTCTGTAAAGTTTAAGAAACAACATAGTTAGAAAAAAAATAGAGTAAAAACTTTTTTAATAGCTATATAAGATTTAGCACCAAATAAATAAAAAAATCCACGAGACAAGCACTGCTACTCAGCATAAATAAATAAACAAAAGCAATTAAGCTGCAATTTGATGTATAAACTGAACAATGACTTTTTACCGGAAAAGACAAACGTAAACTGCCAGCCATTAGAGTTACCTAGGAGCATCCTCTTTAGGAGTTCCTTCCAACTCTAACGGCCGAGCTAAGCCTTGGTCCTGGTTTTCTACACTCATTTTCAGAAAAATAGTAGAGAAATCGCAGCTTCAACCAATCTAAACCTTCCTCAGAATCATATAAATCTTCATCAACAACCAAACAGCACGAACATCTCTTTTAGAAACCTGGCATTTATGGTTCCGAACCGAACTCTGCTCAGACGAAAAATAAGGAAGGAGGAAAAAAAATAAAGTTGAAGAATCCTGCTGTCTCTGATATCAATAAAAGTCTGTGTCCTCTCCACCACATACATACAAATGCAGCCCGAAAAAATAAACAAAAGGATGAACAGAAGATCAAGGATTGTGCTTTTATTGGTGTGATTTGGTTCTGCAGTTTTTTGCTAAAAACGGAAAGAAGAAAGTTACTTTCAAAAGCTTTCCGTGAACTTAAAAACCAGAAACGTAATGATCTCGTCCGCACTGCTGCCACCGGTACCAGTCTAGTATTGGAGGGAGAGGAAAAGCATGTTTCCTTTCCCGATGTTACCGGATTTTACATAGCTGTTTTTTTTATATTCTCACTCCTCTTTTGGCTCCAGAATATAATTATTGTCTTACTAAAATAGTAATTATAATATTAAATTGGAAATACTACAATTAAGCGATGAATAATAGTGCCAATAACTCTTTTTTTTATGTACTTTCTCCCTTTAAAAAAGAATGTATTGTTTCAAAATTACTATTATTTACACAATTTAATATAAAAATATAAATGAAATATCTATTTTATCAATTCTCTGTTATACTTTCTTTTAACATTTTCTAATGTAACTATACATCCCAATTTTTAAATTAACCAATCAAATTATTATTAATCCCAACCTATAATAAAGGAGAGAAGGAAAGAAAAAATAAATAAGAAAGGAGAATTTGGGATACAATTTAAGGTAAATTAAAGATAGACAAACTTATCTCAAATAAATAATGTTATAATTAGTTTACTTTAAAAATTATTTAAGGACAAATTTTTTTTAAAAAAAAAACAGATAGAATATATAATTGAGTGTCATAAATACCTTTTACTACTCATATTAATGCTATGAACAATTAGATCATTTAATCAAAATTAAAAAGGCATTCCATAATTTTTATATTCGAGCAAAGTGAATATAAGTCCAAAAGTTAAACTTAGTAACAGTCTAAAATTTCTTGATTTTTTTGTTTTTTGTTTTTTTTTAATTAAATGATTTAAAAGGTTATTTTCAAGGGGGGAAAAAAATCAAGTTAAAGTTACAAAAAATGCATGGCAATTTTGTGAGTTAAGGCTGTTTCCATTTTTAAAATATTATTAAATGACATGCGCTTTCTTGGGCACAAAGTTACATTTTTACATACGAGAGCACCCGAGTATTTTTATTAATGGGGCCAATAGGCCATAAGGATGTCAATAATCTGAAAACATTTTTGAAACTCTATTACAGACAAAGGATATTTGTGATATATTTTTTTAATTAACATAAAAAGATTAAAACACTATACAAATGGGATAAAATCTCATTGCAATTGATGAAAATTATTGATATAAATAGATAAAATAAATAAAATTAAATTTATCATCCCCATTGTTATTTATTGATATACAGATATTCCAATTTCAGGGTTTGACCAAATTAAGCCCAATTTTAGAAGGGCTAAATTCTGGCTGCACTAGGACAGCATCAAATGGAAGAAAGGACTAGTGAACTTCCAAATACTCCCGAATGAGCAGACCAAAACCGAAACATGTTACATGACCTTAATTTTCTTTTTTCCCCCATTCAGCACACCTCTAGCTTTTAATCATTTTTTTTTTCAATAATATGTAGTTTGCTTATTCATTAATTCCAAACGGTTATGTCCCGAAATCCCTTCTCCTCCATTTTTGAAATTTATATACGAGTTAAAGAGAGTTTTATATATAATATAATTTAGTAAATTATCTTAATAATTAATATTAATTAATAGAGAGACTAATATAAATATTTATATCAAAGAGTTAGTAAAATGTAAATTTCTTATTTTGATCATGTTATTAATTTTTATTTTAAAATTTATTTATTTTAAAAAAACAGAATGTTGCCGACAACATTCAAATTCAAAAGAGTATTATTGATTAGGTAGTTGATATATTTAGGACTTTCTTGATTTTTGTGTGCTTATTGGTTTTTTTTTTTTTTTGTTTTTGCCTAATACAAAATCTAAGAAAAGAATTATAATTTTAAATATATTAATATTAATCTTTAAAAACAAAACATTAGAAATTTAAATCAAATCCATTTCAATTAAAAAAGAGTAGTAAGGACTAATTTCAACCATTTTTCAAATCCGGTTCTTTTAAAAATAAAATAAAATAAAATAAAATCCTAGGGTGTTATGGAGATTGGGCCACCACAGGCCCAATCCTGCAAAGGCACAATGTACTCATTTTTAGGGCTTCGCAAACGTAAACCCTAAAATAAAAGCTTTCGGCGTTTAAGGTTTCTTAGTTCGCTTGCTGCAACCACCGAAGGAGCTTCTCCTAATTCTCTCTATTCTCTCATCTCCTTCTCGCTCTCGGCTCCATAAGCAGCCATGGTAATGGTCTTCCCCTTCTGTAAAGTGAAATTTTTCATGGTATTCTCACATGTATAACTGATTAGAATGATGATTTTTCTTCACAGATTATTCCCGAGAAGAACAGGAGAGAGATCTCCAAATACCTCTTCCAAGGTCCGTAAAAAACCCTAACCATTGAAAATAATTCTCTATGGTTTTCGTATTAATATATGCGGAACTGTGTTGGAATTGCAGAGGGAGTTTGTTTCGCCAAGAAGGATTACAATCTGGCAAAACATCCAGAGATTGACGTACCCAACTTGCAGGTGATTAAGTTGATGCAGAGCTTCAAATCGAAGGAGTATGTGCGTGAGACCTTCGCTTGGATGCACTATTACTGGTACCTCACTAATGACGGCATCGAGTTCCTAAGGAATTATCTCAACCTGCCGTCTGAGATTGTCCCTGCCACCCTTAAGAAGTCTGCCAAGCCCCTAGGCCGTCCAATGGGTGGACCTCCCGGTGACCGCCCACGGTAAAAGTCATTTCTTATGCTATATTTTCAATGATCGAATTTGGTTTACTATTTTTATTTTAATTGTTTTAATTTGTTGTCATGACAGTGGACCTCCAAGGTTCGATGGTGATAGGCCCAGGTTCGGTGATAGAGAAGGATACCGTGGTGGACCAAGAGGAGGCCCTCCTGGTGAGTTCGGTGGTGAGAAGGGAGGCGCACCAGCTGACTACCAGCCTGCTTTCAGGGTTAGTTTATTCTGGATGTGTTGCTGTTTTCTCTCTGATAAGAAAATATATTACCCTGGTACTACTCATGTTATTGGTTGATATATACGATGGTTGGCTATTTATGTGCGTTCTGTTTAATGATGAAAATGTTGCAACTAAGATAGATTTATTGAGAGCTTGTTAATTCTTGTGTATCACATCTATCATTTTGTTATCAGTTCTTTTTACCATTGATTCCTTGATGGGTCCATCTATTGATACTCATCGAATTTCTCTTCTACTTTAGTATGGTACGTGCTGTAGAAGTAGAAGTGAAACTTTCAGAATTGCATTATTGCCTGATCAATTTTCTATTTTGCTTCCACCGGAACCTTTACAAGCAGAATAGAAATTTGATGTGAAACCGGACAACCAATTCTTGAGAAATCAAACTAATCCAACAAATGCACACATCCAATTCATTAGAAATATGACCTGATTCCCTAGTTTTGATCTTCCTTTCCGTTATCTTTCAGATCCTTTCCTTTGTTTATGATACTTCAAGTAATTCTCTTGCTACATAATTCACAGCATTTCTTTTAATTAGGATGTCATTCTGTTATTTTAATTGCAATTTTTTCTGTGGATTTTGATATTCTCATTTCTTATGTTTTGCAACTTGTTGATTTCTATATGGATTAGCTTCTGCTCTTGTTGCTAAACTTAATTTTTCTAGTTACTCCACTGCGTTACCAATTGTTCTTTTGTTGAGATACCAACTTTCATCTGGAAATACAGGGTGCTGGTGGAAGACCTGGTTTTGGCCGTGGATCTGGCGGTTTTGGTTCTGCACCACCAAGTTCAAGCTTCTCCTAAACCCATGTTACCCAATTGTTAATTTTTTGCAAGCTAGGGATTTCAGATAGTTCAGTTTATTGTGCGCTTGTCTGTGATACATAATTTGAACTTAATGTCTTTTTAAAGTTTTTGTAACTCTTGGATCTTCATACTAGTAATATTTGAGTATTTGTGGGAACATGACTTGTGAGTTATTATCTCAATTCCGTCACTTAACTAATTATTAGTCTGGAGTTGCAGTCCCTCCAGATCGTTTTGTTTTTCTTTTCAACTTTGGTCTCTTTAGTCGTGGTTGGTTAGTTTAGGATGGTTTTGAGTTCTAATTTTCTAGGAATTCCTTGAAATTTGAAAAATATTTATTATGCAGAATCTTTATATTAATTTATAAATATGTTAAGGGATGAAATAGCTTTTATGCCTTTTGTGTTTGTCATCCACAAAAATAAAATGATATTATAACATAAAAACTATGCATGTGAATGATTTAGAAATTATTTGATTGACTTTTAAAATTGAAGATAACTTTCAATGTTTTAAAATAAAAATGCAATTTTTTAATTTCATTTTAAGATGATTTCGTTTAACTTATCTCCAATTTTTTACTCGTGTTATGAAAGTAAATACAAATTGGTAAAAGTGGGTTAATGGATTCATGATCTCTGTTTTGTATTGTGTGCAATGAAGTACTTACTCCTTTCATTTTATAAGTTGTTTTCAGTATTTAATTTTATTTTAAAATTTAAGTCATTTTATATTTTTTAAGTTATGTTTTTAGTTTTCAATAAGCATTTAATGAGAAATTTTTACTTGTATTCTTCTATCATATTAAATATTAGAAGTAAATTCATAAATATTATTTATAATAAGGGATATTTTAATTTAAAAAAATATTAATTATTAAAACAATCATGGTTTTGATTTGTGTTTCAAAATTTAAAAAGAAAGTTAAGAAAACAGTATAATAATTTTAATACAGTGAAAAATAACTAGTTGTGTATCCATCCTTTCACAGCTAGCTTGGGAATTTCAAGGGGAAGCTAATTTGGGAGTTTTAAGGGGAGAATGAAAAGAAAAGAGGGTTAAAGTTAGAAGAGAAAAGGAAAAAGGAGAATTTGTATGAGAGAAAAGTAAAGATATGTAATTTTTTGTTTTGGGGTTTACAAAGAAATAAAAGAATGAATTGTTTTTAAGTTACTTTTACCATGATACTCTTACTCAATAGAAGATGAATTTATTTGGATATAAGATAAAATTAAAAATAAAATATCGCTTGGGGATATAATAGGAATTTAGGAAAAAAAAAACCTTAGCCTCCCTACATTTGTCCGTTTCTCTTCTATTTTGGATGGTTGGTGAATCTCTTCCACAGCTACTGTGATGCTCCTTCTTCCCATTACTCTTCCCTTCTTTTCTTCTCTAGAAAACTTCCAAACAAGATTATTTCCTCCTCATTTGCAAATTGTTCCTTCCAAACTAGTTATAAGTCTACATATTAAATACGAAATCATGTTATTGTTTTTGTCATGTTATATGTAGAAATAATTCTTTTTTTTTTTTAAATGGATTTTTCTTTACTATAAATATATATATATATATAAAGCATCCTTAAATAAAGATGAATAACATAAGTATCATCTTGTCTAACTATTCATGGGTGTCTCTATTTTTATATTGTTATATTTAAAATGAATTAAATAAATCTTTTTTAATAAAATTTATCAAAATTAAAATAAACAATTCAAACTCAAAATGAATGGAGTTACAAGTTTCTTAATTACACATTTTTGGCTTAAATTCCTACTCCCTAATTTCTTAATTTTGGTTTAGTGAATCTATTGGTATGGGCGAGCAATGTAGCATAGGGGGTGTTCAAAGCAACCGGAAACCCAATTCAAACCAAACCAAACCAAACCGATATATATATTTATTTTAAAACCAATTCTAACCAAACCAAACCAATATAAATATATATATATATATATTTATATACATATACATATATATTCTATTTTTCATTTTTCATTTTCTCTTTTATAAACAAAAGCATAATTTTTTGATTTTTGACTATAATCATACCTTTATATTCATTATTTATCTTTTATCTTATAACCAATATTGTAAAGAATCATTCTTTTCTTGATATTAATCATCCCGCATTTAATAAGATTATTCTTTTATTTTCAAATCTATTGATTGATAATTAAGATAATCAAAACTCATTTAGACGGATTTGAATAAGAACTAATATTATACCATCTTTTTATATTTTTTGAAAGGTTAATAAAACCTTAAGATATATTTGAATAAAAGACTATAACTATCTATTTGAATAAAACACTATTAAAGTTTTATAATTTAAATTGATTTATTTTATCTACATTTTATATACTTATATCATTAAAAATTATTGGTATTATATATTTTTTTTCATAATTTATTAGCATACAAAAAAAAAATCGATCTGAAACCGTGAATACCCTGGTAGCAGACAGAAGTTTCGTTCCTTTGTGTAACTCACATGGCAACTTATCCATAGTTAAATATTTCATTAATTAATGTAAAATAAGAGGTAAATATCTAATTTTAATTTGTAACAAATATACACACATTGGATATATGCTTTTGGTTTTGAAAATTTTGAACAAAAGACACTGAAAATTTGAACATTCTAAATAAAGAATGCAGATCAAAGATTCACATGTTAAAGAACAATTGAAATACACAAAGCATTACTGCCTTGTTTAAGTTGAGTGTATATCCTCGGGTCTCGCATAAAACTCTAATAATCAAAACGTCTTGTTGAATGAATATCAATTTAAACAAGCTATGACTTCAAACACTTCTGATTAAATTCCTTAAAAGTTCCCAGATTTTATTATAGGAAGAATAAGTAAATCAAACCAGAGCCGAACAAGCGATACGCAAGTGGGCTAAATACCGAAGAGGGGGTTCATATTAGACTTTCATTGAACACAAAATGGAAAATACGGGAAATTGTTGACTTAGAACAATACTTCCAGACTCTGAAATGACGAACTAAAAGAAAGAAATTACGAAGACAGACAATCCTCCCATCTTTTTGCACCACACAACGAACAATCAATTCTAAAAAGATTACGTTCCTGTTTTATCCACAAAATTCTGTCATGACATTCCTTTCATGTGTTAATCAACTTCCTCCATCTTGCTCTCCTCATTTGCATCTTCCTCTAGTGCAGGCATGTCTTCATCGCCAGCCTCTACATCATCATCAATGCTGAGACCCAACTTCAACATCCTGTGAATCCTTGCAGCAAAAGTGTTGGGATCATCCAAGCTGAACCCAGAAGTCAAAAGAGCAGTCTCAAATAGCAACAGCACAAGATCTTTAACAGACTTGTCATTCTTGTCAGCCTCAGCCCTGTTCCTCAACTCTTCCATAATTCCATTATCAGGGTTGATTTCCATGGTCTTCTTGCTAGACATGTAGGAACTCATGCTGCTGTCCCTTAGAGCCTGAGCCTTCATGATCCTTTCCATATTCGCTGTCCAACCATACTCACCGGTCACCAAACAACAGGGAGAGTCAACAATTCTATCAGAGACAACCACCTTCTCAACTTTGTCACCAAGGATGTCCTTGATGACCTTGCAAAGGTTCTCAAAGGACTTCTTCTTCTCCTCCTTTTTCTGCTTCTCGTCTTCACTATCATCATCAAGTTTTAGACCCTCCTTGGTAGCAGAAACCAGCTTCTTGCCATCATACTCTTTCAATTGGCCAACAGCGTACTCATCAATGGCATCCACCATATAAAGAACTTCATAGCCCTTCTTCTTGAGCCTCTCAAGGAATGGAGAGTTTTCAACAGCTTTCTTACTTTCACCAGTAATGTAGTAGATATCTTTCTGGCCCTCCTTCATTCTTGTTACATAATCCTTGAGGCTTGTTATCTCATCACCACTCTTGGTTGAGTAAAAGCGAAGCAAATCAGCCAATTTTGTCCTGTTCTGAGAGTCCTCGTGGATACCCAACTTAAGGTTCTTTGAGAAAGCTTCATAGAACTTGTTGTAGTCCTCCTTGTTCTCAGCTATCTCAGTGAACATTTCAATACATTTTTTGACCAGGTTTTTCCTGATCACTTTGAGAATCTTGTTCTGTTGTAACGTCTCTCGGGAGATGTTAAGGGGTAAGTCATCAGAGTCCACAACACCCTTGACGAAACTGAGGTATTCAGGTATCAATTCCTCACAGTTATCCATGATAAAGACTCTTCTAACATATAACTTGATGTTGTTCAACTTCTTGCGAGAATCAAAGAGATCAAATGGAGCCCTCTTTGGAACAAAGAGGATTGCCTTGAATTCAAGTTGACCCTCGACAGAGAAATGCTTGACCGCAAGATGGTCCTCCCAGTCATTAGTCAGGCTCTTGTAGAAGGAGGCATATTCCTCCTTGGTGATCTCTTCCGGCTTCCGCAACCAAATGGGTTTCTGCTTGTTAATGAGCTGCCACTCGTGAGACACCTCCTTGATCTTTTTCTTTTTACCTTTCTCCTTCTCTTTGTCCTCGTCAACCTCCTCAATATCACCTTCCTCTTCCTTCTCAGGTTGATCATCTTCATCATCGCTGATTTCCTTCTCAGTTGTCTTCTCAGTCCATAAGTAAATTGGATAGCTAATGAACTCGGAGTGCTTCTTTACAAGGTCCTTAATTCTCCTCTCTTCCAAGTACTCCAACTGTAGAAATGAAAAGCAGAAATTGATCAGATATCAAGTCTACCAACACATGACAGATGATGAATAATTTGCAAGGATCTCAAAAGTATTGCAATCAAGCTAATATCCCCTGCTATAATATATCAACCATAGAATTATTCCCAATGCATTGACAAAATCTAATTTTTCAAACTCCCACAATTAATTCTCCCGTTACTTCCCTCTATCAAAGTTCAAAATCTCAACAGATCAGTAAAATTTGTACTAATAACCGAAACAATTACCTGATCCTCCTTTAGGAAGAGTGTGATTTTGGTTCCCCTGCCTAATTGTTCGCCATTGACATCCCTGGTGACAGTAAATGAGCCACCTGCTTGTGACTCCCAGATGTATTGCTCATCATCATTGTGTTTTGTTGTGACAACGACTCTCTCTGCCACCAGGTAAGCCGAGTAGAAACCAACACCAAACTGACCAATCATGCTCACATCAGCCCCGGCCTGCAACGCTTCCATGAATTCCTTCGTACCGGACCGTGCAATTGTACCCAAATTGTTCACCAAATCTGCTCAATGGCCAGATTCAACATTAGCAAGTGAAATGAAAAATTTAACCATTCCAAAATGCTTCTTAATATGCATTAATTGACTATCAGAAACACTGGGAAAAAAAATATATCTATAAAATCCTCTTGTTCACCCTTCGTACAAAAAAACACTAACTAAAATGCTTGCACCAGTTAGTGGCATCTGCAAGTCTCAGCGAGGATGCCAAAAACAATGCAAACTTAATATGATAAATCATGAGACAAATCTACCAACCAATATTGAAATCATGGAAAAAAAATATTACATACGCGTTCCAGATGTTATGAAACTCTATATAAATTCATGCAAAGAATGGAACTCTCCAGAAAATAAAAGATATCAAGTAGTGAGCATCACTAATTACCTGCTTTGGTCATGCCAACTCCGCTGTCAATAATGGAGAGAGTTTTATTGACCTTGTCAGGAACGAGCCGTATGAAGAGCTCAGGCTGGGCATTGAGCTTGCTCTTGTCAGTCAAGCTCTCAAAACGGATTTTATCCAATGCATCAGATGAATTGCTGATCAATTCCCTCAAGAAAATCTCCTTGTTACTATAAAAAGTATTGATAATCAAACTCAAGAGCTGATTGATCTCGGCCTGGAAGGCGAAGGTCTCAGCTTCGGCCATCCGCACATCCGCCATCGCTCACCAGAAAGTACACAGAAGAAAGACGCAGAAAGGCAAAGAAAACTAGAACGTAAAAATGAATTTGAGTGAGAGAGAAGATAGGTAGCACTGGGATTCGATTTCCAAGTAGTGAAGGAATGGGGAGGATGAAAGGGGATTAAATACTGGGAAGCGTTCGTTATCGTGTTGTTCTAGGACCTTCCATTTCTGAGTTCTAAATCAAGTCAAGAGACGCTTCTAGTCTTATGATTCTGGAGTCTTCTACCTTTCTCTCGAATTTTGTTTCCTCTTTCTTTTTTCTCTTTTTTTTTTTTTTTCGTCGCATAAGTACTAATACTTTCTTAATCTCTAATTAAACATTTTTGTTTTTAAATATTTAAAATTAGCTGTTCATTTTAAAATAAATTTAAATTATTTAAAATTTTAATAATAATTTACTTTTAAGTAATATTTATATTAATTCATATAATTTATCATTAATTTATTAATAACAGGAATAAACAAAGTAAAAAAAATTTAAAAACTAATTTCCATATTGAGTCAACTGAACATTCAAATTGGAGTATTAATGAGATATAGGTTGTTTAAAATATTTATAAAATTATATCTCATTTTTAAAACATGGTGTATGTATAGGTATTAATTTAAATACAAACTGATTTATTTCATTTTTTATTATCACTTTAGAAGAATGACAATGGGAAAGTAAGGGGAAAAAATCATATAATTTTTATAACAATAATCAAGTTATTAAATAAAATGAAAAAATATAAATATTTTTATGATACAAGTTATTTATTAAATTTTTTTAAGAAAAAATATATTAAAAAAGGAAAATTTTGATATAAACTTAATTCATGTCAAATTATCCAAAGAAATTTAAAGGTGCTCTATTGAGGAGGAAAGGCCAAAAGCAACAAAAAAAAAAAAAAAAAAAATCCACTGCACCGGGATAGTTGGGTAAACAACTATTGGTCGTTTCTTGAAAAATGAAAAATCCGGAATGTTCGAGGTGTCGTCAAAAATTGCCTTGTTTTGGGCCGATTGTAATGATTATTCCATCGTTGGATGAACTGCACTCCTTTTAGTTTGGGCTATAACAAGAAATGAAGCCCTTAATTCTTGATGGACCGGGCCTGTATTCCTGTAGTAGATGAAAATAGTAACTTTTTAATAAATTAAGTGAATTAGGATTTTTAATTAAAGTAATTCCTAATGTTTGGAATAAAATATTATTGGATAATTTATATTTATTTTTAGTTATTAGGATTCCTTAACAATTTATATATGATTATAATAGTCCAAACCATTATATTTTGACAATTCTTTGGGTGGTGATGATCACCTATCGGGTTTTTGAGAAAATTTGAAGATTTAATATATCTAACCCTTTAAAATATAAAAGGGTCTATCGAAATTACAACAATACTTTTTTATGCAATTTTTTTTTTTTTTTTAGTTTTAAGAAGTTGGATAAATTTTTTCCTAAAATTTTCTCATATGACCATTACTGTCACGAAAACAATTGGACTGTAATAGTTTAAATTGTTATAATTACACATAAATCATTAAAGAACCATAATAGAAAAAAAAATATCTAAACATATTTTGATCTAAACATGAGCGATTATTTTAGTTAAAAGCTCTTAAAATTTTAAATAAAAATAGAATTTTTAAAAAATATGCATCTTATCATTTCATACGACTTGGCTTAAGATTTTTTTTTTGGGAAAACTTAACTGAAACGTGGTCGTGGGAAAAAAAAAAAAAAAAGAAAGAAAAAGAAAAATCTCAGTACTTACGAGTAAAGTGTCCGGCATCCCGGTACGGGAACAGGCTGCTATTGTCAGACTTGAACCGCCGGTTGGTTGACTACACCACAACTGCAAAAATTTCTCGATCTGTCCGGCAGTCTGCAATTTCTCATATCCGCGGTGGCTCGGCCTCATTTTCTACCCACCGCCGTCATATCTACAGGAGAGGAGATTCATGAGAAGTCTCTGAAATGGTCAGTGCATCGGCGAGGAAAAAATCAAACAAGAAATTGATTTTGAATTCCAAGCCTCAACAAGCCCCGATGAATTCATCAGCGGTGTCATTTCGTCCCGATTACAGTAAAATCATTTTGTTAACATCAATTGCTTTCATCGGTTTGATAACGATTTGTTTAAGCACTTCAACCTTTTCGATAAAAACTTTGGACTCCATTAAACAGACCAGTAATTTTTATACTGTCGAAGTGGTCAATGAATTTCCTCACGACCCCGAGGCCTTCAGTCAGGTGCACATTCCAACTATCTCTTCCAATCAAATTGGATTTGCTTTGGCTTCAAGTTTCAACAAAATTGTATTGTTTGTCTCGTCTTCTTTGATAGATGTTTATTCGAATTCATTGATCTTTTCTCGTGCATTTCTCTAAGTACTTGTTTTTATTCAGTTTTGGCTGTATTTTATTTATTTATTTATTTTGGAAGTACACACTGTATAAGTAATTTCAATGTAGTCTGATGATTACTGAAGAGAATTTTATGGGAATTATTCTGAAGAAGAGATTAGGACATGTGTTTGTCGTGATTTTGTTACTTTTCTACCAAGAGGCCTTGTATTGGAGCATGAGCGAGGTACAGAAAATTTCTCTATATTGCTAGTCAGGGTTTGATTAGTTACTTACTGGCATCTCAGTCTTCTTGCATTGTAGAAAATGTTTGTTGTTTCTATGTTGCTACCTTTGGCTGATTGCATCAACTATCTAGGTCAAAATCAAGTGTACTTTGGGAACTAAATTAGGATGGTTCTTGAAGCAGTGTGGTTTTTTCTTCACTTCAAGAGTTCTTGCTGCAGTGTATCTATAGTTTGTTGGATAAAATATATGTTTCTTAAAATTAATGCTCTTTTAGTTGCTTTCAGGGACTTCTTTATGCGGGAAATGATACTCTTTTTGAATCGACTGGACTTTATGGTCGTGTGAGTTTTTGATTGGATCAGCTTATTGAAGTTGTTAATTAGGATTTTGCACTTCCAGTTGCAGGCAGCATGCCCATCCTCCATCCTCCATCCTCCATTCCCATTACCCATTGCTATTGTGTTTGCTGTGTTCCTTCTAATTTATGGTTTACGCTTATCATGTCTGCTAAAACTTTTTTAACTTGTGAATTAACATCTTTCATTGGGTATTACAGTCATCTGTCCGGAAAGTCGCCCTACAGTCTGGAAAGGTATAAAAATGTGTCACCTTTAAATCTTTGTTTATATTGTGATTGAATTTTACTCCTTTATTTCCATGGCTATTTAATATAATTTCTTTTTGAATCATCTAGGCAGAATTGTTCCGTTGTTGTTGTTCTGGCTTCATTGGAGCGAAGGTTAAAAAATTAATCTGTCATTAAAATTTGAAAATTTTTTTGGTTGTCACTTTCACAGGTTCAGGCAATTCAGAGAATGGACAAGTCTTTTTTTGGAGAAGGTTTAACTCTTCTGGGTGAAAGGTTTGTGAAATAAGAGAAATAAGGTTCTGAACATATCCCATCTTCTCTTAGCAGATGAATTGATATGGATCAACTAATGTTTCAATTTTTCTACACTTTGCAATGTAGTGGTTCTATATGGAACAACTCCTTAAAAAATTGCTGATGGACAAAAGTTTATAGATATATGGGCATCTTCTTTCCTGCTTTTTGGAAATTAGTATGATTATGTGTGTGATTGCTCTCTCTATTAAAGATTTTTGGAGAAATTAATCCTGGAAGTTTACATGTGTTTTTGGTACAGATATTTTTTTATTCTTGAATATTTTTTATTTGATTAGTGATGCTTTGTCCAAAAGTTCCTCGAGTTCTGATTTGGTGATCTTGTTTAATTGTGCAGGTTGTTTCAAGTTACTTGGTTGAGGAAAACAGGTTTCATTTATGTCCGGAATAATTTAAGCAAAGTTTGTCCTTCTCCTTTAACTGATTTGAATCCTTTTCCAGTCATGCATGTTGGTTGCTTTTTCATATCATCATTTAAAATGGATGAAGCATAGATATAAACATTTGCCTTGTGTATATGGAGTATTTAGTGTATCAAATATCCTGATATGAATGAATTCTTACATCTTTTCTCTAGGAGAGGAGGAGACGGGTCAAACATTTGGCTGTTTCTGAATTTTGGTAGGGTGCTAGATAATAAGAATAATCTCAAGAATTTCAGTAGCTGATTTATTAACCAGAATTGTAATAACAGCAAGAACTGTCGTTCACCGTACTTCCTCCATTCCTATTTATAAATTACTTGAACTCATTTTCTTTGTTACTAATTATAAGTCATTGTTAATAGTTTATTAGGTATTTTACTGATTTTTCAATATTACCCCTATCTCTCTTTTCCCTAATCGTTATCATTAGTTTGATTAGAATTATAAATACAGACATTTTAGAAAAAAAATATATTACCTTAATTTTGACAAAATAGGGACAGAGGGAGTATTTTCTTTTACAAGGTCTCTGGCTGATATATATGTTTTGAACCACTGAAAAGTAACTGGAAGTTGAAAAGTAAGGATATTGGTATGCCTGGAGAATTTTATTCTACTGAATAAAAATAGAAACTCTAAACATTAGGTTCGTGGTATGACTGCTGTCATGCTTTATTATTGATTAGATCCAGAGTCCTATTTTGTGGCTTAGTGGATTTGATGCTTCTGGTGATTTTGTCTCTGATCTCTTGCAGTTTGAGCACTTTACTCATGAAATGGAGGATGGATGGGGGTTGGCAACTGATGGCAAAATTTTATTTGGTGTTGATGGAACTTCAACATTGTATCGGATTGATCCTCACACCTTTAAAGGTCCCATTCATGAACTTCCACTAGATTTGGAGTCTTGAAATTGTTTTTCTTTTTGCATGTGTATCTCATTTCATCCTTGAACTGCCAGTCTTAAATTTATATCCTGCTAATGCTTCATAGTAGTTGTTGCCATATGCACTATTGGATCCCATTACCTTTCAAATAATTCTTTAACCTTTGGTGTCTTTTCTTTTCCTCGACATCCTTGATCTTTATTCTCTTTCAAACGAAGCAGTCATCCAGAAACACACTGTAAAGTACAAGGGGCATGAACTGCACAATCTCAATGAATTGGAGTATATCAATGGTGAAGTCTGGGCAAATGTTTGGCAGGTATTACACTTATTGGATCTTGATTAAGTAAAGTTGGTGCATTGTCGTGGTGTTTATGATTTGCTCCCGATTGTATCATGGACTAGGAACTTAGATTTTTGTTTCTAGGACCTTCTTGCTTGATTTTTGGATCAGCCGTTCAACACACCTAGATCACAGTGTCACTTCTGCGGAGTTAGTTTACACACTTGCGTTAAGCCCCCATAAGATGCCCTTTCATTTTTAGCAACTCTCACTTGGTTGCTACAGGTGGAAGCTTGTTGTATGCAATGTTCTTGGGAGGAATGGAAATTAAAATTTTTGTGTTTCTATGAAATTCTCAGATTTATTGGTTAATTCTTAACATGGCAAACAGATGAAATAAATTTCCGTCACCAGTTAATGTCTTGTTTTCACTTTGTCTTGCCTTTTACTCCATGCAGACTGACTGCATTGCTAGAATATCACCAAAAGATGGCAGTGTGCTTTCATGGATTCTCCTTCCAGACTTGAGGTTCTGTAACTTGTGTTCTTGTTTTAATTTAACCAAATGGGATGCTCCAGCAATCAATTAAAGATTCTTGACTGTATGGACATGTATTCACGATTGGTGATTGGTTTTATTTTCTTTTTCAGGCAGGGATTGCTGGCTGAAGGGGCTTTTGTAAGCATTACACTTACGCAAAATATATAAATGCTTCAGAAGAGCCTAAAATTGAATTATCAATACCTTGCAGGGAATTGATGTTTTGAATGGGATAGCATGGGACAAAGAGGGAAGCCGTGTGTTCGGTGAGACATACACATGATCTTTGCTTGCATCATGAGCCAGTTATTTGAGGACATTGCAAGGCAAAAGTTTTGCAATGTTATCAAACAGATAGCTATGAAACACCTCTATTATGCTTGACTCGGAGAATTAGTGAAAGACTTGTCACTAGACTGACCAATACAATATGATTTCATAAGCCCCCCTGAAGTAGCATGAATGGCTATGTCTTGTGTGTTCGGCTTAGCCTTGTTTGTTATAAACTCAATACTCTACTTTCACACATAATCATTAGTCATTTTTGATGGATTTATGAGTTCTATTCTTTTGTTCTGTTTCTGTTGTGTGTATGTCAATATCCATCTTTGAAAAGAGTTATGTTAAAATTTGTCTGCAGTGACAGGAAAACTCTGGCCAAAGCTATTTGAGATCAAGCTACATCGGATGAAGACACCCTTCAAGGGAGACATTTCGAGGATGTGCATGCCGGCCCATATCCAATTTGGCAAACCTTAGAACTTATGAACTGATTTAGGCTTCTGGCATATTTTTGGTCCTAGAGAAGATTATTCTTGTATCATTTTTATGTACAGAAACTTTGATGGGCGTGCTTGCATGGGCCGCCATTCCGTTTGTTACATCTAATATAGCAATATTAAAATATCGATTTCTATGCAGAAGCCATTCATAATAGCATTAATTTATGTTTTTTCTGGGAAATTTTAGTGGGTAGAGTGGTAAGGATGTGGATCTTAAGTTTCGATTTCGAATCTCAATCTCTAACCGTTCATTGTTAGGAAAAAATTAAATTTTGATATAAAAAATTATTTTTAAAATATTTTTTATAAATTAAATTCTAAAAAGATAAATTAAATCTAACTTTAATTGTTAGTGATAAATTAAATCACCTTACGAAAAATGTTTCGTAACCCTCTATAATATTTTTATATATATATGCATACTTTCTTTGACTTTGTAATATTTTCGTGTATATATATATATATAAATGGCAGAGTTTAGACCTTTAGGTGAGTCTTTCAAACCCGGATCCATTGAAATAAAAAATTTTACTTCCATGCCACACTTTTTGTTTAACAAGAATAAGACTGACTCCTCAGTTTCATTTAAAAGTTCAAACCTCTTTTTAAAATCAGAACAGAAAAATTGACTCCAAATTTTCGAACTTTTCTTTTATAATCCTATTTTACATTATTAATTATAAATATATACTTGTATTTTTTAGATATATTTTATTAATAAAATTTTGAAAAAATATATTAAACCTTATCTAAATTAGATAATATATATTATTTTATTGAACGGTGTAGTAAAAGGATTAAAATGTCTCAGGCTAGAAACATCTTTTTAAAAAGAAAAAAAGAATAACAAGAAATATTTTATTAATTTCAATTTACTTTTGAAAGTGTTTATCTCAAATGGATTTACTCCGGATTCCCGCAACAAATATTGGCTTTGTTGGTTGTTTAAATTTTAACGTTTGTTCAGGTGTTTTTAATCCATGCCAACCAAAACTTTTTACCCTATTTTACTGAATATTGAGCCAAAGAGAACAGATTGTGGAAGTAAAATTTCACCTCATAATAATAAAATTTGAGTGTTCCAATCTCTACTAATTATCATGTCATCCCAAAGTGCATCATCAATTCATCACAAGCTCTTGAACCAAACTTCACTCTTTGGCATCAAATTATGGATTATCATCTTGTTTTTCGCTGCCTTACTAGTACTCCTATCTTTCTCCATCACTGCTTGCTTCATTTATGGTCGCCGACGGCGGCGACGATCTTATACCAACAGCACTCCGATGAATATAAGGCTCTTGTCCCAGTCCCGCAATGGCTGGGATATTGAGAAATCCATGTTTAATCCAGATACAGAGTTGATGTACTTTGATCAGTGCTCTAATATTGGGGCATGTGGAACTGAATCGAGTAAAGAATCCACAGCACTGGACGTAATTAGCTGGTCATCATGTCACCAATATTCGACGGAGGAGATTGAAGCTGCAACCAACAGATTCTCCGACGAAAATCTGATTGGGAGTGGCGATCACGGGATTGTTTATCGTGGCATTTTGCGAGATGGCACGTGTATAGCAGTGAAGAAACTACTTGTCATGAACAGGTATATCAAATGCCCCTTCTTTAATCCAACACTCCCATTTTGGCTTCGGCAAGCAAATTTAGAAAAGATTTTGTCTTGGTTTATTTCTTACTCAATCACTGTCAATTTCTTAATAAAATTTAACTAATTTAACAAATGACATTCAATTTAAAAAAAGCTTGAAGTAAAAACACTATACCTTTTGATTTGTTGATGGTTACTTGTGGATTTATAAGGAGCGGCAGCCTAAGAGACTTCACAAGAGAGGTGGAGGGAATGCGGTGCAGCAGACACAAGAACTTGGTGAAGTTGTTAGGATTTTGCAAAAATGGAATGTACAGGTGATCTTACATTCTTTTTTTACATTGAATGTACCATGTAGTATCAAATTTAGGATGCTCCGATGGGATCTCGACAATAATTTTGGTTTTGAATGATTACTGTAGGATTCTGGTGTATGAGTATGTGGACAATGGTAATCTTAAGCAATGGCTTCATGATAGCATATGCAAAGTTAGCCCTCTTGGTTGGAGAACCAGGATGAATCTCATTGAAGGAATTGCAAAAGGGTGTGTAGCTTTCGGCTTTCCCAGAAATTATCTAAACTTTTTCAAATTGTTTCTTGGCAAACTGATGTAAAGAATTTGTTTGTTTGATTCTGCAGGCTGACATACCTGCATGAGGATAGTGAACATAAAATTATACATCAACACTTGAAATCAAGCAATATATTGTTAGACAAACAATGGAATCCTAAGATATCTGATTTCGGAATCTCCAATTTCTTAGGTCCAGAATGGAGTCATGCCATAGTTGGCCCAATGGGAATGTCTGGGTTAGTAAACTTTTTCCCTACAATCTTTGATTTCTTGACTAATAATGAGATGGTTTTGATCCTGTTTTTGTAGTTACATTGCCCCAGAATATGTGAATTCTGCTATTCTGGATGCAAAAGGTGATGTTTACAGCTTTGGGATACTAATCATGGAAATTATATCTGGGAAGGCTTCTGTACAGCGAAGTGTGACTGAAATAGAGGTTCTTTTTTTTTGAGAAACTTTGTTCACATATCTATTCCCTTAATGCAGCAAGGAAGATAAGTAATGACAAGAACTTTGTAATTTGCAGGAATATTTGGTTGATTGGATTAGATCAATGGTTCAAACAGAAGAATTCGATCGGATTGTGGATCCAAAGTTACCTGAGATGCCTGATTTGTTAGAATTGAAACGAGTTATTCTTATTGCTCTAAGATGTGTTGATCCTGATGTTAACAACAGGCCTAGAATGTCTGATATCATTCACATGCTCGAGCCTCGTGATTTATTACTCACTGATGTAAGAGCAACTCTTTCTCTCCAGAGTCTAGATCCTTGTTTTCCCTGAACAATTGCAATTCTTTTTGTTTTGTTTACAGGAATCTGAGATCGAGTGATTTTGAAGGAAGAAAGTTGCAGAATCAGGAGTTTCTGAGTCCCAGGACTGCTAATTAAGATATGTTCTAACCAAGCGCCATAAGAAACTATTCTTAGATTCCAATTCAACATGCTGTGTCAAGAACTAAGAATTACCTTGGTTTTTGAATTCCAATTCAAATGTCTGAAACTGTAAGAGCCCATCAAAATTTTCACTACCAAGATTGTTTTGGTTAATTTTCTAGCTCCTGTAACCGACCTGGTAATGGAAAGCCACTATGATTATACTGACAAGAAATGGAAATATGAGAGACAACTTTACTTGAAATTAGTAGTTATTGAGGCACAAAGAACCTCTGCGTCAAATACTTTCTGAAAGAAAAACAATTGAGGTATTGAAATATTAGGCACAATAATGCACTGGCCTTTGATGATCCTATGAATACATTTAAACTTGATGAGTTCATAGAAATAAATGAACCCAAATTATTAGTCCAATCCACTCGCTGAAGTCCTGATCCTTGCAGCCAAATTCTTGGTTATAATCAGGACAACTAGGAAGCAGAACTTCACTTCACTTGTTCCCAAATAAATATCCAAGAGAAGAGTCTCCACCAGGAGGTGATTTAACCTTAGTTGTTGGCCTCCCCTGAAAAAAAAAAACCCAGAGAGAAAATCAAAATTTCTTGTGCATTACCAGATGAGGAATCAAAATCGAAATGCAGGTGCAACACAAGAATGGAAGCATTCGGAGACTCTTTCTTTTCTTACAGTGATAAAATTGCCCACGTTTTGGCCTTGAGACCTGGGATAATTGTTAGACACTTGAGCCCTCTGGCAAGGAACCTTAGGCAGTTTTGAAGAGCCACTATCATTATCATCATCTTCCGATGGTGAATTCATCGGTGGCGGCGGTGGAGACACGAAAGAAGGTTCACTTGGCGGTGGCGGTTGCTCAATGGAGCCAAATAGATAACCAAGTGAACTCTCTCCACCGCCATACCGTCTGGCTTTGCTCATTTTCATTTTCATTTTTTTTTTTTTAATCTCTAATGGCTATTGATCATTAAAAGTCATCCTATATAATATTGGAAGAAGATGAATCCAAAACAAAACCAATCCAGCTAGGGGTGAGCTTGGATCGGTTTCAGTTCGGGTTTGGTTTTTAAAGTCTGTTTTTTTCGGGTTTTTTTTCCAAAGGAGAAAATCTAAAACCAATCCTACCTATAGTTGGTTTGGTTTCGGTTTCGGTTTTTATTCGGTTGGATAACCGAAATTACCCAACGTTTAGATGAACTAAAATCCAAATGTCTCAAACTTCAAACTATAACAAAAACTTGCAATAATTACATAAAAAATAACTCT
>JAOXNR010000030.1:9075288-9168342 GCA_028571225.1 Parsonsia alboflavescens
TGAATATGAACGAAGGATTTTGAATTACTTAAAAATTAAAGGGTGAATTTGATTTCCGTATAGTTTATTTATATAACTCTATTAACCTTATCTTTATTATAATAATAATAGTATGATCTTTGGATTAATAATTTTAAATTTTAAATTAGTGAAAATATTAATGATATTTTTATATTAAAATTTATTTGTTTTTAAAAATGATACATTTAATTATAAATCACTCAAAAAAAAAAAAAGAACAGTTAAATCTAGAGAAAGAAAATATAGTTCTTTGAAAAGATGGGAAGTACTAACTTCATTCGTTCAATATCAAGAATAAATAACTTAAACATAATCATCCGCAAAGGAAGGTACGGCAGAGATTTGGATGGAATCTTCAAATTCACCGGCGAATTATTTATAAGTCTTATTCGATAATTGTCTTCTAATGATTTGAGACTGGACTTATTCTCGATCATTACCAGTTCAATATTCAAAAAATATTTTTGAAGTAATTACCAGGTAAGTGTTTAGATTTTTTTTAAAAATATGAATCGTTTTAATCTTTTTTTTATATTTTAAAATATAAATAATTTTACTATTTAAGATACATATTTATTATAATTTTACACATAGAAAGTGTATTTTTGAGTAGTTAATCTACGTCAGACTCTTACCGCTCAGACCCTTGGGGAAGATTTTTAACAAGTTTTATACTGAAAAAATCCCAATTTAGTAACACCAGTTGCCCTTTTTCTAGACTCTTTACAATTTCTTTTGTTTCCGACACGCAAAGTCTTCGACCGACGCGTGTCGGTGACAGGCCCGAGTTACGCAAATTGGTGTGTGGCGGTGGTTACTCCATAACGTCGCGACGGGTGTGCTTTTGAAGAGGAAATCAAGAGCGGTTAACGGTGACGGTCGAGCAGTGGGTTTAGGGGAGAGCCGCTGTTGGTGCACGTGTGATTCGGGCGCAGTTTTCCATAATGTCAATGTGTGGGAGGTTCGCATTAAAGCGTTATTGTCGTTAGGTTTTTGAGAAAGTCTTCTTAATCGTGCGGTCAGATGATCAAAGCTGTAAGTATTAAATTTAAATAAAAATGAAAAATTCCCTCCAGCATTGTACTATGGTAGTATAGGTGTCCCCTTCCCCACCCAGGTGCTTGGCCGACCCCGGGCTCGCATAAAGTACCCGCTCCGGGACCCACCAGAAGTCGTGCCTCCTTTCTGGTTATTGTTTCTTCATTCTCGCTTTTGGGTTCTGAAAGTTTAGGAAGGGTTTTTACTTTATATCATCAACAATAGTGGTTTTCTTTGGTTGGAACATTGGCTGAGTGTATTTATTTAAAGTTCTTTTTTCCTTTTATTGAGTATTTTAAAGTCTATTTGAGATACAACTTTTCATATAAATTTTTCCAAAAGTTCCTAATAATTTATTACTACCTCCCTCGTAATATAAATCCTTAAACATAAATTAATAGCTCTTAAACATATATCTATTCCATCAAAAAATGTATAATTTTTCTCACATTAATAATGACCAAAATTCCTGGTCTTTACAGTAAATAAAGAGAATATTGACGAATGGAAAAAATAGTGTCTACTTATTCTTAAGTAATAAAAAAATAATGTCATGATAATGCATTGATAATTACAGAATTACTTATATTGTGTGATATAAAAATAATGGACTTAAAAGACTTATATTTTGAGATTGAAGGAGTATTCAATGTGAGGTACTCCTTTCATCTCATATTATGAGTCATTAGCTACAATTGTTTTTCATGAATCGTGAACATAATATACGTATCTTGATTAAAATATCATCTATCATTCTTATTTATAATCATGATTATATATTTCTTCAAAATAAATGTAAAAGAATATTAAAATAAATGTAATACGGCACGGGATTAAAAATTCAAACACCTATGAAATTGAACTTTTTACTTTTTTAAAAAATAAATAAAATTTCTTAAAACAAATATAATATCTCGAGGGATATTCAGAACTCAATCGAATGAATAATAAAATTCAAACTTACTTACCAAACAATTTATAGGCGGCACGCGTGAGAAGTGTCGAGTGAGTGCATGGAGACACGGAACGGAAAGGGAACAGAAACTGAAATATCCCTCCACGTCCCCCACCCATAAATATACACGGAATTTAATTTTGTTTTAAATATAACGAGTACATTTGTTATAAAATAATTTGTATTTTTTAATAATTATATATATATTTTTATTCTTATTTATTATTTTATCCATCATTATTTATAAATCATTAGTTGTCATTTTAAAAAAATTAGTATAATATTCTTTTTCAATTAAAATGTTCCTATTTATATAATTATTAAACTAACAACAATATCTAATCAAACAAGGATAAAATAATAAGAAATTTTAAAAAATCAATAAATTAATAATAATGATTTATATTTACTGACAAAAAAATTTAATTTAAATGATTTATAATTAGTGTTGAAGAAAGCATAAAGATTAATTGATATGCACATTGAATTTAGAATTTTTTTTAGTCAATATGATTATTTTAAATTAATTGATCAAATGTCACGTCATTATGAGTCTGGGGGAAGGAATCAAATGCCACGACATATTAAACAATTCAAGAAAACTGTTATATACTCACTCTATCTCAAATTAGAGATGTTGTTAAAGGTAGTTTTAATGGTATTAAGGAAATAATAATTTTACTTTTTTTTAATCGTTTTATTCTTTGTAATTATTTTGATTTTGAAGGGAAAATTATTGTGAAGGTAAGATTATGAATATTAAGATTGAAAGGTGTAAAATTGGAATACGTGAAATATTTAATTGGCTTTAAAAAAAAGTCATAAACAAGGTAAATTAACAAGGGATAGAAAATAAAACTTTTTTTTTATTTTTTATTTTTTACATTGAAATGAATAAGTGATCGCTAATTTGAGATAAGAATTCCTTCTTTAAGTGATATTTAATTTGGAACGGAGGGAGTAAGTATTTAACAAAGGAAAAGAAAGAAAGAGACGAGTGCAACATTGGATTATATAATTTATATGATGTTTTTGTTTTATTTTAAAATTAAATATCTAATATATTAATCCATTAACACTTATGGCAAAAGCTCTGAACAAAACAAATAAAATAAGTAGACAAAGTTAACCGTATGATCAACTGTTATTTAATGTCGAACCCAGGAAAAAAATATATATATTTTAATTATGGAAAAAGATGTTACTTTTCCTAAATGGTTAACCAACTTAATTAACAAACGAGAAAAAAAGTTTGTTAAAGTCAGACTATAACTGCATCACGTAAAAGTTTTGGTCAACAAAGCTTCATCGCTGGGCTTGAGAGGCTCCATGTCACCATCTTTTTCTTTTTTCTTTTAACATTGAACACGGTTTAGTTTGCATTTTGCAATACCTTTTTCACACTTTTTGTTTGGAAAAAAAAAAAATATAGAATTTAAATTAATAAAAAGAAAAAGAAATAGCCTCGCAATGAATACTGTGAGTAAATAAAATTCCATATTAATTAAAAAGATTAAATTTGATTCTCAGTATCTAAAATATAAACATAAAAGGTATTATTATTACCGCTAGAAAATCATTTTATAATCAAAAGAATCTTGATTGGTTACCAAGGCAAAAGCTAATGTAAGCTCATTCTCTATATTGGGGGTAGGGAAAAAAAAAATCTCAACCTACAAATAATGAATATATGTAAATATAATTAAACCACTTATTATTATTATTTTATTTTTATCTTTCAAAGGTATTGAGATGTAGAAAGTGACGTATTCGACCCAACAGATTCAATGAATATTTTGACCTTACTATTCTCTTTCATTTATCATTATTATTTATTATTTTCTTTTTCCTTTTTGATATAATCTAAAATGGATCCTTCGGCATGATTAATTAGGAATTCAATAATTTAGACACTATAGCTACTAAACATCATTGGGATTCCATACTTTTCGCACCCCACCACAGGTTGAATGCGCGACACGTGAACAACAAAGCGCGTGGCTCTTGCTTAATTCCCCCCAACTCGACCTTTTGTTTTTGTTTTTTTTTTTTTGAAAATTTTTTGGTAAACTTCCTTGAGCTTATAGCGTTCTCTCCGCATGGGGGTAAATGCTGATTCCATGTCCAGCTCACCATCCAGCCGTCGGCTACATGTAAAAAAGTATTCAAAATGACCGAGATTCATTTCATCCGACGGCCAAAAATGGTACACGCGCCTACATGGTGGCTTAGAATATAATATTTCCTAATTAAAAAATAACGCAGGCAAAAAGGCCACAAAAAACTAGAGGACTCATAGCCAGTTGGAAACCTCATCCCCGTTCTCTCTCTCTCTCTAAATCGGCAGTCTCCTTCCCTCCTTATAATGACAGGAATCAATCCATTCGCTTAAAACGAAAAACTCTTCTTCCCCACCGTCCCCATCTTCTTTCTTCAGTCTTTCCCCATACCCTCTTCCCCACTAATAATACCCCCACATTCCACCCTCTACGCTTAGTCTTCAAAGATTTTTTTTTTTCGTTTTTTGCAACACTGTAATGCAGAATTTAACTCAAAATCAAATCTTTTAGTAGTTTGAGATCATTGGTTTTCTGTCCTTGAAGACCCGTTTGTCCTGCTTCAAATATGTCGTCGGGGTTTCCAGGCGGCGGACGGCCGGATTTTTATACCGGCGGAGGAATCACGGCTGGAAGATCTACTCAGACGATGGCCATGAACAATCCACAAGTACCTTACAGGTCGGCTCTAACCGGAATTCTGCCTGACCCGGCAACGCAGATCGTCCATCGAGCGCCGGATTCCATAGGAAAACGATCATTGATGGAGTTTCAACAGCAACATCATCCGCTTCTTCATCAGCAACAGCTTCCACACCATATGGGCCTGGGGGGACTCTATAACCTTCGCAACGTGAAGCCCAGAGTAAATTATCGGCACACGTCGCCAATATCTCCTCTCTCGCCTGTGGATTTCTCCTCCGTTTCTTCTCTTTCGCCTGAAGTTTCCTCGATTTCTTCCATTTCGAATTCTTCGCCGATGAACCCAAGGTACGGACTGCCTTTGCTTCAGCAACAACTCCGCCCACAGCAACGCTTCCACGGCTTTAATGGCCTTGCTAATGGTAATATTATGCAATCTGCTGGTAATCCTAACTGTATCTCTTCAAGTAGTATGGGTTCCTTTCCAAATTTGGTTCAAAACGAGCGTGCTATTGTCCCCACTGGCCAAGAATTATTGCCTCCTCAAGATCAGTCCGACAAGAAAATGTTGAACCAGCTTCAGGAACTGGAGAAACAACTTTTGGATGATGACGAGAATGAAAACACAGGCGATGCTGTCTCAGCTGTTACAAACAGCGAATGGTCCGAGACCATTCAGAACCTGAACATGATAAACTCAAACAGGCAACAACCAATTTCACCGTCTCCGACTTCTTCCTCCTCTTCGTGTTCGTCTACTTCGACTTCTCCGCCTATTTCTTGTCCGAAGCAGTCCATAACAGAGGCAGCAACTGCTATAGTGGAAGGGAGAACAGAGGTTGCTCTTGAGATCCTCACGCGCCTTTCTCAAATCTCCAACGTTAGAGGCACTTCTGAACAAAGGTTAACTTCTTACATGACTTCGGCCCTACGCTCGCGCGTGAGCCCTTTGGAGTTTACCCCACCGGTTTCTGAGCTTTACAGTAAGGAGCATATTTTGTCAACCCAAATGCTATACGATGCATCACCCTGCTTCAAGCTTGGTTTCATGGCTGCAAATCTAGCTATTTTGGATGCTATATCTGAGCAGTCGTTTAACAAGCTTCATGTCATTGATTTTGATATTGGCCAGGGTCGACAGTATGTACATTTACTCCACGCGCTTGCTGCTAAGAAACCTGAAAAGCCCACTTTGAAGATCACCACTTTTGCCGAGGCTGCGAACGGAGGGGAAGAGAGCGTGAGAGTTGTGGGTGACTGGCTTAAAATATTGGCTAACAAGATTGGAGTATCGTTGATATTCACGGTCATGAGTTTAAAAATATGCGAATTGAGTCGTGAGAAATTGGGTTTAGAATGTGAGGAAGCTTTGGTTGTAAATTTTGCCTTTAAATTGTATAAATTGCCGGATGAAAGTGTGACGACGGAGAATCTCAGAGACGAGTTGCTCCGGCGGGTGAAAGGGTTATCGCCGAAGGTGGTAACCGTGGTGGAGCAAGAGACGAACACGAACACGGCCCCTTTTGTTGCGCGCGTGAACTTGGCATACGAGTATTATGGAGTGTTGTTCGAGTCGCTGGAGGCCACCGAGTGGAAGGACAGCTCGGAGCGAGTCAGGATCGAGGAAGGACTGGGTCGAAAGATGGCCAACTCGGTGGCGTGCGAAGGGAGGGACCGTGTGGAGAGATGCGAGGTATTCGGCAAGTGGCGGTCCCGGATGAGCATGGCCGGGTTCGAACCTAAACCCGTGAGTTCACTCGTGGCAGACTCACTCCGGTCGAAGCTCAACAACTCGGGGACACGTGGCAACCCGGGCTTCACTGTAACGGAACAATCGGGGGGCATCTGCATTGGTTGGACGGGACGAACGCTCACCGTCGCGTCTGCTTGGCGTTAAATTTTACTTTGGGAATTAATTAATTTTCTCTTAGCTATGCCTTGTTTCCTTTTTTCTTTTTAATTTTTTAATCCTTAAATTTCTCAAAAAGTGTCCATCAGTATTTAATGGTTAAATATATCATATATATATATATATATATATATATATATGTTACCAGTATTTTGCTTAATTTGTTAATGATTTCGTGAGTTATCGTTGAATATCTCAGGATTCTATCTTATCTCTGTTGAAAATTTTGATTCTCAATATTTTTTTTTTGACTTTTTCCATTTCTAAATAATTTCAATTGAATCTATTGGCTCTTTTGATAGGATTTTTTTTTTTTTTTAAATCATTAGAATTTTGAATGCACATTTCATTAAACATGTAAAATATCATTATTATGGTAAAGTATGATGATAATAATATCTTTTTAATTTTGGTTAGATCATCATTGATTTTAAAATTCAATGAATTTTTTTAAAAATTTTGATCAAAAGAATCAAAATATTTGATTAAAAATTATTTTAAAATGAAAAAAGTAAAAAAAAAAAAATTAATAAAAAGCAAAGCTTTCAAAATGAATCTTGAAATATAATTCATGATTTTGTATTATTTAACGTTTTCACGAGAAGAGAAAAGAAAAGAAACGAAATGACCACTCAAGAGAACAGATATAAACGGCGCGTTTGGATTCTTGTTAAATGATCTATTTGTTTATGTTTGGCGCGGAGTGGGTGCCAAGACACATTTATTTTTATAGTGGTGCTGGCAATCTGCTGACTTGTATGGATTGCTTTGCTCCCAACTTAAGCAGGGTCGATTGGTTGGGCTCCACCTGGATGGTGTGGCTCCACCTGCATGGTGTTTCTTTAGGAGTAATTTCTCAATCTCCACTTTCAAAGTATAAATAAATAAATAAAAATAAAATGATATCTTTTTGCGATAGTCTATAGTAAGACAGTAAGCATATACATAAAGATCAAAGTTCTAAATTCCGATTTACAATCAATTTTCTATGTAGTAAGAGGATGAGGAAGTATTGCACTTTATAGTCAATTTTTTTTTTTTAAATTTTATTCTGAATGAAGGATTATGCGGTATTATTTTTGTCTTAAAATATAAGTCGTTAGTTATTATTTTACTTGAATTAAGTATCCTTATATACAACTATGTCAAGTCAAAAATACCTCTTCTTTCTTCTCAATGATTATAATTATCTTTTTTTTTAATATATATATTTAATAAATAAAAGATAATATTAATGGAGGATAACAGTGAAAAAATCATCATAATTATAGTTTGATAATAACAAAACGACTTATATTATGCAACAAATAAAAAAAAAAAAGGGGGTCTAAAACGATGGAGTATTAATTGATGAGGTACTTGAGATTTGAGGGTTATGAATCTTAGTGGGGTAGTAGTTATGACGGGCTGCAATTGAAGTTGGGGAGAGTTGAGAATTTGGTTTGCTGTGGTAGTGGTTTCAGACTATGCGTATCGTCACCCAATCATCTACCAAACGGACCTAAAATATTTACTTTTGTTTTCCCGGTATATATGCTTAGACAAACAAAGGGCAGCCCCTGTTTCGTACCTAAAAACTTTGCATAAATAAATTGCCGTATTCAATTTGGTTTTTTTGCATGGGAAAGAGTAAGATTTGTATATATCATGCGAATACATTTGCGAATGGAGGATGGATGATTTGCACTATAAAAGTCCCACAAAAGACTTCTCTGTGGAGACAAAGTACTATACGGAGCTGATTTTGGTACTATACAGTAGCGGCAGCGGTACTAGTAGTAACAGTTGTGGGAAGACAAAGACCAACATCCTCAGCATTATGGTTTGGCAGATTTATGGTACTAAATTTAATGATAATTATACGATTGAGAGTTATATATGGACTTTCCTCCTTAATGAAATGATCCAATCCTAAAAGATTTTCAAATGGATTAGTTTTAATACTCTCACTATTTTATTAATAAATATTAAGGGAGAAAAATGTTTTATATAAAAAAAAAAAATTTGGTGAACTTTACGAAATAAGAAAACCACATACTTATATCTTACATATAGAGGTGAGACTGGCATTGCATCAACTCTCGTCAAGAATACAATTGAACTATACCCTTAAAGGAGAGAAAAATATTTTATAAAAAGAATGGATAATAAAATTTAAAATATCAATAATAACTTAAAAAGTAAATTTAAGCGATTTATATATATATATATATATATGAAAAGAAGCTTTTCATTGGATTTAAGTGAACGTCTCTATTTTTATTTCATTTTAAATTAATATAAATTAAATACAATATTCTGGGAGTATAATTTCTCAACAAATTAAATTGTTATATTAAAAAATAGTTTTTTAATTAATATTTGATTAAGTGAAAATGACGGGCGGACGGAGAGGGAAGAGGTGGGCATACAAAATCGAACACGCGCACACACACAATTACACTTTTAGGCGGAATAGGACCCAATCGATATTCGCTGTCAAATGTGCCGTTTAGTTTTGCTGCTCTTCTTCTTTCTTTTTTTTTTAATCTTCTTTTCTTTCCTTTGATTTTTGGTATAAAAGATTCTTGACTAGAGATGGAAAGCATAGACAAAAATGTTAGGCCGGGGACGGTTCTCCAATCAATCTTTCCTCTCATCTAACTAGAGCTAAATTTCTACTTCAGGAATAACTTTTTTTTAATCAATATTTAGGACGTTCATCGATTATCTTATGCATCCACCTTCCTTTTTAATATTGAGTCTTTCTACATACTCTAATCTTGACAAGTCAATCCTTATAAATTTAGATCATCATTAAAGATGTAATCACAAATAATAGAATAGTCGATACGTGTACATAAATTTTATTTAGATACTACTCAAAAGATAAAAATAAATAAATAAAAGGTCTGGACCCAACCAAATATTTGGCGAGCAAGAAAGAAAGCATGCAATAGAGTTTGGTTGGTATTATGGTGTGGAAATGAATGAGAACCACAGAGCATATAAAATATAACTGGGTGGGGGGGGGGGGGGGGATAGATTAAAGGTATAAAAGCGGTAAGAAAAGCAGTAGTGCATGTTCTATAATTAAATGTGGATTAAGTTAAAATAGAAAAAGGAAGTTGGGAGGGCAGTAATTGGCAGAGAAAGGCAGCAAATAGTATATTAGTTGTATTTGTCAATTATTAAATGTTACCATTGGTAGGAAGGTGACATAAATGTAATATCCTATGGAAACATGAGATATCCAATTTTAGGGGAATGGGCAACTTTAAAGAAAAAGGGTGAATTAAGTTAGTATGACTCTGTAATGAATGTGCCATGAAAACCAATTCACCTAAATCATATTTAATAGTGAGGAGGGGTAAAAAATAAAAAACCTTGAGATCATGTAAAAAAAATAAAATAATAATAATCGAAATTTTGTTTAATAAAATTAAAAATTAAAACATTCAATTATTGTTTTAATTTTTAATACTAATCTTCAAAAAATTAAAGAGTTATTTTTATGTTAATTACATTATCTTATCATTATATGCAGTATTAATGAAATCAGTGATGATTGTTTAGATTGCGAGGTAGTAAGATGTAAGCCTCTTAATATATATACACAAAATTTTTGAGGTGTACTATGCAATGCGATGGCTTCGAAGACGAAGCATTGGTTGAAAAAAAAAAAAAAACAATGTTGTTTTGACACCGTCATACAGTGTGACGCTGCATATTCCAGAAAAACAGTACATTGTTGAGTACATTTCAAAAAAAAAAAAAAAGCTATGTGCATTTCAAATAGAGTACATTGTTGAGCTTTTAACAGTCAAAGTTTTCGATAAATTATCTCTTTCTATTTTAAAAAATTAATAAATTTGATCTAATACTCATAATGCTTAATTTAATTCTTTTAGGGTTAATATATAAAAAATAATTATAAAAAATAAATTTTTTTATTGAAGATTATATATACATATATTTTAAAAATCATATGTTGACTATTTACTTTGACGAGTTATTGTATATTTCAGGATTCAACCTTTTATTTTTTGGAAACCTTGGTTCTTAACAAATTTTTTTTTTTTGGTCCTTTTCATCCCTAAATTATATTTTTGAGCACATTTTAATGAACACGTAAAGTGTCATTATTGTGATGAAGTGTAAGACAATAATGCCTTTTCTATTTGGTCAGATCATCGTTGGCTTTACAATTTTATGATTTTTTTTGAAAAATCTGACCAAAAGGACCAAAATATCCAATAAAAAATCATTTAGAGATGAAAAAGGTGAAAAAAAAAAAAGAAAAAGAAAAATTGTTTAGAACCAAAGTTTTCAAAAGATGAGAGGTTGAGTCCTAAAATATACATTAACTCTAACTTTGACTGTAAAAACTTAATTGTACACTCTCTAACATTATATTTATTTTTTAAAATTCAATTCCAACCATTTCTAAAATGAAATATTAATTTTAATACATAATAAATAATTATCTTATCAGTATAAAAATTAAAGTAATATTTTGATCTGAATTCTTAAATTGTAGTGTTATTCAGAAGAAAAATATATTTAAATTAATAACTAAACATTCAATTGTAATCGTTTAAAAATAAGAGTGTAAACATTTAAAATGCTAAAGACAATTCACTAACCAATAAATTAAATTTTATTATGCTAATTTCTGATTTAAAAATAACAGAATAAGAGGGAAAGCAAATACGTGGCGGATAGAGCAAACTTTGGAGTCAAGAAATATGACCGTTGTGGCCGAGGCAGTTCTTTATATATGTAAGACCCTATTTGAAGACCCATTGAAACTTGAAAGCCTACCAAAGAAAAAAAGAAAGATCAAGAAATCGCAAATACAACATTCAGAATTTGAAGAAGCTACTACAAATTAGTTTCCCAGAAGACACATTTTTTCACTGTTAATGTAAGTTTTCTATCTTTAATTGGGTCCTTGAATTGAAGGAGAAATTAGTGTGATTAGATTATGTGATTGTAAATTTCTTCGCATGTCTCATGGTTCTTCTTTATTCTTTTAATTTTTTGTTCCAACCCTTTAATTTTGCTTCGGATCTTTTCTTTTACTTGTTTTTGGTTGATAATGTACATAAATAGGGAACATAAAGACTGCTGGGGGTGGTAGTTCTCAATTTCTGGCCTTGGGGTTTCATTGTCTCTGGCTTAACTGTTTAACTCTATTCTAGGGCATTGATTTTTACTTGTTCGATAAAGAATTGTTATTAGAATTTGGAGCCATTTTCACCTGGATTTTCTTTTATTTTTCGGGTTTTTTTTGTCTAAATTTGTGACCTTACTGTTTGCTTATTGCAAGCCTAAGGCTAAGTTCTAGGTTTATTATCAACCGTTGAAAGTGACAAGGAAATCGGGAAGGGGTTTTTGAATATTGTGCCAAGATGCAAGTTTTTTCTTGGGTTTTTGACTATCAAGTAATTCTTGATATATTATAATCTTAAAGTTTTGTTGATTCAAGGAAGTTTGATTAAATAAACACTGAATACAGAAATTTTCCAGTTCAATTTTAAATGGTATATTTCTTCCAAATAAAAGTTGTATTTTTATTGATGTGTTTATACAAATTGTGTAAAGCACTCTGGGTGTGCTTAGTACCTTTTTTATTTTAGTTTTGTATTCTTTCCATTTCTTCTTATGAAGGATTATTATAATGTTGTGGAGAATTTTGTGGAATGCAAGGATTTTGCAAGATTTACACATGGCAACTCCGGTTAGTCGGTTGGTCCAAAATCAGAAATTGAGCACTCACTCTGCAGGTATGATTCTGCCCAATATTGATCTTTTTATTATTATGATTTATTTCTCTCTATTTCATTACTCATTGATTTCAATTTTCTTTAGGAATAGCTTCGCTTGGAGGAAAGGTTGATGTACCCAGGGCAGCAAAAAAAGAACGAGCACCTAGTGGAAGGAAAGCACTAAATGACAAGTCAAGCTCGGGAAAGCCTTATGCACTTGAGGCATCAAGAAAACATAATAATTCAATAAATGTGATTCTTGTGGCAAAGGATCTTGGTGGATCCAAAAACACCAAGGGCCAAGAGAAAGGCAAGAGCAGGAAAGCTCTCCGTGACCCTTACGATTTCCGTAAAAACCATCTGTGCATAATAATCTAAGAAAGATGAGAAGAAGTTCAAAGTCAGTTCAGAAGCAACTATTCCAAGTGCTGTCAAGGAGGAGGGATTTCTACATAATCATCAGGAATGCATCAAAGCACAGCATGAATTTTGAATATTTCTTGGAGACTGTTGGATTAAGTAACAACAATTGATCCACTGGTGCTTCCTTAACCACTCAAGTTAATGGTCTGTCAACTTTCTTCTCCCAGTGAACTTCTTATTATTTGCTTCTTGTTTGCCTTTCGAACTTTGTCCTTGTATCTCAGCCGGAGAGGCCGGTGAAGCACTTGGAAATGGAAGACCACTGAGTTTTGGAAGCTGGGAAGCTCAACTCCCTGATATTTCGTTGCCTGTTTATGGAAGTCCCAAATCAATAAAATCAGCATTTGAGTTCTGGAAGGATGAAGAAGAAAACCGTGCTGATGTCCAGTTGATTGAATCGCCTAAGCAACCGAAGCACTGAGTCTAAGATTTAATCAAAAGCACAAACTGATGCTGCAACTTCTTCTTGTTTTTTTGGATTCCTCTGAATCAGTCAATCTATTGACTGCCATAGGCTTTTGATCATACTTCTCTTTGCATAGAGAACTCTCTTGTGTGGTACCAAACTTAGATCCTGTGAATCCTCTGTGTACTTGAATCTGATCAATCTTTTAATTGCTATTCTGTGTACTTATCCATCCAATTTAAATATATTATGTTCCATTTCTTCCTCCCCATGAAAAAAGAAATCATTTTCAGATAATAGTTAAATTCAACCCCCTTTACCAATTTAGTTTTTTCAGAGGAGGCGGAAATTTAGATATCATGGAAATTTATTACTGAACCCCAACAAAAATCATATATCTCTTGTGAAAACCGGAAAGTCGTGCAGCAGAAACTAAAAATGAAGTTAGTTTAACAAAAGAATCTTGGATTCTGCTACACGTTGTCATACAATTGGGCCTAAAATCTTGCATTCTGAAATGATATTGGGCTTAAAATAGGTATTCCCCCAATCAAGGCTTTTAAATGAAGCCCAGATTCAGAGAAATCTTAGTGTCCAAGAGGATTATCCGTGTAATCCAATGGTTATATTTAAATGCTGCTGAATAAATTCTCCAATCTCGACCATCGCTCTGTTGCTGGAAGAGATGGGAAGTCTGAGACTGCCATGTCTGACTGCAATTTTGACATCCTCCACCAGGTCACCGTCGTTCGGCCTCCGAAGCCACCATTTTTGCCGGCCTTTCCGAAGGCTACCTGTGGTCAATTTTTCCGCCCAGGGTACAGCCGAGAAGGAAGTTCCTTCCGAACTTGAGGAGTTAAAAGCTAGCCAAAAGCATCGAGCACAAGACAATGAAAAAGACCGAGTTATAACTCCGCGCTCTCAGGACTTCAACGCCTGGTACTTAGACATAATTGCCAATGCCGAGCTCGCCGATTATGGTCCAATTCGCGGCACCATGGTTATTCGCCCCTACGGTTATGCTATCTGGGAAGCTATTCAGGTATTCTAACTTTTCCTATTTTGTTTCAACTTCACGAGATTCTTTTTTCTTGATTAATCAGTCTGGAGTTTCTTAGAATCGGTTTTCTTGACGCAGGATTATTTGAATATCAAGTTTAAGGAAACTGGTCATAGCAACATGTACTTTCCACAGGTACTGTAATGTGAATAGGTGGTTGTTTGTTGCATCAAGGAAAACAAGAAAAGCTTGAAAATTTATGGTCACGACTTTCAGCTTCTTAGCTTATGAGGTTAAGATTAATAAAAGTTGGTTTTGATGACACTGGAGTAGCATTATCTTTCAACTGTATCTTTTCTTTTTCCCTCAAATGTTCAAATCAAGCAGGATATTTGGGTATTATAATCTCAGTTTGTGTTATATTATTTACTCTAGTTCTTTTTTTAATCTCGAAAAATACGGTTAATTCAACTTGTATTGCACATGTGCTCTTTCTTCCTCCGGGTTAAGAGTGCAGAATTGCTTTAAGCTTAGACTTTAGATTAATGATTCATGCATGTCTACAAGTGCAAAATATGGACATTTCAACTTTTGCCACCATAGCTTGTATATACAAATTCAATAAGTGTCAAGAGTAAAGATTGCTCTTTCTTTATGTAATTGCTTCGAATTGTTATTGCAGCTTATACCATATTCATTCATAGAAAAAGAAGCTAGCCATGTGGAGGGTTTTAGTCCAGAATTGGCTCTTGTTACAATTGGAGGAGGAAAGGTGTTGGAGGAAAAACTTGTGGTAAATATGCTTATAGTTTGTTTTATCCTAAAGGTGTCCTTTTTCCAGAACTGCATAAATGTTGAGATTAACAAACTAATCAAAGTGTTGCTTAAACTCTGAAAATACCACCTGAGTTTTGCCTTTGATTGTTGCACTTCATGAGGTTCTGACAGGTTCGACCTACAAGTGAAACAATTGTAAATCACATGTTCACACAGTGGATTCATAGTTACCGAGATCTTCCTCTCATGATCAACCAGGTGCTTTTTCTCTCTCAAGATTTCTAAATTTTCTCACTCATCTACTGTATTTCTTGATATTTTTTCATGGTTTTGCTTTAGTGGGCAAATGTAACAAGGTGGGAGATGCGTACAAAGCCATTTGTTAGAACCCTTGAATTCCTTTGGCAGGAGGGTCACACTGCTCATGCCACTCCAGAGGAGGCAGAGAACGAGGTTTTTTTTTTTTTCTGCCTGTGGAAAGCTCCCAGAGAATTGACTTATTAGAAAACCTGTTAGTGTTAAGGTGGCATTGTACTCGTAGGAAAGTTGAAGCTATTGATTTGATGCAGGCTTTACAGATGATCGATATCTATACAAAATTTGCTTATGAGCAAGCTGCCATACCCGTAATTGCAGGTCGAAAATCAAGGGTGGAGACTTTTGCTGGTGCTTCCAAGACATATACAATTGAGGCAATGATGGGTGATAGGAAGGCCTTGCAGGCTGGAACAAGCCACAATCTTGGTCAGAACTTTTCTCGGGCCTTTGGAACACAGGTAAACAGCTAGTGAATTTAGAAAATTAATGTATTCCTCACTTACAATTATGACAATTTTCTTTGGATTGTGTATCTTGCTGTTAAACTAACAGTCAATGGCTGAAAAAGGAGATTTTAATGTTGTAATCCTGTGAAAATAGTTAATGGAGGTGAAGTGAGAATGAGTCAAGGATAAGTTCTGTAACTCCAGTTGACTAAGAATTTCTAGAACCAGAGGGATAGCCTTTTCTCAAACTAGCATTCAGGTTTCTCAAATTAACTTTGACCGTTTTAGACTTAATTGGAGCACTTCATGAGGTGTGCACTGTAGCACTCTATAACATTACCCTATATATATATATAAATATATATATATATATATTTAAAATATAGTTAAAAGATTTGTTCAAATTTTGATTAAAAAGTATTTAATGTATATCTATGGATTTTTTAGATGAAGATTTATTTCTCTGTTCCCTTTTTCAGTTTTAGGAAGCATAAACAATTCAGTTTCTGAGTCCTTGTGTTTCCACAGTTCACAGATGAAAATGGACAAAGGCAGCATGTATGGCAAACTTCCTGGGCAATCAGCACTCGTTTTGTTGGAGGTATTATCATGACTCATGGGGATGATACTGGCTTAATGCTCCCGCCTAAGCTGGCCCCTGTTCAGGTATTCAAAAAGTCTTTAACTGGGTATTGATCTTATTTTCACTGGAGTCCATATTCTTGTCATTTCATTTTTGTATCCTTGCGCTCATTGTTTGAGAGGTATGACATTTTAATTGGTCATACATGCGGATCAAATATTCTATCTTTGTCTAGTAGATTATTTTGTTGTTAAGCCATTTTCTGAAAAACCATGCTAAACTGGCAGGGAACTCCAGTTGGATTGATATCTTGATCATCTAGATAGAATATTTGATTTCTTTTACTTCTTTCAGGTTGTAATTGTTCCAATATGGAAGAAAGTAGATGAAAAGACTGGTGTCCTTAATGCTACATCAGCTGTAAAAGAAACTTTGCAAGCAGCCGGAATCAGGTTTAAAGTTGATGATTCTGAGCAGAGAACGCCAGGATGGAAATACAATTTCTGGGAAATGAAGGTTTGTTTGTCTTCAGATTGATTGCTTGTTGAAAGATATTTCTGTTATTGCATATCTCGTGCCAAAAAACAAAGAAGGAAAGAGCCTGTTAGTTTAGTGATAATGCATGCCTTCCTGTGCCTCATGATATCAAGATTTAAGAATTATGAAATTGCATCTCTATGATATGACATTGGGATACATAAAAAAACAGGTTGGTTTCGTGATCAATTCAACCTTTTATTTCTAGACCCAGGGTTTTAAGTCAACTTATGCCACAGTAAACACACTTCCATGCAATTTTCTAAACTCCCAGGTTTTTAAATTTCAAAAATTGAAAACCAAGTGTTGAAATCTATTCAGGCTGACTTTGGGCTTTAAACGGCTAAGTGACATTGTTGGCTTTGTTACTTAAAACTCTTGACTTTAAATTCTACTTTTATATTTAGCTCCACTGCTTTGCACTGGAATAGAAACTTAATCTGCTCTGAAATTTTGCTTGCTCTTCTGTAGGGAGTCCCTCTAAGAATAGAGATTGGACCGCGTGATGTATCAAGTGGAACTGTGGTCATTTCCAGAAGAGATGTTCCAGGAAAACAAGGGAAAGTTTTTGGAATATCTATAGATGCTTCAACTTTGGTTGTGTATGTCAAAGACTTGTTGGCTGATATTCAAAATTCACTATTGGTAAAGGCTACGTCATTCCGAGATAGGTTTGTTTCCGTATCAGTTCAATATTCTTACCTCTATTCTTAAGTTTCATTTACTGATGGTTGTTTTCCTCTCTAGTAATATCGTGGATGTGACGTCGTACAATGAACTTAAAGAAGCAGTATCTCAAGGAAAATGGGCAAGGGGTCCTTGGGCAGCTAGGTAATTTCCTTTTCTTTCTACTTGGTAATTCCCCGGCTCAAGTGCCTGTGTCCCAATCGCGATATCCCGATAACGGTAAAACTGCCCTTTACTGAATTTTCACAGTGACAAAGAGGAACTACAGATAAAGGAAGAGACTGGGGCAACCATTAGATGCTTCCCCTTTGAACAGCCCCAGGGATTAAAATCATGCTTGATGACTGGCAATCCAGCAGAAGAAGTTGCAATTTTTGCCAAATCTTATTAGTAGAGAGAGATTGATTATTGTCTCTTCATTCAAGTCTCATACACCTTACCCGCTTTAATCCTACAGATTAATTTCAAGAATCTAATTTTATTATTTTTTAAAAACTTTTTAGCTTAGATACTACTAAAATAATATATATATATATATATATATATATTTATATTTATATAATTTTTGTTTGAGATTCGTTAAGGCACACTCCAATCGTTACGTAATGTAATTGTTGCTACAGTATTCATGCAGTCAATCAAGCGGGGTAATAATTTCGTTACGGTAACGGTTGGAGTGCTTATTAAGATGCATTCCGGAGCACGTCTTAGCAAATCTGTGAGATTCCATACGTTAATTTACAGGTTGGATGAAGCTCGTCTTTCGGTTGATGGTTAGATCAGACCTTTCTCCATTTTCCCAGAATAACATTTTTGTAGAATCTCAAATGTAAAAGTCTCAAGTGCACATTTTTTTTTCAAAAAAGGGTCACATTTATACATTTTTTAAGATTAATTTTGTAGCAATATGATTTACTTTTCAAGGGTTTGAGTTATGTTTAGGAGCAAAATCTGGTTAAAAGTAAGACTTGTTTGAATCTGAAGTCATGAACTGCAAGAGTTAAAATTAGTAGACTTCTTTCTTTTTCCTTTTCTTTTTTCAAGGGAAATCTCGATGCTTTATTTCGGAGCAACAGTTGTTGAAAGAAAGTTTTTTGTAGAGATCTAAAAGAATCTGAGTTTTGAAAAGTGGCTTTATTAAAAAAATTTTCCAATTAGTTTTAAAAATAATTTTATGTTAGCAAACAAAATTAGATTTGTATTTTAATAAAACAAATATTTATTACCGATTCTCATTGGGTAATTTAAACTTTTCCAAATTAAATCATAATATAATAAATAAAAATAAATATTATTATTTTAAATCATCACATAATACAAAGTAAATAGATAAAAAAATAAAATGATGAGCCTCCACGCATCCTCCTCCATACCGTATCATAGTGTATACACAGGGAGCCACCTGCAATTGGTGGGGCCTGGTGACCGGGTCTCCTGTATGATGGGGCGTGGAGGAATTAAAGCGGTCGGCCCAGCAAGTGACCCACGTTCACTGGGAAACAAAGTGGCCGGCTGAAGAATTGGGCTGAAATGCTTAGGTTCCACTTCAGGTTATTATTAACTTTCTTTTCCTTTTATTCTTGGAATAAGTCCAAGCCAACATAAGTAAAACTTGCGCAAATTAAGGCGTTAATAATTCACTTATTTCTCTATTTTTTTAATTAAATATAAGGACGGATCGTGATGGTCCGTTCCGTTTTGAAAGAAAAATTTATATAAAAAAATTGGGTAAGATAGTCATAGAATAGATGTGCTTAACATGGGGGCGGTATCAGACACGTGGGTTTTTCAGCTTCCACGCCACGTGGAGGGTACGAATCACTTTCACCAGAAACTTCGACAACTCATAACCCGTCTTTAAATTCTCTGTTTACCGGAATTAGAATTAGAAGTTTAGTAGTAGTACTTAATTTTTTGACTTAAATTGAAGACATAAATACTACTAATATAAAATTCTCCATTTATATTCCATTTAACTTGCATAAATTTCAAAAGAAAAAATATTCATTTTATTAGTAAAACAATTATACTTTTAATTGCAAAGTTATTAGTTTAAGTCATGATTTATCCTCTATTAAAATTAATTTTGATATGATTGAGAATTAAAAATAAAAAAAATATAAGCAAAAGATGGATCAGATGAATTATATCCAAATTTCACTTAAAAATAACTGAAAAGAAAAAAAAAAAGGAATAAAAAAATAAATCTTCTGCGAGACAAGGGCACATATGACAAGAGACAGAACTGTAGGATGGCATCTTTGACTTTCGTGACAGGCAAAAGAGGAAGAAAAGAATAGTGGGAATACGTGGGACCCGCCTTTTTTTTTTGGGTGATTATTTTAGAGAGAGAGAGTGTGTGTTTGTTGGGCTGTTGTTTTTGGTAATAAGGTTCTCACCGTGGAGCAAAAGCAACGCGGACATGGAATGGATTGAAGGATGAGAAACAAACAAAGCGACGTTGCTTTATTCCCTACTTCCGATCCCCTGGTTAACACCACCCGATTCTCTCCCCCGTCCATTCGTAAATCAATTAATAAAAAATGGAAAGATAGATGCATTCGATCCTTAGACAATATAAAATTTAAATTTTGTTAGGTTTTTTTAAACTTTAACGAAATATTGATACATATTCAACAATTTATGTATTATCATGATATTATTATTAGATAGTTGATGTTGTTATTATGAGGAAAGAATATAATTTGAGGTGGAGAAGGAATATGGTTTGGATGGAAAGACTTCTTGTTCTTCTTGGATTCACGGCTTGGGAGTTCATGCAAAACTCTTGGAAGGAGAGTCCTCTCCGATGACTTTAGTAGTTCGGAGTTGAAGTCCGCATAATGTAGGTTAGAGTGACTTAATCTTTTCGTAGACTTTAGTCTTTGTGAGATAATTTATATAGATTTGGATATTGTAGGATGATATACTTGGAAAATGAATTATTTGAAGGTATTTATAGTAAAATGATAAGAGAGTAAACAATTAATAGATGTATATAAATTCAATTTCTCTTCTCATCGCTAATGAAAATATTTTAATAATATATCTCGTAAGTTACAAGTTATAATATTTTAAATATAAAATTCCTTTTACAAATATGTAATATATACCAACATTCAATTACAAAGAATTGAAATATAATTATAATATTTAATTTTGAATATAATATTCAAATATAGGTGTTTATCACGGGTAATTACTCACTAATTCTTTTCTTTTTATGGATTGTTTCGTATTTGGACTTTTTTTAAAAGGCTTTTTTGGTCACTGTAACCGTTATTGAACATATCTCAAGGTATCACTCAAGCTTTTGATTGAATACTTCTGTCAACGTTTCTTCCTGCAGAACATATGTAATATTCCTAACTCAAATTGGAAAATAAGAGAGAGAATTTGATTTCTTCTTAGCGTGTGTCTGTCTCTTTCCTTTCAAATATTCCCTCCGTTCAAAATTAAATGTCTCATTTTAACTTGAACATATATTTTAAAAAATATTTGACTTAATTAATTTTAATATTACAATATCATTTTTCTTAATAAAAGTTTAACTAATCTAAGAAATAACACGTTCAATTTAAGATAATTAAAAATAAAAAATGAGACATTCATTTCTAAATGGAGGAAGTAGTAAAAATTATGCAATCAAATCTTCACTTTCTTCAACGGTTCAATCAATATTTATGATAACAAACACTTTACTTTCACTTCAATAATTAATTACTTTCACTTATTTCGCAGCCAAGACGACGTCGTTTTGGCTTTTGCGCTCCACCAGTTGCGTTTTATAGCAATTCTGTTATAGGTACAAGATTGCTATAAAATGCAACTGGAGGGCAACAGCCAATACGACGTCGTTTTGGCTGTGAAATAAGTGGGTCTGAAGGATACATCCACTTATTTCGCAGCCAAAATGACGTCGTTTTAACTGTTGCGTTTTATAGCAATTCCGTTATAGGTACAGGATTGCTATAAAATGCAACTGGTGGAGCGCAATAGCCAATACGACGTCGTTTTGGCTGTTGCGCTCCAGTTGCGCTCCACCAATTGCGTTTTATAGCAATTCCATACAAATATATATTTATATACTTACCTTGGACATTTTTTTTACATATCCAATCAGAAACATATAAATTTTTTAAAGAAAATTCTAATATATTGAAATTTTTATTACGTATATTATGATTTAACTAATGAATTGAATATCAAACAACAAATGAGTATTTTATATTTAAATGGTAGGCAATAAGTGACACTAGTCTTGACAGTCAAGGCTCTTCCTGTCAAGTAAAATAAAAAATAATTATAACAAAAATATTAATAATTACAGAACTTCAATTGTGTATATCCCTGTTATAATTTTCAACACACAAATGTCTTAATATTTAATTAATACGACCAATTTACTATGTGTTTTAGTTTATAACTTTTCAAATTGAAGAGCATATATAAATATGCTCGATAAATGTGAAAAATTGTTTAAATTTAGGAAGAAGAAAACATTAAAATTACAATCAAGAAAATGAATATCTTTTACAATCAAGAATGAAACTTGACGTGGATCTTGAATTTGAATCCTACCAAAAAACTTGATGAAAAAAAGATAATTGTATATGGTATGGAAGGGAAATAGAAAAGAGAGAAAGATGGGACTCATGTGGAGTAGATTGGGTATGTGTGGTCATAACGAGAAGATAACATTACCAATATGTCAACCACTACACCCCATAAAAGAATTACTTTTTAAAAAAATGATCCAAATATTATTTTATTTTTTGGCCCTCACCCGGAAACTCAATGTGATAATTCGACTAGAAGCACACAACATTAATAATGAGCCATAAATGTTTAGTAGAAATTCCATCTTATGATAATTTATTTCATGAAAAAAGAAAAGAAAATAAAAGAAATAATGTCGAAGAAAAAGTCTGGTTGTTAAATACTTGAAGATTAGCTAATTTCATCGTGCTTTTGAGGTGTATTTTGTAGAAATTAAATTTAATTACATTTTTTTATCTAATGAGTAATATAATTTATAAAATAAATTCTTTTTTTATATATTTTATTTTATTTTAAATATAAATAATTGACTGTGGAAGTGATACTTATTATGTTATTTAGTAAATATTTCAATGAATTAAATGACTCTAGTTTGAATTCACATGAATTAAATTTACTAAGTTCATTGAATCACATATATCATTTTCTCTATACCATAAAAGGGAATGAATAAAAAAAAAAGAGGAGAGATCTTATATGAAAAAGTCAAATTTAAATCGTTATAATAATAGATTCAAGTAAGCAACGCAACAGATTCAAAGCAAGTGAGTATTATATTCCATTTTTAAATTAAAATAACCAGTCTGCATACAATTCGACATTTTTATTTTACAACGAAGAGTGTTGGTGAAATTTGAACTTGAGATCTATGGTCTGCATATTTATCACTCCATCCATCGGAATATCCCAAAGGGACAAATCAAATGCTTATTTATTTATTTGTAAAATTATTATACATTTTGTTACCTAACGGAATTGCTATAAAACGTAATTGGTGGAGCGCAATTGGAGCGTAACAACCAAAACGACGTCGTATTGGCTGTTGCGCTCCACCCGTTTTATAGCAATTCTGTATATAAATATATATATTTATATTTATATTTATAACATTTTCCTTAAGTAATGTAATATAGGGGAAACATGTATCTACCAACAAAAATCAAGATACGAAAATATATTGAATTTTGAAATAAATTTTTTTTTATTGAGTGATACTTAACATTTAATAATTATTGTTAAATAGAAAAAATGAATAAAATAGCAAAATTAAATTTGACTGAGTGTTTGCCATTAGGGTATTACAGAATTTAAATAGCTGAAAAAGAGAGGACAAAAGATGATACATTTACAATTTTTTCCCCCTTTTAATTTTTTAAAATGGATCTCTGAAATAAAATTTTAAACTAGATTTAATTTTATTAATTGTATACTGAATACATCGAGAAATATGTTTGAATATCTTATATGGAAAAAATTAAAATAAGACAAATTTTTAACTTATTGAAAAGCTTTTTAAAAACTAAATATAATTACATTTTTTTCAATCAATAATAAACTTCCACAAAAAATGAAATGTTTTTAGATAATGTATTTTAAATTAGAAAAAAGAAGAAGATAAATAATATTTTATATATATATATATATATATATATATATCATGAGATTAGTTTAAAGTTGTGATTAAAAATTTTACTTCCTCCATCAGAAATTGCTCATTTTCATTTTGAATTGTCTAGAAATTAACCTTTTATTTTTTAAATTAATTAAAATTTTTCTAAGAAAATTTATATTATTAAGTATATAATGAAGTAAGTTAACTTATTTTTCATTTTCTTAAAATTTATAAGAATCAAGATTGAATATTCGATTCCGAAAATAGGAGTATTACTTTATTCCAAATATCGACCATGAAAATAAAAATGTGAAAAATGATATGAGCGAAATAAGATTTACCAAAATTAAGAAAAAACAAACTTAATCAACGTCGGATCTAAAGGGCAGAGAGGCGCTAGTTGGGCGTTGTTGACCGTAAATTGTTGACAAATCAAATCATAATCCGAAGGGGATTAGGGTATTAAAGGGTATTATTGTCAATGACATGTGAACAGGAGGGTAATTTGGGAACTCGGTCTAGCATAAATATGTGGTGAATCGCACCCTCTAAGCCTCATCATCTCCACACATGACCACCGGGGCGTAGGAGGACATCATCAGCAACAAGTGCTCCTGAAAGAAGAAACAGAAAAGAAAAAACGCAGAAAATCTTAAAGCCAAATCCCGGCAGATTTCATCGAACCGGAGAGCCAAGATCCGGCGCTCGTCTCAATTTCTTCAGTCTTTCTTCAAAGAGGATAGGACAACCGAAGATTATCTATATATACACAAAGGCTTGGCGGCGATTTTGTTTTAGGCTTTCTGGCCGCTTGGGGTTTCTGTGAATCTTTTAATTTATCTGTGCTTTCCGAACATCGGTGGTGGAGGAGGACGACGATTCTGGTGATTGCCGACGATTTTTTATTTTTTTGGAAGTATTCAGGACACCGAGAGTGAAAAGAGAAGAAGAAGAACAGGTATTGAAAACCCTAGTATTCGATTGATTTCGTGACACCTTTCTTTTTCTGTTCGATGCTTTGCTCTGTTGACTCTCCAGAGAAGAACGAGTTTGCGTGTTTTGGGGAGTGGTAAAGAGTACTATTTGTATCACCAGGAGACTTCTAGATCTGTGGTTTCTGCTGACGGACCTAGGGTTTACCTAAGATTTCCAAGATAAGAGATCGAGAGAAGGATGAAAGATAGTCTGTCTTTCCCCTTTAGATTCTCTTATCTACATCGAGGGCGGATCTAACAGAGGAAAGATAAGCTCTGATTTGTCTGAGACCCTTGCATGGTGGCATTCTTCAATGATATGGCTTTTGGCTTTGGCTGTGCTTTGATTTGTATTTCCTTGCCGTGATTTGGTATTCTTGACCTTTAAAACTGCCCCTGAGGCAGATAGATTTTGTTTCTCAAGATCGATTGCTTTATGGACTCCAGATATGGATTTGGTTGGATGAGGTCGAAGAAATCTAGATATCTTCCTAGGACTTCAACTTATAATAAACGCAACGAAAATTAGAAATGATTTTAGTTTTTTTAGAGGAATTATGGTGATGCTATGTGATATCTGCCAAGTTTCTAGACCGTTCTCTAAATTAGACGGCATATCTAGAATGGTTATTTCCTCCAATAGAATGGTGGCAGGCTGTTGCTGGTTGCCAATTTCTATAGCATATAGTTTAGGTGCCATAAATCTTTAGTAATTTCAGTCCTTCCTGATCTGCATATCTACTGTGTTCTTTGTCGCCAGAGATGACTTTTGTTGCCTTTTATTGTTTGCAAAATCAAAAATGGTGGAAAAGTGGCAGAAAGATGGTTTTATGTGCAAATTGTAAATTTAGATTGCTTATACCTTTTTAGAGTCATGTTTATGTAAAGGATATTTAATTGGGTTGGACCTTCACTGTCTGGTTCCTTTGTAGCTGGGCTGTGAACTTGACATTTGGTTCGTGCTGATTTTGGAGTTTCAAAATAGCTAAACTTTTCAAGCCTTGAGCAATTTTTGTTGGAGTTATGGGACTTATCCTAGGTTGTTGGGTTGTTTTTTCTTGACATCGTATGAAGCTTTCGTAGCAATGTGCATTGTTTTCTCCGGCAGTAAAACAATTGGATGAGAGTATGCTGATTCGGCCAGTAATACGCAATGATTGTGAATTTTTGCGTCTCATGGAAATGTCATGTTTTAAATGCATGTTCTGTATCATTTAATGAATTCATTTCGTAGTTTTGACTATCAATTGAAAGAAACCCTGTCCCGAGTTTTAGGAACCGACTGCATTTGCAAATAGCAAACTGCCTTCTAAGGTAATTTTCTGATGTAATCATGTGTGCCTACACTTGTCTGTGATGCCGTTATTAGTTGAGTTGTTCATGAATAGGTGCTTTATCGAGCAATTTGGTCACGTTTTTTATATTTTGCAGGGGGGCACATAACGACAAGTCTTGAGTCGCACCATTACTTTGCATACATTTTTTTAACCTACATGGGATAAGTCCTTCATATTTACCAATGGTGATTTTCTCTCACCTTCTTGTTTTATGTCTAAAATTTGTTTTTAGGCCTTGTCGCATTAATTTCTTAGGGTCTCGGGAACTTGATTAATTAGGGCTTGATGATCTTGGGTTGTATACCTGGTTCATTTTGTAGTTTTGCTAGAAAGAGATCTATTTGATTATTGATTCATTGAGATACCAATTTATTCCAATTGGTGCCATGGGCTTGAAAAGTATTCATGGTTATGCAGATAATCTGTTAATTAATCGATGTATGGAACTTTTATTTCAAGTAGCACTTCGAATTTTGAAACCGTTGAAAAATATATTTTACCTTTTGAAGTACATTGTATTTTAAAGAGTTGATCCGGTTGCCACTTTTTCCAATCATATTATTTCTCTCTTTTTGTAAGTAGAATCTTCTATGTTCTGATTGCAGACTCGCTTGTGTACATGCCCTGGAAGTTTAGTGTCTTCATTGGAGCTGAGTACGAAAAGAAGCCAGCCAGCAGAAGGGTCCTGCAAGACTTGTGGCGGGAGATATTTAGTTGATGGAATAGGACCTATATCCGGAAGTATGCTTGGAGCAGTCGGTCTGGAAGTTGCAAATTCTGTGAATCCAGAGTTGAGCTGGAAAACAGTGACTAAAGGAAAGCGTTCCCGAAAGCAAGTGGCAAGAAGTTTGAATGGGCGCCCAAAGCTGGCCAGTAAGAGTCCCAAAAGGGTCGGGGATTTTTCTGGATCTGATTCAGACAAGGTATGTATTAACTTCATTGTTACCCCTGCGGCTAGTTGATCTCGACCAATTCTTGTTTGATTTTGGATTATTTCCATTTCGCAGTTTGTTGAAACAGCTAGTGGGCAACCCTTTCCTGATAGAATAGAGTATGTACCTATTAAGAAAAGGAGACATTTGCTCCGGTCTCCATCACCCCCACCTCAGGCCTTCTCAGATGGTCCCCGGTCTTCATCTCCTCAAATGCCAACTCCATCTTCTCAGTCAGAAGACCTTGAACGTTTGTCAGATCATAATGCTTCATCTGGTCATCATTCTTCAGGATCATATTCAAACAGACGAGAATTAGTTGCAACAGTGGGTCGTAGTGTTGATGATGGAGTCCTGGGCGATAAGGTCTCTGGGGTAACAGGTGGGGAGCTTTATAGTGCCGATGATTTCTCTGGTATTGCACTTCTGGCTGCTGCTGCCTGCTTTAATAACATGGATGATGACAGTGAAAATGTCAAGGGAGATGCTATGGAAGTATCCTCAGCCCTGCAGGTGTCCGATGTATCTGCTAACGCATTACCATGTGGAGAAAGTATCTCATGTTCAGCACCCGAAGGCCAAATCATAGAGGATCCACTGTTGCTGGAACAAACGAAATACCCCACTGTAGATTGTTCTCTTCCTGCTAGTCATAGTTCAGATGAAAATGAGTTAGGCATGGCAATGAAATCAGTTTCTTCGAGAGTTGACAGGCGGCATTGGGACCTTAACACACTGATGGAAGCATGGGAAGAACCTCATGATGATGTTGCCATGGGAAATAAATCAACCGTTGAAGCCTCTTCTGCTGGCATGCAAGTAGATAAGCTTGACAGTGAGTGCTGTGAAGAACAATCAGAGTCTGGAAATGACAATAACAATTGTGAGAATTATATGACAGAGGAGCCAATTGAGAAGGCTATAGAATCCTCTGAATCAAAATGTCTGGGAAACAAATTTGAAGAATTCCCTTGTATTGATTTGTCAAGTGCCAGTAATCAGGATGTGCTTCCAAAATCTCCTTGTCAGGTTGCTTGCAAAAATGAATCTCTTGATAATTTGCCCTTGGCTGACTCTTGTTATGGATCTGGTGTTAGTGTTTGTGATGGAAATATGAATACTTCATCTGGCTGCCAGACCTTGAGCCGAGGTGAAGACCATAAATTTGTAGTGGGATCTACCAAACCGGAAACTTTTGAGAAGGTTGTGCCACCTGACGTGCAAGGACCAGAGAAATCTGATTATGAGAATGATATCTGTATGAAAGATGCTGAAGAAGCTCAGAAGACAATTAAATTGCCTGATAACAGTGTGGAAAATTCTGGGAGTACCTCTGAAGAACAGAAGGATCTGTTGTCTAAATGTGAAGATCTGTCTACCTCAGACATTTCTCTTGGCAGTCAGTTAGCTGCATCTGGTGTTGGTGGTCAAGAGGAGAACCTTTCTGACAGTGATACTAGGAGACCTGGATCTGCAGTGTGTCCAGATTCTCGAGAGACCATTCCCGAGAATAATGATCACCTTGTCTCTAATAGAATGGAAGAGAAAATTCAAAATATTCAAGACTCGGGCAAAGGTTCTGTTGACGATGACTCACACAAATCAGATGTGTCTCAAGATGATCGTGTTCACTTGGCAGAGAATATTGATGCACTTCAGGTGGATTACGATTCTCCTTATGAAGATGGGGAATTGCGGGGCTCACTTTTATGCTGCTGGGATGCAGATGACTTGGAGGATGGGGAACATGAATCAGTGGACTATGGCTCTGATATTAGGGGTGGGGAGGACTCTGATGCTGGTGATTGTCTGGGTTCGGAAATTGTTGAAGCTGGTTCTTCTGAGGGTTCTCAAGGCACAGAAAAGAAAAGTTTGTCTTCGCAGATTCCAGAAAGTAACTCTAGGAAGAATGGTTCAGGGAAAAGTGCTCTTAAGAAAGAGTTGAACGATGACAAAGAGAAAATTGGGACTGGAGAAAAGAGAGGATCAAAGCAAGAACCAGAGGCTGCTGATGTAACCCTAACTGATACAGTTATGGACAGAAGTGATGGTAACTTACGTAGGAGGCATGCTTCTGATCGTTTGGATGTCTTTGATGTTAGAGGATCATATATGTCTACCAAGGGAAAATTGCAATCTCGAATTGAAGGACCTTCCTCATTTGATTTGTATGAGAGGAATACTCAAGAGGGCAGGTAAACATTTAAATTGTGTTCTACTCCTTTCTCTATCCTTTTTTTTTAGGGGGGTGGATTGTGTGGTCTTATTAGTCGTAGCTGGGGATGGGAGTGCCTTTATGTTTTCATTTTATCCAATGCCTTATACCTTTTTATATCTGGTTATTTTCTGCTTTTAGCTGCTTCATGGTAAATTGTTCTTTTGTATTTTAGGTCTCGGAACATTGTTGGTTTGCTTTCACGATCAGAGAGAGATGGCAGTCCTGATAGGTTTGTGCCAAGGTACAGATCGTCTGTGCATGAGCATGATAGAAATGGAGATGGTCGATGGGTTTACCTTGACTCAAGAAATCGTTATTCATCCAGTTATAGAGGACTGGAGAATCATGGACAGGCCAGATCCAGAAGTGGAAATACTGATTCAGTAGAAAAGTTTGGACTGAACTTCCATGATCATAAGCAGCCCATTAGTAATTCCTCAAACGGCATGCAAAGACAGCTTGTAAGGAGGAGATCACCAGTTGACAGGGTTGATTTTTATGGTGTTCACCGGAGAATTGCTGGCATTAGCAGCCATAGAAGCAGGGGAACTTCTGGAAATTTCTCAGAAGGAATTGGTAGAGGCCCTAGGGATGAATATAATGAGCCTGTTATTGATGAGGCTGTTGCATCTTCTGGTCGCATGCCTCATTATTTGTCACGGAGGGAAAGGAGTTTTTCTCCTCCAAGTAGAGGGACTCATGGACCGGCACCCCGTAGGAAGTCTCGTTCAAGATCCAGAACACGGTCACCCCGTGCATGGCAATCACAGAGGGAGCGGAATCTTGGTACAAGACGGCACAGTAGGTCACCGGAGTTCAGGCCTGAATCTAGGATGGATAGAATGAGGGTTTCATTTCCCAAGTCCAGTTTTGCAGCTGACTATGGGGAAAGTTTCCTGTCACCACCCAGAGGCCGTTTTTCACCACAGCGCAGTTATCGGTGGGTTGATAACAGGAATTTTGTAGATGATCATTTGAGGCACCGGAGATCTCCTGGTGGGGTGTTCAGGCGGAGCCAGAAGTTGAATCAGGTGGGTTTCTCAGGGCGATTGAAGTCAGATGATCACTTTAGACCCATGGGGGGCCGTCCTGGGAGATTCCCTCTCATGGATGGCGGTGTAGGTAGGGGATGTAAGCTAGAGGAAAATTGTGATGACAGGAGGAAAGACGAGAGAGCAGGGATAATGCAAAGAGGAAGGCGTGCTGACGGTAGTGCCATTTTGAGACGTACTCGGCATGATTCAGAAGATAATTTTGATGCAGCAGCAGGTAACTTGAATCATGACCATGATGTCCGAAATACTGACCGAAGGGATGTACCAAGGAGTGCCAGAGAAGATAAGCGAACTTTTAAGGTATAACAACTGGGGATAGGATAGTTTAAATTGCTGTCTTTTAGGTGGGTTTATTGTGATGATTCATGCATCACCAGAAAGAGAATAAACATGGCATGCGGACAAATGCCTTGTTCCTCAAGGGTGAAGGCTTATTAGTAGTTAGGAAATTCTATACCCGTCGAACGTTTTTTCTTCATTTTTAGTGCAGAAGAAAGTCTCTGGAAAATCTGATTTTGCCTATGTTTTCATTTCCCTTTTTTCGCTCGATTTCCTTGTGGGGGAGGCCTTATTTATTTTGATGTTTCAAGGCCCCAACTTTTACATTTCTTCTTCTTCTTGGGGTCTATGGTCCATCAGGCATGTATATCTTATTGAAGAATGAAGATGCGCCGTGTACCCGGGATGTGATGTATAAATATAAATTAATTTTTGTGTTATGTGCCTTTCCTATTCGAAGCTGGTTTCAGGAGAATTGTTGTTGTCTTTTGCGGCAGCTCTCTGCGAAATTTGTAGGATCTATCTCCCTGAATCCCTTTTTCGTTATACATGACCCATTATTTGATATTTGTGATACACATGGTGAATATTCTGAATATATATATGTATAGCCTTTCTATTATGTCTATCGTGTACATCAAATCAAACAATATCGTTTTGATATGAAAAAAAAAAAAAAAAAATCGGGATTCAGAGCAGAGCAGTGACAACACATCTTCCATAGGTTTGTCGCGTCCAGTCTTCCCGAGCAATCCACTGCCTGTCTTCTGACATCCCATCGGTTTGTTTCGCACACTGCACTGTTTTTATTCTGCACCTACGTCTTTCGCCACCAGTAAAATCTCAAACCACCAAATCCATCTACAACCCGTCAAATACACTTATACGGCTATACCATGGTAGATCGGTCATAATCAAACCTTCACCTTTCGCCACCATCAAAATCTTCAAACCATCAAATCCATCTACATTATGGCAGATCTGCCTTAACCAAATCCAAACGCCCCCACCGTTGTCTCCAGATCTGCCATCCTCTTTGAGAGGAAGAGAGAGAGGAGAGATTTGTCCCCAACTCTAGCCAGCAGAAACGATAGTTTTTTTTTTTCTTTTTCTTTTTCAGAAAAAGCCGAACGAAGGATTCGCACATCTTACAAAATTTTTTTTATTTTGACTCACAAAAGAGTGATGTGAGAATTTGCGCATCTTACAAAAATTATATAATTTTATACGGATTTGATAAGGTGCGCTCCGAAGCGTATCTTGATGTGCGCTCCAACTGTTATCGTAACGAAATTTTTGCTCCGCTTGGTTGGCTGCATGAGCACTGTAACAAAAATTCCATTACGGTAACGGTTGGAACGCACATCAAGGCATACTCCGGAGCGCGACTTAACAAAATCGTAATTTTATATATATATATATATATTTATAATATACATACGAAGGATTCTAAGGTTGCACCCTTTGATATCTCTTATTTTGACAACACTTGCAATGTTTCCACATGGATCCTAATTAAAAGGATGAACATCTAGAATAAAAACAAGTACACCGCAAATTACAAATGCTATACACAAAACATATCACGAGGGATAAGATACAAGGTAGAAATTAAAGAAGGCAAAAGAGAAAAAGAAAGGGAATTAGTTTGTGAAGTGGAATCCCATTCTTGTGGTTGGGTCTATGGTCTTCACAATCCCATTACCAGCTGAAGCTGAAGTACAGATTTCTTGTCGAACAGGAGGAACAAATTTTGGCTACATCATGTCGCATCTTCCATGGTCCACAGACCAACACCCCAATATCCGATCCTTTCTGATCAGAAAGTATCCCTACAATATGCCGATGGGCTTCAATTACATATGCTTACTGCAATGTCAAATAACAGAAAATCGAAATGGTAGAACAAATTAATAACAAACTTACTCTTCAAGTCTGGCCTGTTTCCATTGCACACTTTGGTAGACTGAACAAGGGGCAGCTGGTGCGGTGCACTTCCTACTTCGAGTTCCACCTCTCTTTCTCCCCCCGGCAACCATGTTGCTGGTGATGCCATTGGTGTTGGCAGATCCACATTCAGAATCTGCCTGCTTTACGTTGAACTTGTTTTTCCTTTTTGTAAGAGAAAGATGACACTAGTTGCCAAAAATACAGAGCCACACACAAGAAACATGTCCCAAAGATTTTTCAAGCTGTAATGGTACACTTGACCATTCTTTTCCATTGGATATACCCAAAACCGGGTGAGAATCCCCAATAAAAGGAGGAACATCACGAAGGAGGATGAGATTATTGCTCCCAGCCATAGCCAGCTATTTCGGCCAAGAACAGCAGAAATTGGAGTGTCCGATGAAATGGGCTTAAGCCATGTTGTCCGAAGGAGTTTTTGGTCGGGGTCTCCCTCTGCAGCACTGGGCTCTTCTTTCTCTCTGGTGATGTAGGCTTCTATCTCCAGTTGTATTCTTGATATATCAATGCTCCAGGTATCAGCTGATGCTAGGAGAAGAAGGTCTAGTTTTGCTAGATCCTAAAGTTCTTGAAGGCAGCAACTAGCAGGACGTTCGGTACGGTGCCGTTTTCCAGTGTGCTTCTGAATATGACCTCTCTTATAATGGATATGAAAGGAGCTATGCCACTTCCTCCACTTATCATGACCAAAGCCTCATGTCTGTCACAAGGTCAAGGTCAAGGTCAAACTCTGGAAGTGTTTTCATTGTTATAACATGTTAAATACAATCACTTTTAAACCTTAAAACTGTTTATTGAAAGTTTGTATCAGAGCAGACATCCTGAATTCAACTCACGCACGTGGAAATCTAATACAAATGAACTTAAAGCAAGTGCAAACCTATATATCCTCATTGATTTCTCAGTGTAATGAAGGTAAACACAGCCCAAAGCAGCTATGAGCATGATTGGGAAAGCTAGCAAAAGAAGATTTGTTCCTGTAAAAAAAACCAACAAATTTTTATGAGAAATATGTCACTAAACAGAACTGCCGGAAGCCATATAGAAAATTAAAGGACATTAATTAATTAATGACCTTGTTCTCTGAAATATGTAGAGTTGAGCTTGGTATTTAGCTTTGGAGTCCATGAATTCTTGTAGGTTTTGGTTGGCAACATGACCCATATAAAGATCCATCCAAGAAACACCAAAAAGAAGGCAATTCTCCAACCCAAAATTGCGTTTCTGTTCATCTTCTTTGTACCAAAGATTATCTATTCTTTGCTGGCTTTTGTGTTACGGTATAACAACGTATGTGTTCATGTCCTTTATTATAAGTGACAGAAGGGGGTCACATATTTAAGCAACGGAAGAAAACAGGCATGATTCACGTAATAAATGTACTCTCACATGTGAGGAAAAAATTCACTTTGCAGGCTTTTCAGTCCATATTGATATTAATTAGTTATTTAATTACGCGATCAAAAGGTTCCCAAGAGTTAAATATGTGCCTCTTTTGTGGAGCAAAAGTCATTTCTAAAGAAAATTTTTGATACAATCCATTTTAATGTGAATTTTTATAATCATGAATTTAATTAAAACAGCATAAATTTTGTTAATTAATATCTATCAATTTCAGAATTAATCTCATAAACAAAAAGATCTATATTAGTTGGATAAATAATAATTTCATTACGATCTACATCCAAATCACTTTGCATGTGCCGTTTCATTAGGAACTACAACTAATCAATAATTTATATATCCAAATCACTTGATCATATACCAGAATATCTTTGTTTCAATAAGTCACTTAATCTATTTAAAAATAGATAGAGAAAAATAGTAACCGAGCTTTTATTTAAGTCCGACACCTTAAAGAGCTTCTCGTTAGGGCCAAATCCAAAATAGCAGGTCCTCGGTTGGGTTTTTACTCCTCCATCCATCAGTGGGGTCTGATCGCCAAAATGATTAATGCCTAGAATCTATTTACCAACAGAGGCATTGGCCGCATCAAATCCAAGCATTTCAAAATAATTCAAACATGCCGTACTACTCACTTTGCGAGGAAGATCTTCTAAGCATATCATCATAAAATATTTATGAGATTATGTGAGGTAAATATCTCACACCATCCTCACAAAGTCAACGTTAAAAACCCTTTTTTTTTGTCATACAGACTAGACTATGATAGGTTTATAATATAGATTTATCGGCAAAAAAAACAAAAAATAGTTTATGTTATAGATTCAAAGGGTACACCCACAAAGTATTCCACAGATGATGTTGGGAGCATCAAGCAAAACTTACGTTTCTTACCTAAGTTTACATGTGTTTCGGAACCAACACCCCAAAAGCAATCCCTAGAAACGTTGCCACACAGATTCCGAATATCCCAGCCAGAATCCCAGGAATAACCGGACTCCCATCCTTTGGCCTTGGCCATACCGCGAGCTGTTGTTGGACCTCCGATATTAGCATTTGATGCCATGAGTAACACCTTCCTGTCAAAGTGAAATAGTTTTCCCAATCCAAGAATCACTATCAAATGGACGGTCCCTTGAACAAATGCAAACATAAAGATGCTAGGAGCTGTTCTGATCACATTCCATATGCTCCCTTCAGCACCCAGAGCAGAGAGAAAGATCTGTTTTGCGCATTAAGAATAAGCTGACAAATCGGATAGTCATACGATAAAACAGAACAGAAAATCTTGTTACCTGCATTAACACAATAGATAGAGCATCACCAGAAGGTGCAAGATGGTGAAAATGACCTGGGAGCAGAATTGCTAGAATAACAACATTTGCTGTTATTGCTGGAAGATCTCCCCCTTGAATTCCATATAAATTGGTCAGGAAAGTGGCAGCTTTACAAATAGCAAAGGAAACCGCAAGTGCTGAACCAATCTGCAGCACAGGTAGTTTGCTTGCAGAATCAGAAGTTGCATCTGTAGTACCATCTGCATAAAAAATAGCATTTTAACAGTTGAAAGCATTGAGCTCCAACTTTTGGCTGCCAAATTGAATCCGTAGAATAGCTGCAATACAGAAAAACTCCCACATCATCAATAGAGTTGCAGAAAAGCAGGGATCAAACTCGGGGAGAGAAATTACTCTAACTATATTTTCTTGAGGACAAAATTTTGACAGGGTTGGAGGGGAAAATTGACTTTCATGATAAAATTTGCGACTCAGAAAACCAATGAAAAGGAATAGAACACAATTCCCAGTCAACTGTCTGAGACAAACAAAACCTCAGGTAACTCTCCAAAACATACTTACTGTTAGTTACCGCCGAAGCCTCTGAAGGAATTTTGTAGGCCAATGCAAATAATACAATGAAGTAAAGAGCACAAATTACATTGTGTGCAGCAACACCTGCAGCTACAATAGATGGTGATGTACCAAGTGACTCCAGGATTGCAACATAGTTGATGGCTGCATAAGATGGGAACGAGGTTGAATATTTCACATATATTTAAAATTCGAGAAATTTATATGTTCATGTAAATAAAATTCACCAGTTATCATATCATTACATATCTGAACAGAATGCTAATAGGAAAAAAAGATAAACTTGCCTCCACCAATATAACTACCCATTAAAGCAGTAGCAATTTTCCAATTATCTTGACCAAGTGAGCGCATTGGCACCATCATGAATGCCACCAGAGTCAAAATTACTGTTGCAACTGTAAGATGGAAAAGGGAGGCTCTGTTGTAAAAAATCAACTATATGTTTACAAATCACTCTAGCCTAGATAAACATGAGTTGGATTGGACTTTTATGTGCATACAACATACGTCAGAATGTGGATAGAAACCAAAAAGGAAAAAAGGCACAAAACAAATAGATAAATCTCTAATTTAGAAAAGTAATTTGGACAGTGATTAATCAGTACCAAGCATGACCTGATCCCAGTAAGAATGCCATCAAGAGAGCCCCGGCAGAGCGTACCACATCTCGCATATCTGCTCTAAACAGCAGTAATGGAATTGTTAATGGAAGAAGGAATTTCATTGCAACGGAATATGCAGGTGCATCATGTGGAATAATCCCAGCATTGCTGGCTGCAAGACCAACCAAAATGCTCACCAGGGCAGCACAAACCATGCTCCCAATCTTGGTCTTCTCCGACCTTTCTTTCCATAATCACATTTTGTGTTAATAAGGGTGTAGACGGATCAAAAGGGAAAATAGATCTAAAAAATGTACTAAGAAAAAAAAAAACTGAATAGCCAAATATTGTAGTGACAACAAACACCCCATTTTGTTTGTTCCATTTTCTTTCCAGAATTTCTCTCAGGAAAGAAGTGATTTCCATTAGGCAAATAAATGTCATCCCAAAAAAAAAAAAAAAGTTGAGAATACAAGAAAATTACCAGAGGCCGAGAACACCAGTACCCAGAAATGCAGTCCATATACCCCAAGTGTCTTCTGGAGATATTAGAGGGACATTACTTTGGCATTTGACCACCAAAGCTCTGTTGCAATTTAATACAAGCGTCTTGTAAAAAACCTGGTTTCTAAAACTATGTGATTGTGGAATTGATGGTCTAGATACAGATTTTTTATGGAGCGAGGATCGACAACGAACGCGTTTAACCTGTCGTGGTGGTAAGAAAGATGAGAGCTGTAATAATGGCAATGTCGAAGAAGAAGAAGACAAAATCTCCATTAACCCTTTTCTCGACGCTGCCGAGGTTTAACCTGAACAGAGGTTTTTGAGAAGATTTTTTCTTTAAAAAAAGTTCTCTCCACGTGGCATCTCTGTAGAGATTCACTTCTTAGATTTATTTTAATTACAATTTACTCCCTCAATTAGAACCCTTCTGTTACTTTGACCACTAAAGTAATAAACACCACAGTTAATCTGTATCCAATATTAATTAAATCTTAGAAATTATTTACTGAAAGCACAATTTATATTATCTTTTGATCCTTCTCATCAAAACATAAAATGATACATACAATGTAAATTTGAAACACAGGGACTACATCACATGAACTGAAGTACTGCCTTGCCAAAAGCAATACCAAGGAAAGTTGCAATGGCTATACCAAAAATACCAGCAAGAATGACAGGAACAGCCATAGAGCTCCATCCTTTAGCAGTGGCCATCAAACAAGCTGTCGTCGGGCCTCCTACATTTGCATTTGATGCTATAAGGAGCAATTTCAGGTCAAATCGGAGGAGCTTGCCAATGCCAAGGATCACACCAAGATGAACTGCTACTTGAACTAAAGCAGACAAGAAAATACTTGGGGCTGTATTTATGACATTTGATAAGCTCCCATTTACACCCACCACTGTGAAAAACGCCTGATTCACCAGAAGAAAAATGGAAGCCTATCAAATACACCCAGATCCAGAAGAAAAATGGAAGCCTATCAAATACACCCAGATCCAGCCAGGCCAGAAAACAATAGAAAAAAGACAAGTAATATAACTGAAAATATGAAGAAAAGGGGGTTCAATAAAATTCACCTGCAAAAGGATCAGTGCCATAGCCTCTCCGGAGGGTGCTAGATATGCAAATTGCTGTGGAAATGCAGTTGCCAGGATAACAACAATTGCTGTAACAACTGGAAGGATACCTCCTTGAACCCCAAAATACTTTGTCAGAAAACTTCCAGCTTTACAAATGGCGAAGGATGCAACAAGGGCTGTAGCAGTCTGCAATACAGGCAACCTGTTTCCAGATTCCGATTCTACATCAACTCCTGCTTCTAATACAGTTTTTTTATGTGTGGTTAGAGGCAACACAAGTAAGCTCATGCTTCATCTAAGATGCCTCGAGTACAAGATTTGAATGTTATGTGAACAAAACAAATTTGATACACGAATTAAAGGGCTTTCAAAGAAGTAAACCATCACAAGTTGCAAATTACAGATGCAATAAGGGGGGCACACACAGCAAAGAGAAAATAAAATAAAAGAGCCCCCATTAAAAATAAAGTTAGATTATTAGAAGAAGACAAGAAAGTTAAAAAACCTGTTGTTGATGTTGAAGACTCAGCAGGTACTCTGGATGACAGTGCAAATAATGTTGTGAAATATGCAGCACAAATGACATTATCTGCAGCTAGTCCAGCGGATAAAACTGAAGGGGAGACTTCGAGTGCTTCAGCAATGGCAACATAATTGACAGCTAAGCAGCAGCAGAAATAAAGCTTCATAAGTTTTGATTTAATAATCGGAGTAAAACGGACTGAGATATTGCAAAGTCAAGGTCACAAGAAAATGCATAGAACACAATGAATAATGCTTCTTCACTTATTACATCCACCAATATGCCTTCCCATTAGAGCAGCAGCTATTTTCCAACCATCTGTGCCCAGAGATCGCATTGGCACCAGAAAGAAACCCACAGCAGTGCCAACAGTTGTTGCAACCAGTTCGAAACCATGAAACAGCAGGACATTAATAACTCTAATATATGATTACATGAAAATTTTGAAAGAGAAACAAAGAATTAAGGAAACATGTATGATCACCATGAAGAAAAGCAGATTAACAACATGTTTCATAAAATAGGTATATAAATTCATCAGGAGGCTTACTGGGACCTTTTCAATCAGACAAGGGCAAAACAAATTACTCCGAAGATGTTCATCCCTTGCACATGGGACAGGATTTTCAAAATACACAAAATATTTAAGTTCAACAACTTTCAGTTAGTATGGGCATGGCAGCTGATTTTTTGTGGTTGCAGTCTACTTTAGAAAGAATTAATCATCCTTTAACATCATAAACCCAAGCATCGAATTAAATATAGAATATTTCGATTTCTGTTGCTTGGCATAGATCTCCCAGAGTTGTCAAACCGAAAGATCTCAGTTTGCATTGATTGTATATCTACTTGTATTAGCTTTAATAACTACACTTCCCTGTTTCAGTACCTGATCCAAGCACAAAAGCCAAGAGCAATGCACCAGTGGACTGTATTATCCGACCCAAATCGCTCTAAACAACAGCAATGGTACAGACAATGGCAGCAAGATTTCTGAAACAACTTTGTAAGCCAGGGCCTCAGAAGGTAGAATGCCCAGATTACTGGCAGCAAGACCAACTAATATGCTCACCAGTGCACCGCTTAATGCACTACCAATCTTGGTCCTCTCAGACCTTCATTACAAATTTATGCTAGTTCAGTCATCAACCAAATTCAAATTAATTCCCCCACCCCAAAAAACATATAAAAAAAATGAGAACTATTTTGATAGAAAAATGTGCATAAAAGCAAGTTACCAAATGCCAAAAGCACCCGTGGCAAAGAGAGCAGTCCAGATGCCCCAGTGATCTCGTGGGGAGATGATAGGGTAATTCAAATTCAATTGTGACCTGACCCTTAAACCAGGACGCAATTTCTTGGAGCATTTGGGAGGAGGAGAAAATAAGGCTCTCTGTTTCTCCTTGCATGATAGGGACAACAATGGCTGAAGTGAAGAATTCGCAACTCTAGAGCTAGCAGCGCCGTAGAAATTCTGGGTGGAAGAGAGACAGGACCTTCGAGGCACCGGCGACACCATAGTCGGCCGTACAGATAAATCTAAAAATTGAGAAGCCATGGCTGGCGAACCCCCGGCGACACAAGGGAGTGAGTAGTAGTACCTATACAAGCAAGATTTACCAGTCACACTACGCCGTAGATTCCGTCAGCTTGTGTCCCCAGCATGACACCTTTCTCCGTTCGGCCCCGCATATAGTACCTTTCTTCGGTTCGAGAGGCTGTCTCAAAAGACTACCATTCAAGTTACGGTTGTAGGGGGTGTACTTTTTGTTTGAGTGATTGACTTGGTTCGGATCGAACTTATAATATAATATGAAGGAACATGAGAGCTTAAATGACTTGTTTTTCCATAATTGACTGAAACAAACCAGATTTCCATATAGAATAATCATTATCATCAGAAGCCAGCAAACGTGGTTGTAGTTTTGAAAGAGAATTCTATGAATGAACAAAATAAATAGTAAGCGTACTATACTATTACTAGTAGCAATAATCCGATGTCTAAACTGCTAAGGGAAAAAAAAAAACATTTTATGAAATTTATACATTAAAATCATACTGCCTCAGCAAACCGAGGCAGTAGTGCACAGAATTTTTTACAATATAAGAAGGGCCACATAACTGCTAAAAAGCAAGGCATCCTCTCTGTTTGATCCAACACCCTGCAGCGGCTATGATATCAGCATTGTTTTGGTTTCTTTGAATCACGATTTTCTTCTTCCATGGCCTTCAATTTGTTCTTTATCGCAGTTATCTTAGCAGTACGACTTGTTTGCCCTGAATAGTTACCACCAAGGTTCGATTTACTTGCCTCTCCACCAGTATTCTTAGAAGTGTTGGCTGCTTCCATCAAGTATTTCTCACTTGCAAGGCGAACAACCAACGGTCGACCACAGATCAATTTTCCATGCATCTTCTCCTTGGCCAGTTGAGCTTCCTACATGCTCACTTTAAAAGCAGAAATCAGGAATTGTCATGAAACAAAAATGAAAAAATCACAAAATGTGAAACCTTACCTCATTGGTGCTGAACTGAACAAAAGCATACCCACGTGGCTCCCCACGTTTAGGGCCACGAGTGTGCCACAGAAAGTCTTCAGACACAATCTTTCCATATGGAGAAAACATCTTGATGAGGGTAGCCCTGGAAGAAGGAACAAACGTTTGAAATAAATATGTTTTCCCACATGCACCGTCTTTTTTAAGTACAAGAAGGAACCGAATATCCTAAAACTCCCTTACTCAGTTATCCTCAGATCAAGATTGCCAATGTACAGTCTGTTGTCACACTTTTCATCATTAGAATTACAAAGGTCCTGCAATTAGGAAGTAATCTGACACGTTAAGACAAGAGAAAATATCATAACAATAGAATGCATACATATAAGAGGAGGAAGAAGAGAGTGATGAGAGGAGGACGGTACCATGTGACTTCTACAGAATCTGATTGAATGTCAAAATTGTCAAAAAAGCAGAAAATTTGGCTTCTACCCGAATACGTGAAAGCCTGCATTTAATTGTACACTACATAAGGAAAACAATGAAAGGTAACTAATAAAAAGCAGTTCATATATTATCTCAAAAATATTCCTGTTTCCAGTAAACCATGGACAGTCAAATGCAGTTGCATGCATAATTTGGTGAAGCTATATCCTCAATATTTCAGTCAATCCAAGTTCGCCATTAACCTTCTACTTTTATGCCTTTCCATGAAGACTAATCAGTCAAAAGTGCCTGTATAGACAACCTAACCTGATCAGCGGAACCAAGGCAAAGTACACATATTTTAACAGGGGGAAGCTACCTTAATTCATTCAAATCCTAGTGCATAATTAATCCCTTATTTTTTCTCTTGTACTGTGTATTACTTATATTTTTGCTCCAATGAACATAAAATCAACCTATTCCTTTCTGTGATTGAATACAGATGATCTCCAAACTCCCGAGAACACTTCAATTGAACACATGCTAAAAATCTTCCCAATTTCATCCCAAACGTTATATTCCCTTCAATTCAAGAACCTTTCATAGATTATATGTATATTTACACATTGATCTCATCATAAAACAAGATCAGAAAAAATCCACTCATTCCAAAATAGGATTTATAGAAACTTAAAGGGTTATTAAGCTTACGTTCTATGTCTCACAGGCATGATATTGCTTTAACCACATTGTTTGTCCAACAACGAGCAACTTAGAAAGAACGCAAAGGAAATCAGAAAGCAATCATAAATGGAAGAAACAGAGGCAAGTCAGGTTAAATGTGAGAATAATTTATGGAATTAACAAATTTGATAACTATCTATCTCCATATTCTGGAATCACTACAACCCCTTCAGTACAAAAGGAAAAAAAATGATAAATAGGAAAATCATAATCAAGGAATATACTTAAGCTCTTCTTGATTTTATTCAAATATCATCCCAAATCGACGCCCTAGAATTTTAAAATTAGAACATATGGGACAGGGTAGGATAAGAAAAGATTCACCTGTAGTTCTTCAACTAATTAATAATCAAGGGTTTGACGTTGAAATGATGAGACTGATCGAGCGTCAGCAGAACACCAAAGCGCCCAGGTTCCAGGAAGAGTGGTCCGGCGTTAAAGGGCTCTCAGGGAACACACTTCGATATCGCAAGGGGAAGTGGTTGCCCAATGAAATTGTACGGGCAATCGGACTTTAACCCCTCCATTTTAGTCCAGCCCACTTGATTTATACTTTTTAACTGGTTTTATTGGGCCTAAATAACATACAAAACTGGCTACTGAGCCTTCTTAAGAAAAGACGAATAAACTAAAGAAATAAGTCTCAAGAAAAGATGGAGTGCTTTTCTTAAGTTTTGAATTAACTGTTAATTGTATTTTTTTAATTAAACAAATTAAAATTTGATCAAGTATTTTTAAAATTTAGTTTATCTTTTATGATTTATTTTATAAAAAATATTTGTAAAAACAATTTTTTATAAAAGAATTTATTTATTGATAATTAACTTTAATCGTCAGGGACTTAATTGTAACAATCTATAATATGTGCTTCTTAACACTCCATAACACTATTGCTCAAGTCTTCTCCATTTTAAATAAGTATTATCATTAAATATCATTTTTATTCTCTCGAAATATAATTCGTCTTATAATTATTAACCATATTTTTTCTATTTATGGCAAAGAAAAAAGTAATTGTACAATTCAAATACTAAAAAAAATTTTTTTAACCTTTATCATCCTTAAATTTTTTTTTTCTTTTATTATTTTTAAAGTTGACTTCAAAATCAAGTGATTTTTTTTAAGAATTCAATCAAAATATCTAACCATAAATTATTTAAGGATGATAAAAGTTAAAAAAAAACTTTAAAGATCAAAATTTCTAAAAAGATAAAATTTGAAAACTGAATTACACGATAATTCAAAATAAAATATGATAGTAGTAGTTGTTTCTTTTTTTCCCTTTTTTTTTTTGTTTTTTGCCGTTCCTGTTTATATACTTTTTCAAACGGTTTAGCAGCGCTCCGAAGCGAGCTTTAATGGGCGCTCCAACCGTTACCGTAACGGAATTTTTGCTACAGTGCTCATGCAACCAACCAAGCGGAGCAAAAATTCCATTACGGTAACAGTTAGAGCGTCCATTAAAGCACCCTCCGAAACACACCTTAGCAAATCCGTTTTTTCAAATATTCCTTTCGAAATAAAATATGATAGTAGTAGTTGTTTCTTTTTTCTTTTTTTTTCTTTTTTGCCATTCCTGTTTATATACTTTTTCAAATATTCCTCTCTCCTACGGCCTTGTATTTCTTCATTTCAATCACATACTTCTTTCCGACATCAGATTTTTTGGAATCTTCTTCCAAGAAGAACAAAACTGATTCATATTTAACTATGTAAATCCTTTTTTCGATCATTACATATGACAAATCCATCTTTATCTCGTCATTTGATTTAACTTTCTTCATCATGAAGAAATAGATTACTTGCTCCGACATATATTAATAATGTTCAAAATTTGAGTAAATGTATTTAATTAACATAAGTTAAACAAATCTTTTATGATAATAATAATGCTCTAAATTAGTACCTTCAGAACACTCTAATGAAGGAGTGATAAGTATAAAGATCAAAGATTTTAAATTATAATTTCACAAATATCTTTTGAGTTGAACCTTGTACATCTCCACAAATAGGAATAGCAATTATAAGCTCTAAAAATAAATAAACATATACATATATATATATATATATTTATATAGTCCAAATAAGAAGGAAAGCTGGGTTATTAGTTTTACCACCAACTTGGCAAAATGAAGTTATAAATAGAATATATTGATGATTGTGCAGACGGTACAATTACTATAATGGTCGCTGCCAAATTGCCAACCAAGATTATGCTGAATTTAGGGACCACGTGACGCCACGAAACTGGTGTGCTCCAGAAATTCTGAATTTGGCAAAGCTTTCTTTTTCTTCGAGAATGCTGGCAACTGGCAAGCACCACTCCCTCTCGAGGCCCCAGCCCCCACGCCCCGAATTTCTTTCTCTTGCACGAGTGCCACTTTGACATTCAAGGCCATAGTTCTCTTTCCAATTATTTGTTTTCCATCCTTTATCTAGAATTAAATATTCTATTTTTATTTTAAATGATTCAAGAGATAAAGTAATGTTATGAAGTATTACGGTAATATTCAGGTTTGAGTTTTTTTCTCTTACACCTATACATCTTATAATATTCTTGTATATAGATATATATATATATATAGTTAATCATTAACTTTGATTGTTAAAAATTTAACCGTAAATTTTATAAAATGTATTTTGTAGTATTTTTGTATGTATATATATATTGATTAAATTCAGCTTATCGTATTTGATTCTTTGTCCCGCACCGCCACTCAAATCCCTTTCCAGATTTTTTCTATTTGGTTGCTGCAAAAATTTAGTTATGTTGTTGTTATACCTTTTCCATTTTTTTTAAAAAATTCCTTTCTCTCCCCACTTTCAGATTCACACACATTTTTCTTTGTATAATTTGTAATACTCCGTCTGTCACTAAATATACATTATTAGTTATCGTTTTGTAAAAATTTTGAAAAATTTTCTTTTTCCCTAAAGTGTATTTTAATCATCTTTTAAAAAATTTGAACATCAATTCATGAGTGAAATATAAAAGAAATACCTTCAAAAAGCTATTTTAACTATCAATAATGATTTATAAATTAATGATAAAAAAGTTAGTTAAAATGAGTTACATATAATGATGGTGAGAGTATTATTATTATGTTCTTGCATGTTCTAGATAAGAAACTAACCCAATTTTTTTTCGTTCGTTCTAAATTGTAGTCAAAGTTTTTTTTAAGAGAGGTAATTATGAGTTAAAAAATTAAATTACCTTCATTAATTTATTTTTTATATTTACTACTTTTAATTTCAATATACTCAATTAAATATTCTTATAGGATATAAAAATAAAATTACTCTTAAAAATTATTGAATTAACTATTTTTTTTAATTTGTATAAAAAAAGAGTGTGAATTATTTTTTTAATGTTTATTTGTTTGTTGCCTAAAAAGATTTTACGCAACTCAGCTACCAAACAGTTGGGTCAACACGATCTGTCAATTTGATCACACATTTTCAATTGTTACAGAGGCCTCATTGGACTCGGAATTTGGCCCACTTCCTGAATTCGCCCTAACATTTTCAACGGTTCCAAATTTAAGATGCTAGTAAGTGAGTACCAGACGCACCCACACAATAAATAACCACGCAATTTGGATTTCCCCGGTTATGTTCTTCACCGTCCCATCACATGCAACTGTTAGTGTTACGGACGGCTTCATAAGTCAAAAGCTGTTGATATGAATATCTCTAGTCTGTTTCCTCGAAGGTGTGTTTTAAATTCATCATGATCTCTCTGGTTTCTGAAACTGCAAGGTTATTATACCCAGAAATTCCCCTTTCTTAGTCCTTTCCATATTGCTACCCTTTTCCGGTTTAATCTTTAATCTTATTAAAATTTCATAAAGTGGGTCTGAGTGAATTAGAGAGTGCTCTATGTTCGTGAATTATCCCTTCTTCTGAATTGTTGCCATTTATGGACGCCATAATTCGTAACTTGCTTTCCCTATTTCTCTGCGTAATGGTTCGTCTCTCCGCGGGTTTCACTCCTCAAGATTACTACCTAATTAACTGTGGCTCTAGCATAAACGCCACGGTTGATAATAGGGTATTTGTTGGCGATTCAACCAAGTCCGGAGCAGCTTACGTCTCTCAGGGTACATCAATTTCTGTGCCTGCAAACAGGAGTCCCACTTCAAATTCTTCTGCACTTTATGGCACTGCTAGAGTTTTTACCGAAGCTTCAAGCTATGCATTCAACATCAAGAAAGTTGGGACTCACTTGGTACGTCTCCATTTTGCTCCATTCCATTCCCAGAAGTATAATCTGAAGGATGCAGGTTTTAGTGTGTCGGCTAATGGTGTTCGGTTATTAAGTAATTTTGGTCCGCAATTTCTCTTGCTTAAGGAGTTCATACTTAGGGTAGATAAAGCTGAGCTTCAGATTTTGTTTATTCCAAACGGAGAATCCGGTTTTGCATATGTTAGTGCAATGGAAGTTTTCTCAGCACCCGACAATTTTATTATCGATACTGGGATTAAACTTGTTTTGCCTAATGGAATTACAGGATTTAGTCAGAATGTTTCATCGCAAGTACTAGAAACTGTTCACAGGATTAATGTTGGAGGCTCAAAAGTGACACCTTTCAATGATACCCTTTGGAGAACGTGGGTTCCGGATGAGGGCTTCATAGTCCTCAAATCTGCAGCAAAAGTTGCGAGGAGCTCTCATAGACCAAATTATCAGGAGGGAGGTGCAACAAAGGAGATTGCTCCTGATGGCGTATACATGACGGCCCAGCAAATGAATAGAGATAACGTTTCCTCGATGTTTGATTTTAATATGACATGGAACTTTCCTGTGGGACGAGGGACTGATCTACAATTTGTTCGCTTGCATTTTTGTGATATTGTTAGCATTGCAGTTAACCAGTTGTACTTTAATGTATATATCAATGGAGTCACTGCATACAAAGATCTGGACTTGTCTACGCTTACCTTTCACGTTTTAGCTACACCATACTACCTTGATTTTGTTGTGAATTCACATCATTCAGGTGTCATCCAAATTAGTGTTGGCCCATCTGATTTGAGTAATTCTTTGAGGAAGAATGCTATTTTGAATGGGGTAGAGATTATGAATATAAAGAATCTAGTGGTTTCAGAAACTGGAAGAAAGAAAAAGCTCATTTGGGTGTTGTTGGGTTCAATTCTTGGGGGATTTCTTGTCCTGAGCTTGTTATTCCTTGCAGGTCCTTTTGTACTTAATTACAAAAGGAAGAAAGCAAAAGGAGCAGAAAGTTTGGGGTGGACTCCCTTGCGTGGCTATGGTGGCAGTTCCCGCGGTGCATTATCTGAAGGAACTACTCTTGCTTCACCCGCAACAAATGGATATCTAGGGTTGAAGCTTCCCTACGCAGATATACAGATGGCAACAAACAATTTTGACAAGAATTTTGTAATTGGTTATGGTGGATTTGGCATGGTTTATAAAGGAACCCTTGGAGATAATAGAAAGGTAGCAGTTAAGAGAGGTGTGCCTGGTTCCAGACAGGGGTTACCTGAATTCCATGCTGAGATAACAGTTCTTTCTAAAATTCGCCATTGCCATCTTGTTTCACTTGTTGGCTACTGTGAAGAACAGTCTGAGATGATACTTGTTTATGAATATATGGAAAAGGGGCCGCTGAAGAGTCATTTATATGGGTCAAAGTTTCCACCTTTATCTTGGAAGCAGAGACTTGAAATATGTATTGGTGCAGCAAGAGGCATTCACTATCTTCACACGGGTTCAAAACAAGGGATCATTCATCGCGACATTAAATCAACCAACATCTTGCTCGATGAAAACTACGTTGCCAAGGTTGCTGATTTTGGTCTGTCAAGAGATGGTCCATGTCTTGATGAGACTCATGTAAGCACTGGTGTAAAGGGTAGTTTTGGCTATCTTGATCCGGAGTACTTTCGAAGGCAGCAGCTTACAGACAAATCAGATGTTTATTCATTTGGAGTTGTGCTTTTTGAGATTCTGTGTGCTAGACCTGCTGTGGATCCATTGCTTTCCAGAGAACAGGTGAACTTGGGGGAATGGGCAATGCATTATCAGAAGAACGGGCTTCTTCATCAAATTGTAGATCCCAACTTGAGGGGTCAGATAAAATCAAGCTCCTTGAAAAAATTTGGGGAGACAGCAGAGAAATGTTTAGCTGACTACGGCATAGACAGGCCTAGTATGGGTGATGTCCTGTGGAATTTGGAACAAGTACTGCACCTGCAGGAGAATGGAAATGTCGGTTCCTCGGAGAGCCCCCCAACATCTTCAGACCTTCCTCACATTCCAACAAGTAGCAACAGGGGTGACAGGGATAATGGTGATGCTGCTTCAGATATATCATCCAGCCAAGTATTTTCCCAGTTGATGACCAATGAAGGTAGATAGCATGGTTGTTCTGATTCACTTATTTGTTCTCCTCAACAAAAGCAGTCTTGTATTGTCTACGAAGTATTGCCGTATTGATAAAATTTTGCCATACACTGTACTCGATGAAATTCAGGAACAAGTATAGATATGACTATGTATATTGCAGGTATAACTCCTTTCCACGTCTGTTCACAGTGTTAAAATTCATCTATTTTCTCTTAAAATGGTTCTGATCCGATATTTTGAAACAAATATAGAAATGGCTATGTATATTGCAGGTATAACTCCTTTCCACGTCTGTTCACTATGTTAAAATTCATCTATTTTCTCTTAAAATGGTTCTGATCCGATATTTTGAAGAATTTTCCAAACTTGGACATTCTACTAGAAAATATGCTTTGAGTATTCTGTTGTTTACCAAAAATATCATTGAGTCACAGACATAAAAAAGAATAACATGTTCTGTTGTTGCAGCCGCACTCGATTTCGTTTTATGATATCTCACAAGCATTTTATCAAATAGGTGGCGAGCTAATTGGAAGATCTCTATTTTGTTTTTAAGATATTAGAAGTTGGGAAATCAAACGGAATTCTAAGTATTCAGCCGATGAGTTCTTTTTTATTTATTTAATGCTAAACCACAACTACGGCTGTACATACACAATCAATTTCTCATTGAATAAAAGTGACCTAAATTCGAGTAATTTGACGAAGAGAGAGTATGGAGAAGACGGCACCAGCTTGTGGGCTGTTTTATTTTAATTTTAACGAAAGTGACAAATGTGGGTGGACGACAAGGTTATTTTGATTTCTGAGATGACGAAGATGATCCCATCAAATTAGTCATTTAAGATTTCATTAAATTAATCTAATCCTAGTATGTGATTCGTCAAATTACTTGTATTAAATGGATGCAATCATAGGGTCCAATGTTGAGAATTACTATAATCTCCCTATGAAGGAAGAAAAAACGTGTTGAGACGTAGTTTTCAAAATGATGATGGTTTTGGTTTACATTTCTCTTCTACTTTTTTATTAATTTCTTTTTTTACTTATTTCAAAACTAATTTATCGTTTTACTATTTTTAATAACTAACCCATCAATAAAAAAATGCTAGGGAAGAAAGGGTACAATGTAATAATAAGTGGCAATATCATCTATAGATGAAAAATCGTCATTTACCTTAATTATTTTAAAACAACCTTAGAAGACAATCAATGTAAAACAAAATAAGTGTAATGCCCAATACGGAGTAATTACTCCAAAAACTTTTTGGCCCTTTTTTTTTAAAAAAAAAATTCAAAGAATGTAAATTATCTTATGATTATTAGTAAATAATTGTTATTTTTTCATTTTTCTTTTCATTTAATATTCATTAATAACAATATTGTCTATAGATGAAAAACAGTTGATTACTAATAATCATAAGATAATTTAAATGAAAAATATTCATTTTGGCCTTTAAATTTAATATTCATTCAATTTAGTAAATTATCTTTTCATAATAAGTTGCAATATTGTTTATAGAAGAAAAATAGTTGGTTATCTTAATTTTTCTAAAACAATCTTAAACAACGATCATTTTAAAACAAAAGAAGTGTAATGCCCAATACGGAGTAATTACTAAAAAAACCTTTTGGCCCTTTTTTTTCTATTTCAAAAAATGTAAATTATCTTATGATTATTAGTAAATAATTGTTATTTTTTAATTTTTCTTTTCATTTAATATTCATTATTAACATAAATAAAAAAAATTATAATGTTAGGTGGAATACGCGATAGATTTTTAAGAGTGTTTTATGCATAAAATGCTCATATTTAAGTATTTTTAATAGGTATAAAAGGTTGTTAAAGACTTATTTTATAACGAAGGAAATGTTATTCAATTCATAAACCTAACCAGCTGAAGAATTATGAAAGGTAATATGTATTACTATAACTTATTAGAATCTCTATATTGTAAAATTATATTTCTGACCCCAATTTCTTTTTTAATACCCTTTTCATCACTAAATATAAGTCATTCTAACTATTTTTCTTATCATTAATTACAAGTTATTATTATTAGTTAATTAGGTACTTAAAGATGTTTTTTCTATATTACTCCTCTACTGATATACTTATAAAATGATGTTCACATTTTTTAAAAAATGATTAAAGGACAGTTTTGGAAGGAAAAAAGGAAAGGTTACTTAACTTTTGCAAAATGAAGATCAATAACATATATTTAGTGATCGAGGAAATAATAATATTTCCTAACATTTGCCAAGTGTTATTAATTTATATTCCATTCGTTCAAAATTAAATGTTTCATTTTTTATTTTAAACCGTCATAAAATAGATGTCTAGTTTAGAATTATATAAGATTTTATTAGAAAAATTGACATTGCAATTTAAAAAATAAATTAAATCAAACTATTTCTTAAAATGAGTGTGATTCAAAATGAAATATTAAATTTTGAATGTAGGGAGTAATATAATTCATTTAAAAGTAATTTAATCCATCCTTTATAAAAATACACGTATTTTTAATCATTCAATTTTTTTTTAAAATAAAATTTAAAGTAAGTTATTCAAATGGAGACATAAAAAGGGGGGAAAAAATCATCTTAAAATATAAGTATTTGTTTTATTTAACTTAAAATATAAGTTATTCTAGGAGTATTAATATATTTTTCTCATTTCTCCTTTATATTCAATATATTTTTTTAAAGTATCGTGAAGAAAGGTAAATATAATTAGAAATGATAAAAAAATTTTTGTATGCATAACATAATTACTATTATTCCTCGATAACTTTTTTTTGTAAGATATTTTCTCATCATCCATTCAAAAATTTAAATATTATTTCACTACACATCATTAGAGAGATAAAATATCATTAAATATTTAATTAGCTAATAACAATAACTTATAATTAATAATAAAAAATAATTAAAATGATTCATATTTAATGACAATGAAATATGCATCGATAATATTTTAAAAACGTGTGAAAATGAAATTAGCAATTTATTTTATACTTTGGATGAAATAAATAATTGAGAAGACATGTCCAGAGTGCGTAGAGCAAGGCGAATGTGGACATCACACGTCCTGTCGGGATGGTAGTGGTATGTTGCCCATAATAATCGTGGCGTGCACCACCGCTTTATCTGGGACCCAAGCCTACAATAATCCTCACAACCGCTGACGTCATTCCATATACCAAGATTTTTTTTTTTTCAATCGCAATATTAGGTGTCAGTAGTCAATTTCACATATATTAATAAATTTTAAATATATTATGTTATGTTCAAAATATTTCTTTTATTTATTCTTAATAATTACACTTATCTTTCTTTGAAATAAATGAATGAATAAATTAATGAAGGATAATAATTAAAAATACATTATAATGATGCATTGATAATTGTAAAATGATTTATATTATTGGATAAATAAAATATCTTAAAACACTATATATTTTGAGACGGAGAAAATAATTTTTTTTATTAAAATATTAACTAATTTAATTACATTCCAAAATTAGAGTAGTGAAATTTAATTCAAATAGAAAAAATAGGTTGGACGTACACTTTTATCAATTTTCCCCTAAAAATATAATAAATTTAAATTTAAAATTAGACTCTATTTACCTTTCAGCTCCACCTTTCACTATACTGGAGACAGGGCAGTTTGAATCCAATTGATTTTTAAGTAATGCGCCCTCTATTTCAAAATCATCGTCATTTAATATTATTTTGGATAAATTAAGGTAATCAATTACTTTTCTTCTATGAACAATATATTGCCCCTGGTTATTGTATTATACATTTCTCCTCTCTTATATTGGTTGATTAATTATTGAAAATAGTAAAAAATAAATTAGTTTTGAAATAACCAAAAAGAAAATTAATAAAAAAGATAAAAGAGGTAATTCATTTATATTTTTTGTATCGAAATATGTAAATAACAATCATTTTAGAATAAAATGTCGTTATGTAAACAACAATTATTTTAAAATGAATGGAGTAATTGAAATAACTAAATTAGAAGGACAAACAATCAAACACAAGATAACCTCTTTCTTTTCCACAAAACCTTTTGTATTCATAGTAAACGTATAAATATTAGAATAACATGCTACTTAAACCTAATATTTATAACTTTTAAGGTTCTCATGAACCGCTTTGTTGATGAGCAGTCGCTTCAGAAAAAAGAAGAACTACTCTTGGATCCTGATATACTCGAAGGTTTCCTCCGTAGAGTTGCTACTCTGTCATCAATCGACTCGCTGCTAGTTCTTCAAGAGGTGACCTCTTGAAATAGCTTTGCGGCGGCACTGGTTGCGGGAAAACCACCACTGTTTGGGATGGATGCACTAAGACGATTACAGCTTTGGGAAGATATTCTATACCTCGAAGGAACAATCCTATCTCTATCAGCAACCTGAACTATTGGGGTATCGGGCCTTGGTGTTCTGCCTCCTCCAAAATGGTTGTTGCTACTTTTTTATTGTGAAGCAACATCCAAGGGATGAAGATGTTGTTGCTTTGCCTTGGATCCTTCACAATTGTTCTTCTTTAAACTTTATTTGGGCAAAAACTTTAAACTTTGCAGGTGAGTTGTGAGAGAGAAAACTGCAATTTGGGCAAAAGACTTTGAACTTTGCAGGTGAGGGATACGAGAGGGAGCTGCAAATGGGGATGTGAGAGGAAGAAAATGAGGAATCCTTCGAAGAAAAGAAAAGATCCCTTGTTTTGTATTTTATGGGTCTTCTTCCAATTTTATTCTTGAAAAAAGTAAAAAAGAAAAAAAAATGTAATTAAATTCCGTCGGTCGTTAAGATCGAAGTTGGATGAAAGTGTCAAGATCAAAGTGTTAAATTGAATATATTTGAAAAGTTCAAGTATCCGAATTTAAAAATGAAAAGTTTAGATGCTCTAAGACTTTTTACCATAAAATTAAGTATGAATTATTGGCATTTTTAGTCCATGAATTATTTTGATTTTTTAATTTTGATCCATAATGTTTTATTTTGTCATATTTGATCATCTATAAATTTTAATACAGTAACTTTGGTCCATATTGTTCTATTTTAATTTTTTTTTATTATCGAACTTTTTTTTCTTGCAAGTTTGGTCATTTTTATTAAAATTATGTTTTAGATTATTTTTTAGGAGGAATGACAAAAAATGTTTTTGACACTTCAATTTTTTTTTACACACTAATGGATCATACCCAAACTCTCTAGTGTGTAGGAAAAAAACCTTGAAGTGCAGAAATACTCTTGTCATTCCCCTTAAAAAAAATCTAAAAGATGATTTTGATGAAAATGATCAAACTTGTAAGAAAAAAAAAAGAAGTTCAATGACAAAAAAAAAAGAAGAAGGAATAAAATTACCATATTGAAATTTATGAATAATCAAATCAATAAAAAAATATAATGAACCAAACATACAAAATTAAAATAGTTTATGAATCGCAAATGTAATTAATCATTAAATATAGACTTGAAATTTTTATTTTTATTTTCGATCCGAGCAAATCCGTTAATTCCGAATTCTGACATAAGTTAATCGATCCGCCTAAAATTTTCGAAACGACTGTCCCCGGCCCGACGCCGACCCAGCTTTTATGTAATAATAGTGCTCCTCGGCTTTCAGTACGATTAAATCTCCAGTTAGAAAGAGAAAAAATAAAAAAGAAAGAAAAAAACCACAACTCGGCTAGCAGTAGTAGTAATATCTACGCCGCCTGGCAGCAACTGAGCAAATCGAGACAATAACAAATGCTGAGGATATTGGAAAATCAATCATAAAGAAGGGCGGAAAAAGAAGAACCGGCCACGCTGCTAAAGGGAAAGAGAGATAAAGACAGGAGACAGCCGAGAAATCACTGTTTTTGAGTTCAAATTCAATTTTCACGCCATTTTCGTTTAGTAGTGTTCACAATCATTGCTGCCTCTTCTTCAAAATTTTTTTTTTTCCTTTTTAGAATTTCAATTATCATTTCTATGCTTACCTTTACATCTAGTATATATTGTTGAGAGAGAGAGAAGAGGAGATTTCGGTGGCGGGGGTTAGGGTTTTTAATCATTTGGGCGAGGATTGGAGATTTTGTGGAAGAAGATGACGGAGGTAATCCTCCATATATATGATGTGACGAATAGTGGATCGGATAAGACCAACAATACGATTGTTCAGATCAACAAGATCTTCAAAGACGGTATTGGTCTCGGTGGAATCTTTCACAGCGCTGTTCAGGTACTGCTACTTCTTTGCACCGTCGTTTCAGAGCTTCAATTGTTCCTGAAACCTGAATTCTCTTTGCCTAGTTATTTAGGCCGACCATTCTACTCTTGAAGATAGATCTAAGGTTTTACTCCCAATTTTGGAGATCCTTTTTACTTCCGTAATTATTTTTATTACTATTTTTTTACGGGTGTGCTGGTTGCTGAAGTATTTTCCTATTATGTGAATGGCTGGTTTTTGTTTCGTTTTCTCTATATGCTTTTATTCCGTCTCTGGTCCATCGGGAGAGGGGTTGTGTTGTCTTCCTTGAGTTCTGAGTTATGTAATAGCCCTCTTGTTTTCCTGGACGCATGGAAATTTTTTGTTGACACCTGAATTTACAAAGGCTTATAATTAGTTATGTCAGGATGGAAATCTGTGATTCTGCTCTTACCATGGGCTCATTATCCTTCCTTTCCGTTCCTCCTCGCACAATATTCCTGTTCACAAATTTTCAACACTTGTATGGTTACTGACTTTCACCCAAATAACTAATAAAATAAGCTTGCACTGGTTAGTGTTCTTGACTAGGCACTTTACAATGTTGTATACTTTGGACGTTTGGAATTGTGTTCAAAACTCTCCTTAATCGAGTATATTCACCCTCTCTCTTAGGACAAGTAATCTATTCTGTTTTTCATCCAATTGTCATTTTTTTAGGGAATACTGTCATCCTCTTCCCTGACATCTATCATATTATTGACAATCAAACATTAGATCCCTGCATAATTTTTTTAAGTCACGTTGAGTTGATTAAAATCACAAAGCTCTGCTCCCAATTGGGTTCTCCATTAGAATTTGTGGCTTTCAGTTTCCAGATGTGCATATGGCTTGATCTGTAAAATGCATCGTAAATCATCAACAAAAATTCTTAACAGCTTTGAAATGGTTCTTCTATTCCTTATGTGAAGGAATTAGTACGTATAATCTGATCTGCAATGTTAATCACTTTGATGTTCTTATGATTAATTTGTTTATAATTTGTACCACAGGTTTATGGTGATGAGGAGTGGTCGTTTGGATTCTGTGAACAAGGTACCGGGGTTTTCAGTTGTCCTGCTGGAAAGAATCCTATGTATACATTCCGCGAGTCAATTGTCCTTGGAAATACAAATTATTCCATCTTCAAGGTTAATCAGATCTTAAGGGAACTTACTAGAGAGTGGCCTGGATATTCATATGATTTGTTGTCAAAGAATTGCAATCATTTTTGCGATGAATTTTGTGAACGACTTGGAGTGCCAAAACTTCCTGGTAAATTTCCCTTTTCTTTCCTCCCATATCTTTGTCTGTTTCTGAGAACATAAATTTGGAGTTACTGATACTAATATCCTATATGCACATAAGCACATATCCTGCTTCAACCGAGTTTCACTTTCATGTTCTAGGAATTACTGAATCTTCTCAATACCTAATTAATTATCTGCTTCAATCTTCTTTTTGTTCTTATTAACTTTTCAGCTATTCAGATAAAAAATTTTGAATTTTTTTCCTATCATTTTTAAAGCATTGATTATTACCTGATTCCTGATCAGCATTTAATATTGCCATTGGTTTTATGTCATACTGAAATGATTACTCATTGTTGCCTTCTAAGGAGGTTGACATTCTGTTGAGGATGTTTCATAATTGTATTAAATGTTGTGTATGGCTGACCAAATTAACTTCCTACTTAATCCTTGTTGCAAGATCAATGTAGATTGTTGCTTTGTAATTGTTCTTCATCTCTCAATATTACTTATTAAATAGGATCCATTCGTATGCCAAGTTTGTTGTTGGCTTTAAACGTAAAAGAGGGAATATGCATATATGTATGTATATATATATAAATACAATTAGCCTTCGCATAATATTGCATTATGCTACAGGTGTGCCAAAAATCCTTTTTCTCAATTTTACATCTGCTTGCGTTTTCTTGCCCATCAAAAAAAGAAATCCTCTTTGTGATCAGCTTTGAATTCCTTAACAGGTTGGGTAAACCGTTTTGCACATGCTGGTGATGCAGCAGTTGAAATAGCAGGGACAACAGCCCTAAAGGTGCGATTTCTTGCATTCAGCATTCTTTTCTTTTTACTCTTAATTTCCACCACATAACTTCTAAATTCCATATCAATTATTTGACAATTCCACATCATTATCAAAAAAAGAAAAAAAAAATCCATGTCATATTGTCACTTCATCCAATAGAGAAATGCACGTGTGTCCATTCTGAATTGACATGAATTTGATTGTTTATATCATGTTTCTGGATCTAGAAGCTTGTTCGTGGTTTCCCTTACCATGTTCATACATCTTCATTGTTGCATCCATCTTATTTCTGATAACTGCTCTGATTTTCTTCATCTTCTTTCTATCCTGATTAATTTGCTGCTGCAGTTTAGACAAGCAAAAACAGAGATTGTTTCAGCCAGCAAGGTGGCATACCGATTTCTTGTGGGTGTTACCTCCAACACTTCAGTTGGTCCAGATTCTCCTAGCAATTCTACTAGAGGAAGTCCTAGATTTCAAGGTACTTGGTTCAAGAATCTTGTTTCTAATGGGGCAAAGCCATCTAGTAGTTCAGATTTGCAGAATCAGGAAGAGAACACAACACGGCAATGTCTTGGAGAAAATGCTGAGGCTCCCATGAGGCTGAACTCCCGACTTAATATGTGATTTGAGTCTTCTGTCCTAGAACTATTCCGTGTACCAAAACACGCTTAAAAATTCAAGAAGTTATTTGTTTGTTGTGGATCAATCTAAGATCAGGATTCTTCCTTCCAACTGTGAATTCGTTCACTCTTCTTTGAATTGATAGTAACATCGAGCAAATTAATCTGCCTTTAGCCATCCTTAGTCTGGGTTCTTGGGTTCGTGTAGTTGGAGGGAGGCTGCTTGCTTATGATGTTTAGGAAATAGGGCAAATGATTGTATATACCCATGCCTACAAAGTGTGTATGCTTCCATTTGACCTTTGCAAAATGGAAAGAAATTCCACACCACTCTGTTAGTGTTGAGTATTTTTACCATTTACATAATCACTCCATTTAGTGGCAGTTTTGTGACTGTTGCCTGTCCATCGCTGAAGAAAATTACTGTTGAAACATTTCCATGGTAGTGATCGTCAGCAACCTGTAGGCTGCTCCAAATTTATTTTATTTATTTTTAAGTGCCAAAAACGCGAGAGTAGTGTCTTCATTTTGGAGCTTGAGGAAATTACGTGTTGGGAACGTTGTGGCAAGCAACACAGCCGTCTCTGTTCTGTTTCCAAGCCTGCAACAACTCTTATCAATGTGAACTGGGGAGGAGATTTCTAAAGAAATTCTGAACTTTATCGCTAAGTGTTTAAACTTGATTCCGCATCCATTCTTTTTCAGTATCTATACTTAACCTATTCTCCTCCGTAAACAGTCGTACAAGAATTCTTGTACAAGAAGATGAATATCTAATATTCAATTTATTAAAATATATGTAAATCAAATTAGAACATTTAAATTTGATCGGAGGAAGTATTATTATTAGAAGAAAAAACATACAATACCAAATAAATTACTTAAATAAATCTTATTCAATTTCACAAAAGCAGATGCAATGGTTTATTAAATGGCACCTGGCCCTTCTTTCTCATTTCAATATACTCCGCTACTTCTATTTAAAAAAAGAGGTCATTTAAAGATTTTTTTTTATTAGAATTAAAGTAATTATAAAATTATTTATTTGAGACAAGGTTCTTCTTTTTTAATTTATCTTAAATTACAATTCCAAATCCTCTTTCCTCTTTTATTTTCCCCTATTAGAAAATGTGAAAAAAAAAATTTTTGACAAAGCAAAAATAAAATAAGTAATTTAATTATACTGTTTTTAATTATGAAACGACTCACTAACTCAGCAGAAATTTTTCTTTTTTTTTGATTTGAACGAACTTCTCTTAAATAAATCGTTAATGCTATCTTCTTCAATTAATTTAAACAGGAATACCAGTCTAGAAGTACAAAATAGTAGAGACATGAAACAAAAATGTGCAAGGGAACAAACGCATTGAAGAAAATGGATCAACCTCCTCCTAATTTCATCATCATCATGACAGCAACTAATTTAAAACCAGTAGTAAGAATGAAAATGCTCAACAAAGCACATACACATTCCTGCAGTACAAAAAACAAGAAGGCTGACATCCGATGAATGAGAAGGCTGTTTTTGCTCAAATATTTTTATATACACAGGTCTCTTTTATTCAGAACGAACCACAAAAACATGCAGGAAACACAATATTGACTTAGAGTATTTGCTCAAAAGCCCTTTAATTTTTTAACCTCATAAAACTCGGTCGAAGACGTATTTGCTCACTTCTGCATCTTCAGCAATTTGAAGTGAGGAAACAGCCTGTGCAGCCATAAGACCAGCAGAGATTCCAGCAGTGCCCCAGCCTCTCTCATCCAGATACTGGGGGTAAAGTCCCCCTTCAACAGGTTCGGGAGAGACCATCCAGTCAGTCCTTCCCCAATCATTCCACATGCATCCATAACTGTGGTTATCAGAAATCCATCCCACTTCTTCAAGTGAGTACTGTGAGAGATCATGATGAGGAGGAGCCAGAGCTTCTTCTCTTCTACCCAGAAAATGATTAAAATTTCTAAAACAATGCCACTGGTTCAGCCCTTCATCCTTCTTCAGCATCACTTTACATGAATCGTCCGAGTCTTCACCAAGTAGGACTTGCAGGGCAACAGCCTCAGCAATGGCTGCACCCTCTTCATCTAGCCTCTGCTGCTCTTCTTTCTTTTTCTGTTTCTTCTTTTCAAGTTCGGAACGAATGGCTGCTGAAGTAGCCAAAGCCTTCTCCAAGCGTCTCCTTTTCTTCTCAGCCTGTTTGATACGATCCAACTCATCTTTCACTTGCTTCTTCTTAGCTTTCCTAACCCCCGAAGGAGCTTTTGGCCCTTCCATTTTATCGACTATGAAAACTGAAACAACTTAGCGTGTCTGTCTATGCAGCCTCTTTTTTCCTTTTGCAGTCCTCTGTAAAACCTCCCTAGCACATATACATTACTTCTGTTACAACTACTTTCACCTTTCTTCTGTATCCTACTTTTGAATTTGAGTACTTTAAAAATTAAAACCAAATTGATTCAAGCCTAAAAAACTAGGTATGACATCACCATCTATTATTCAGTCAACCTACACCCACTCAGGTCTGAAAGAATACCTCATCTTACGAACAATACAATCCCAAACCGAAACAATAGGAGATAGCATAAGAGAAAATTGATATGAACTCACAGAATCATCTCTTGCCATTCTTCCTAATTTCCCAATCCCCTTACATTTACCCATCTCACGCCTGGAAATGAATATAGCAATAGCAACTGAACAAATTCAATGCTCTTTGGTTCAAACAACTCACATGGCCTTTCTCTCCTGCAGAATAACCAAAAAAGAATCAGTTTTTTAAGTTACATGGTCTCAAGGACAGTGATACATCAAAGACAAAGAACATGAATCTCCATCTCCTCCTTCCAACATCAAAGTCAAGCCTCTAGAAAATATTTACCAGAAAATGTATATAATATGATAGCAAAAAGGTAAATTATGAACTTCTAGAAGAAAAGCTTATCAAGATGAAAACACGAGAACCCCAATCACTAGTTGTGGATCATATGGAAAACAGAAGAAAAATACTAGGCAAGAGATATAGAGTGATCCAACAAAGATTGAGAGACAAGGCAAGCAACAGAAAGTTATCCAATAAAGCTGAGATGCATTACAGTGGGAGAATAACATTCCAACCACTTTATTTTTAAAAGAAATTTTTTAAGAAAAAGGACCTCGGGACCAAATTCGAGGCAACCAGTCTCTCAAAGATCCACAGGCAGTCACAATAGTTACAGGCAAACCCTTCTTATTCATAATCTAACCAAATCTAATCAGTACCAAAATCACAAAATCACGATTGCTAAAACATAGTTAAGGCTGAAGATTCTAAAACAAGTCCCTAAATTTATACCCAAAATCATCACCTTGACAATTCCCCACAAACAAATCTACTAACCAAATCAAACCAGTACCGAAATAACAAAGCCATGACCAATAAGCCATTGTTAATGCCGAAGATTCTGAAAAAAGCTCCTAAATTTACACTCAAAATCATCACCTTCACAATTCCCCCCAAACAAATCTACTAACCAAATCTAACCCGCACCGAAATCACAAAGCCATGACCAGTAAGCCATTGTTAATGCCGAAGATTCTAATAAGGTTAACTGAATTTATACTGAAAATCATCACCTTCAGATCCACTCAATTTGTCATCAACCCAAACCCCTAGACCCCTACAGAAAAGAAAAGAACTTAAACCAAATTCCAATCTTTAGGACCACAATTTCCAACCTATGGATCAAACTGAAATGCCCCATCCCCTACCCAAAATAAAAGAACAGTTTCAATTCCTTTTTGCATCAGATCGAAAACCCACAAAACCAAATCGTATAGAACAATTAAGAGATTCATCGGAAAAAGACAGAAAATGAAATAAACAGGAGAAAGCCCACTTAAACAACAAAGAAAGAGAGGCTAACCTGATGTTTTTGAGCAGAGATGAAAAGGCCCTACAAGCTATCTCCCTATAGCGGTCGACTAGAAAAAAGTTAGATATCAGAAAAGATTCAAGGGGAAACTTTTGACAGGTGTTTAAGATCTGTGACAAGAAAAATTATACCAAAAAAAAAGGAGGAAGAAAATCCATTTCAACTTATGCAGAGATTGAATTGAATGAAAGAAAGATACAGCAGACAGTAAAACGAATGTAACTGATCACATGAGATTGCCGATGGCAGAAGACAGGGACGAGTAGAAGACGGAAGGTTAGAAGTGTCATTTCCGATTAGATGACGGAAACACGTGGCGGGCTCTTGAGGGTCGATCTAGAAATTGGACATTTCGACCTTTCTTCCGCGTCGTGTTATCTCGCTTGTTCACTGATGACACTTGGACTTCAAGGATAGATGCGATGGTAGCGTGTCTCCTCAGTGAGTACAGATTCGTAGCCGTTGATCTGTCTGAAGTTTTCTCAAGGGGTCCACATTGGATTATCAACGGCCGAGATTGGATATTGGATGTGGTTTTCGTGCTGGTTGTGATTTGTATCAATATTTATATCAGCAAAGCTTGCGTCATTTGACGTCATGAACTGTAGATTTTTATAAAATGGAACATAGCTATTAAGAAAAATCTATCTATTAAGATATTTCATATCATATGCTTTTACTAAATAGGATGTTCATGTAAGATGTTTTAATAGTAAAACTAAATAGATTTAGATTAAGCCATTAGAAAATAAGATTAATGGTAAAAGCTTCCATTGGACATTTGTTGGGAGAGGAAAAAAAGAAAAAGGCTTTTAAATTATGTACCAAACATTGGGGTTGTAAATAATACGAAACGATTCATAAATGGTTTAGGTTTATCTCGGTAAAAGATTGAATTCAACTCGTTTGTTAAATTAGATGAATCGAACCGGGGACATAAATATTCGATTTATTAGGCTTACAAGCCTAAATAAGCTTTTAATATAAATAATATTTTATTTATAATATCATATATAATATAACTTATTTATTAAATATATATATTTTTTATTTATTTCATATAATATATTTTATTTATTCATCTATAATATATAATAAAAAATATTATTTCTTAAAGTTTTAAGAAAAATAAATTAATATGCAGGAACGAGCTTAAAAGAATTCAAGGTTGGATTCGAATCAAATGTAAAAGAGCTCAAACACTGAGCTTTTTTGACTACATTTAAATGAGTTCAAGCCTTCTAAATGTTTAACAAATTGAGCTTAAGCTTAAATTTAAAGTTCGTCCGAGTCCGAGCTCAAGTCTAACGAGACGTAAACGAGTCGATCTCAAATCTGATAAATTCGGACTCGACTCGACTCGACTCGTTTATAACCTTATAGACACAAGATGTTGATATGGTGTCTCTTGGCCAAAATTTTATCACTAAAAGCTTGGATCGAGGTGGTTTTTATGCTAAATGATGATTCTTTTTGTCTTTGTTCATATGACTAGGAGAGTGTGGAACACTTGTTCCTTTAATAAATTAATATGCAGGAACGAGCTTAAAAGAATTCAAGGTTGGGTTCGAATTGAATGTAAAAGAGCTCAAACACTGAGCTTTTTTGACTGCATTTAAATGAGTTCGAGCCTTCTAAATGTTTAACCAATTGAGCTTAAGCTAAAATTTAAAGTTCGTCTGCGTCCGCGCTCGAGTCTAACGAGACGATCTCAAATCTGACAAATTCGGACTCAACTCGACTCGACTCGACTCGTTTATAACCCTATAGACACAAGATGTTGATATGGTGTCTCTTGGCCAAAATTTTATCACTAAAAGCTTGGATCGAGGTGGTTTTTATGCTAAATGATGATTCTTTTTGTCTTTGTTCGTATGACTAGGAGAGTGTGGAACACTTGTTCCTTTACTACCTATGGTCATACAAAGGGCAAATTAGTGGAAGGGATTTCGCTCGTAAGAGACTTTCCCCTTCAATCCAAAGGACAAATTTGCATGCAAACTTTTAGGGGTTGGTTACTCCTTTTGTGGGCTAAACTAACTCTTAACCTTTCCACCATTTTCCCTTGCAGAAAAGGAGGAGTTTTGACACACTATTGCAATGGTGCAAAAGAATCCCAAAGGCAACATATTTGGTATTTGGAAGTAAACTTGGCAAGTGGAAAACTCCTTCACCACAAGGGCTAAGAATTCTATGTCATTATTGTGGGGGATGCCAAGAAAATGTGATTAGAGTTTAGTGTTTTGTAAGGATGTAGAAGATTGGAGGGATTACTCACCATTGAAGATGCCAAAGTTTTAATCCAGCAGAACTCTTCTTGTAAATTGCAAGATGTGTCTAAACTTGCTAATTCTACATCACACAATCTTGTTAAATGGGTTAGTGATGGTTTCTGTTTTGGTCCTATTGCTTTGACACAAATTCCCTTATCTATCCTCACTACAGAGAACAATAAGGAGAACACCAATCAAGTTAATAATGAAAACTAATAGTTAAAGTACGTGATATATTAAGATGAAAAAAAGGTATTCTTCCATAACTATTTATAAATTACTTAAACTTACTTTTTTTTATCAATAATTGTAAGTTATATGTCACTAAATAGAGATGGTTTGAATATGTGAGTATTTATTTATATTTTTACTTGAGTTTTATTTTGAAATATTTATTTCACTTTAAAAATAAATTTAAACAATTTAATCAAAGATAGTTTTTAATATAATAAATCAATAATATTAATTTATACTAAATTCTAAATAATTTAAAAATAGGGATGGCAAAATGATTATAAATGTAATGAGTACTCATTTACTTGTAGTCAAACCAGTGATATGATTACTCATTTAATTAATATTAATCTAAATGACTAATCATTTATAAATTATCAAAACTAATGAATACATAAGTGAGTAATTATTTAACTTTAAGTTTGAATATTAACTTGCATTATACTTTTAACTTGATACTTTTAAATTATGTCATTATATGTTCATCCACTTATTCACCCCACCCATACCGCATCCTTCCCCTCTCCCCCACTCCACCCCCTCACCACGTCACCACGCTCCACCTCTTCATCCCATCCCCACCCTACCCTCCCCCACTCCATCGCATCCACCGCTAATACATTATCAGTGATTGCTCTTTTTTTTTTTGGAATTACTATTCAGATAATTAAAAAAATTAAAATTATTAATTTGATTTTTAATTTTTAGTTAACCGCTTTAATCATCACTATTCATTGAATGGAAATCCTATATAAATAAATAGGTTTTCTATAGGTTTGACTATATATGTATATATGAGGATACGAGATGATTTCATATGACAGTAAAAATCAATAGGTACTCCATCAATTAAAGTAGAATAAATGCTTTAATGTACTTCTATTGATTCTTTTACAATAATTTATATATCATAAGGATCTTTTGGTAATCTTTTTTTTTTTTTTTAAAAAAATTGTGTAGCACTCATAAAATGTCAAAAGAAAAAGGAGAAATATAAATAATCTCATGATATTAATATCATTTATTGTGGGTGTGTTTATATTTTTATATTTTAATTTAATAGTTCACATTAAAACTCGATCAAGTTTATCTTCGTAATGCTATATATGTAATAAAATCAAACTTTCTTAAACTACAAGACAAGACTAAAGATATAATGTTTGATGCCAAAGAACCCATTAATTATTGAATTGACATTTATACTATTTTGTATAGCATTCAATGCATTTAGACAACTTATTAACCTTTTCTTTTCTCTTTCTTTTCTTCTGCTTCTTTTTTTTTTTTTTACTTCATTTCAAATCAAATTAAGTAATTTTCAATTCTACACGAGAGATAATTTTACTTTCCTTCTTTAAAGCAAGTAGGGGCTAAAAATGAATATTTTAAATTAAAAGAAGAAAAGAAATGAAACAACAAAACAGTGAAGGAAAGGGATTTGAGGGGAGTGTTAGGGGGTGAGAGTAAAAAGGTGAAATATAAGAGTAAAAAAATAAAAAATGAAAGAGAAATATGAAGAAATGATAAAAAGAGTAAGTATGAAAATTGAAGTATTTGAGTGTTTTTTTATAAGCTACTTTTATAACTTCAAGAAAAAAGTCAAATAAAAAATGAGAAAAAAAAAAAGATTATGAAAGAAAAAATAGGGGAAAAATGTGAAATATAAGAAGAAAGAAAATGAAAGAGATATGTGACGAAATGATTAAAAAGAATAAGTATGAAAATTTGGAGTGTTTTTTATTATTAAACTACTTTGTAGCTTAAAATGTTACAAAAATGAAAGTGTTCTTTTTTTTTAATTATTAAAAAGAAAGAAAGCAAGTGGAGAAAAAGAAAAAGAAAAAGGAAAAAAGTGAAATATAAGAAGAAAAAAAATAAAAATTAAAGAAAAATAATAAGAAATGATTAAAAAGAATGAATATGAAAATTGGAAAGTCAGAATTGCGTCTTTTCTATAAGCTACTTTGTAATTTAAAGAAAAAGTCAAATATTTTAAATGAGTAATTATGATTATTAAATAATTTATAAATGATTTGAATGTAATTTATTTATTGTTATTTTAAATGAGTACTCGAATACTCATTTTGTAACCTCTATTTAAAAATAATGGAAAAATGGTTAAGTTAACTTCATAACTTGTTTGTTTTGATCATGTAAGTTCATATATTTTTTTTTTATCTTTTATGATCCCGTAACTTTTTTTATTTTGATCATGTAGATCCATATCTTTTTCTTTATTTTTTAAGATCCCATAACTTTTTACACCAATTAGGTCCTATAACTCTTTTTTTTTTGTTGACTTTATAGGTCCATTTATATAAATATATATATATATATTTTAAAGTCTCATAACTTTATATAATTTTTTGATCTAGTTGGTTATCGATAAAAAATTATTGAATTTAATTGATCATCGATAAAAAGTTATAAGACTTTAAAAGATTAAAAAAAAATATATGAATCTATATATAAAAAAAAAATTGTGGGATCTTAAATGATAAAAAATATATATGAACCTAGATGATAAAAAAAAAAATCATAGCTAATATTGACCATTTTGCCAAAATGGCGGATTATTCAGTTTCAATTTATAAAATCTTCTAATTAGGCGTCCCGGTCCAACCCGTTTCCAGCTCTCTCACCTTCTGATTTCTTCGTCTCCATGTCTCCCATGTGATTTAGCGAACTGTTACAATCGAATTCGGACACCAAAAGTCCCCGCCGAAGCAATGCTAACTCTGCAGCCACTCTCAAACCCTAAACCCTCCGCCTTCTACTCCTCCACATTAACCCCTAACAATCCCTTCAATTCGCCCAAAATCCTAAAACCCCCTAAACCCTACCTTCACCCTTCCTCCATCCCGCAAATTCGATCCATTCTCCAATACAATCGCAAGCCCCAACTAGCCGGTGAAACTCCGAGGGTAGTCGTCATCACCTCCGGAAAGGGTGGTGTTGGCAAGACCACCACCACAGCGAATGTGGGTCTCTCCTTAGCTCGCCTCGGCTTCTCGGTGGTTGCCATAGACGCCGATGTTGGACTCCGGAACCTGGATCTTCTCCTGGGTCTTGAAAACCGAGTCAATTACACGGTTGTCGAGGTCCTCAATGGCGATTGCCGCCTTGACCAAGCCTTAGTTCGTGACAAGAGGTGGTCTAACTTTGAGCTCCTCTGCATTTCCAAGCCCAGGTCCAAGTTGCCGATCGGCTTTGGTGGCAAAGCTCTCGTTTGGCTTGTCGATGCCTTGAAAGAGCGCCAAGAGGGTGCACCCGACTTTATTCTTATTGATTGCCCTGCCGGTATTGATGCTGGGTTCATTACTGCCATTACTCCTGCAAATGAGGCGGTTTTAGTGACCACTCCTGATATTACTAGTCTTCGGGATGCTGATAGGGTGACTGGGCTTTTGGAATGTGATGGCATAAGGGATATTAAGATGATTGTGAACCGGGTTCGGACAGATATGATCAGGGGAGAAGATATGATGTCAGTCTTGGATGTGCAGGAGATGCTGGGATTGGCGTTGTTGGGGGTGATTCCAGAGGACTCTGAGGTGATTAGGAGTACCAACAGAGGCTATCCTTTAGTACTGAATAAGCCCCCAACCATGGCAGGGCTAGCATTTGAGCAGGCAGCGTGGAGGTTGGTTGAGCAGGATAGTATGAAGGCTGTAATGGTGGAGGAAGAGCCGAAGAAACGTGGGTTCTTCTCCTTTTTCGGAAGATAGTAATACCTTTTATGTGTAATGAAAGACCTGTAGATCCTTTTTGCCATCCAAAGAGAATCCAAAGAAGGTGAATTCTGTTTGATTTTGGATGAACTTTATGGCAAAGGAGCAAGCTGTATATAGTAGGGGGCTGAGGTTTCTATTTCTTATTTCATCCTTCCTTTTTGGGACTAGCATTTCACTTTTCCTTGTTAGATATCAGATGTCTACGATTACTGATGAGTTTTGGCTTTATCTATCAGTGCGTGAAACAATATGATTGATTTTATTATTTTTTTTCCCCTCAATAAATTGAGTTCTTCTTCATTCGGGTTTGTTGATCAGAATTCAGAAATGGTAAATGTTGGAAGAGAAGCAGCGACATGTTTTTTTGCATTAGGGTTGCTCATCTTCCCCCACATGCAGAACTGATGATTTCTTGCTGTAAGCGGTTGTATTAGGATTCTTGCATACTGCTGCTGAAGGCTTGAATCTTGAGTTTCAGAAAGGCAAAATAGCCTTTCTAGTCCCTTGAGTTTGACATTTTGACCACAAAGATCCCTTAAGTTAGTTTTTTTTTAAAAAAATCCCTTATGTTTTTTCAGTAGCCACATTGATCCTTTTGACCTGAAAATACAACTTCTGCCAAGTCAACAATCTCTAACTTATTTTGGTCAAATATTCACGGGTAAAATTGATATTTTACTTTTCTTTTTACTTCTTCGATCTCCTCCATTGCTGGAACTCATGGGCAATATCACAAGATATCATCCAAAGTGGGATTGGGAGAGTGATAAAGCTTCTGCAAAATTGTTCCATCTGCTCACCAAAGATACCGCCCTGATTTAGTTCCCTTGGCATGGTTTCTGCAAGGGTACATGGATGAGAGCTGCCAACCAAATATAGAGATTTTTTGTGCAAGAAAGTTGGCACCTGGAGTTTGAACGTCGATTTTGGGCTCATCTTCGTTCGGAAAGGTACCAGCCGATGGTGCTAGTTGAATGTACCCAAGGAAGGTTTCTTTAGCATTAATTTGTGGGAGTTCATTTATTTATTTTTATTTGGCCAATTAGCTCTTGATGATTCAAGTAAGGATCGAGGTCAAAGGCTTCAGATCCTGTCTTTGCCCATAAGTTCTGGCAATGGAGAAGGAGATCGGACAACGGAGTACGTTGAAGAAGGTAAGGGGTGGGAAAAAATGTATATGAACAATAAAATATCAATTTTACTCTCAAGGTTTGTCCAAAATAAATTTCAGAGATCGTTGACTTGATCAAAAGTCATATTTTCAAGTCAAAAGGATCTATATGACTGCTTGAAAAAACATAATGAATTTCAAAAGATAAAAGTAAACTTTAGGGATTTTTGGTGCCAAAATATCAAACTTAAGGGATTAAAAAGGCTATTTTGCCTTTCAATGATGATGGCGTGTTATTGGGTGTTAAGTCTGTAGCCAAACCAATGTTTTATTGAAGTTGCATTTCTTGAACTGAAAGAACAATCCTTCTGAACCTGAAATCATACAAGTACAGCAGTTTTAGCAGTCGATGAAATCATTCTCGGCCAACCATTGGAGCATCACCTATGCATTTAAAATAGAACAAACCAAATCAGTTTTTGCGGCGTCATGATATAAAATGAAAGAAATTATTACTATTATCCATAAAATTATCAATCTTGTAAGCTAATTTATTGAATCCACCTGCTCCTAGTGTCAGGAAGACAATTTCACGGTTTGGATCCTTGCTTATCTGAACTAGCAGTTTATTCATTATGTCCATCTGGTAAACCATCAAGAAGTATGAGACAGAGACCATAAACAAAATAGAGTGACTGAGTAAAGCATCTGCTTGCTTGTATAAAGGGGAACTAGGCCAGGGGTAAAGTGTCCATGGGAGGAATGTTAAATTTGATGTCTAGGGGGGAGGATTATCAGAAGTTAGACTTTAATATCATTACCAGGGATGGGATGAATTCAGATGATGGCCCTTTTATTGACACAGCCAAATCCCTTGCACTAATATCACAACGATTTGCTGCTCTTGCAGCATTAACCTGCAATTACAAAATGATATAGGTGGCACAAATGCCAGAAGTTCAAATGATAATTTAAGACACAATACTTCAATAGCCATACCTCTGTAACTATAACTTGATTTACATGGACAAATGCAGAGATAAATTTGTCCTTCAGTACAGCTAGGTGACTGTAAATGACAACCACTAAGAGTCAAAACAAACGAGTATGGATCAAACTGGGTTTGAGATGCATGCATTTTCTAGGTAAATACCTGTATGTAGGAGGCTGAAAAATCACCAAAATTTCCTTGTATGGGAACTTCTGCCTTGTTGCTTTTAGTACAGCATTAATTTCTTAGGGATGATGAGCATAGTCATCATAAATGTGGCATCCACAAAATTGACCAATCATTTCAAAGCGACGAGAATCACCTGCGAAGTTGGTCAAATGCAACTTTATGGATTCATAAAGTTTGTTTTTCATCAATTACAGCACCTATAGTGGTAATCACCGGCCACAATAAGGCAACAAAATATAGTGACAAACGATTTGCCCACTACCACACAGAATATAAAAAGCTTGAACTCAAGTAGGAAGCAGGTTGTTCTTGTAAAAATCTAATACTTACATCAAGAGCGTCTAAAATATTTTTTTCTTGCAACAAAATATTCTATGTTGTACATTCACTAAAACAAAGTTACAGCTAATGACTGCAATAATTTCAGAAAGTTAAAACAAAAATAATGCTTCAATCCATAAAAACAAATGGTTGCAATAATTTTACTTACAGCTAATGAGTTTTGGACATTGTGATCTCCCGGTATCCATAGTATAATGTCTGGAACAGGATGCCCTGTGTGACAATAGAGAAAGCAGCAGTATTTATAAATTTGGGTAAAGTGATAGGTTTTTGCAATCTTCAAATTAGCTAATGAGAAGACTTGAAAAACTTTTTCCCCATCAAAGTTCAAGTTTCTGCATTACATTTGCATGGTCCTAGTACATAGAGGAAAGTAACAACACAAAGAAGTGTACACAAATGAAAACACACCAGTTTAGAATCCATTCACCCTTGTGTGTTTGAGCAAATTGATGATGCATGCCACTCATCAGTCGAAGAAACACCATAAGTTGCAAAACTGTAGCTATTGCCGTGTAGAATAGAACTCAGACAGAGCTCAGCACCATTTGAAACACTAGATGAGCTGGATTTCTTTTTGTCTCTGAGCAAAGAACAAGCATCTGGACTGTGGATACCATCATTAGGACCTATCAGAAACCAATATTTTTACATTTCTAGATTATGGATTTGTACTAGAACGGTAGGAGTAAAACACACACCATTCAAATTTCTCATGACAAAAAAATTAGCAATTGAGTCACTGCAAGATACAATGAAAATTAAACCTATATGGACTTTGAAACCAGATTATCACTACCTTCATTGTTTAATAAGGGTCACATTTGAAGATGATTAGGTTTGTGTTTCAAATTATTTGTCATATTTAAAAAATCATGAGTACGTTAATTATTCTTTTTCCAATATTACCCCAATTTTTTTTTCTGATTTACACTAGCTGATTATTTCATGCTCTAGTTGATTTACAATAGTTGATTATCTAGTTCCAAGAAATGGTATTTTAGCTTTTCGGCTAATAATTAAAACAATCTAATCATTTCCTTAGTACTTGTGCAAAGATCAAATTTGACCATCACTGTGGACGAAGTAGTAGTATTTTCTTTCTTGATGACAATTTTAAAAGTTTGCATAACCATCAAGGAAAATTGAACAATCAAAATTTGGACCAAGGGGAAGTACCTTGAACAATCAAAATCCAGGAAAACCTCACATGTTGCGGGTACCAACTACCATATCAGCAGCTTCAGAGGTTTTTCATTTTTAATCCATAATTTAGTATTTTATTGCCTGAAATCAAATTCACGACAGACATACTTTAGAGGAACACTAAAAAACAAAGTGCAACCTAGTAGAACAAGGAAAAGGTATACATTCTGGTTGACATCTTCCCCACAGAAAACAGGTTGATTAACCAATCCACATAATTCAAGTTCAATCATTCAAAAGAGAGAAGAGATCCTGCATTTCTTCATAGATCCCAATTCCAAAAAAGAAAAGTGACAACCATGCAATATTTTGAATTCTTTTCACTCTTCCTGCATAATAAGTCAGTTGACCACGTTAAGAAGAAGGGAAAAAGAAAGGAGAAGAAAAAGAAGAAGGAAATAATTTCTCTGATTGAGATAGAATTTTTTCGAACACTAAAGTTTGGAGTTCAGTGAGCTGCCTTCAAAGATGAGATGAGATATGTTGATTACATATGAAGAACTTAAAGACTGAGCAAACTATCCAGGAAGTTTACAGTGCTGTATAAATCAAATCTTGAACAGCTTATATCCTTGTCAACAATCAAACTGGCACAGAGTAGGAAAGTTTTTGCGGCAGGGAGAAGGCTATTTTTGTACATAATCATCCTTTCTTAAAGAGTAATGTCACAAAAATGTAAAATTCATTCTCACAGAATCAAGTAATGTTACCAATTACGTAACATTGTATCTTATAAATCTGGAAACATTTGAAAAAATTAGTGCTGTATAAATCAAACCTTGAACAGCATATATCCTTGTCAACAATCAAACTGGCACAGAGTAGGAAAGTTTTTTCGTCAGGGAGAAGGCTATTTTTGTACATAATCATCCTTTCTTGAAGAGTAATGTCACAAGAAAAAGAAATTCATTCTCACAGAATCAAGTAATGTTACCAATTACGAAACATTGTATCTTATAAATCTGGAAACATTTGAAAAAATTAGTAATCAGTGAAGGAAGCAATGTATACCTGTCCCCACATAAAATCAGTTGCCCATTGCTCCTTATTTTAATGATAAATTTCTTAAAAACAGATATAAGAGCCTCATGACTTGCAAAATAATTTCATAAGGCTCTATTTATGATGCTAAAATCGGAACTAAATGCATCTGACTAATTGCACATCAACCAAACCTCATCAGGAAAAATGTCAACATGCTCCCAATCAACATTAGTCACTACAGCTATATGAGGTGATAAGTCAAGGAAGCAACCATCATATTCATCAGCCTACAAAGAGATACAGGGATTGGGATTCAGTACTTCACAGCGAAGAAAATAGTGAAGCGATAAATCACTGGAAGTCCCAAAACTTCATATTAATAACAATGGATTTGAAAAGGCATTAAATGGTTATGGCTGAAATGAAAGAGTTCCTTGATCATTTATCAGAAAATTCCAAGTCCTCTCATAAATTGACTGTCAAATCATAAATGTAAATGAACTTCACAATGTAAAGAAATTTAGGCAGAAGCTGGTAGGATTCACGTGTTATTAATGGAATATAATACCTCTAAGGTAAAGCTGGGGCTAGTACCATGGATTGCATTCATCCCAGAAAACTGTAAGAGCTTAGATTAATTAGTCTAATTCTGAAGATTGAACTAAAGATCCAGAGTAAAATATGAAACTTATCTATTCAGCAACATAAAAGCAACTCCTATAATTATTATGAGAAAGAGATGAAGGGGAAGAAAAAAAATAAAAAAAAGGTCCCCAACAAACAGGAAAGTGGACGATTGAAAGGCAGAGATATCCAAGGACAATATTTTCACAGAGTAGAAGGTTTAAATAATACCTGCAACACCTGGACTCCAATTATGGCTGTAAGATCATCTCCCATTTCTCTTAAGACATCAGCAATCATACTCGCAGTTGAACTCTTGCTTGCATGCAGTTATTTACAAATAATTAGCAACTCTGCCTATTTACACAAGCCAAATCCAGCGTCAACTATTCAAATTTTGCTCCCAAAATAAATATATCTATTCAAATTAAGTAAAATCCTAACACTGCACTAGTGAATGATCTTCAAGAAGTTACATTCACAATTCGTTAGGATGAAAACGAGAGATAATGAAATCATCACAAAAGTTGCCATCTGTAGCTGCAAGACAACCTGACTCCAGATACACAACTCTAGAGACATAAACTATGTATCACCTATATGCCAGGAAACTGTTCCCCAGAAACTTATTTAAGGAATTTCTTTTGGCACATGATGCAAGATATGTGGAGCCACCGGGCCAGCTAAAGTAAAAGACTAGGACATCCAATCAGAGAACAGCTCAACTGAAAATCAAGTGGACTATAAGAATATTCTCGAACTTATTAAACAAAGGAAATTATTCAGTAAACTGCCTAAATGCCAATAGCAGTACTGATTACCATGGCTACCACTCACGGCATAGAGATTGTAGTCTTCTGTCAACTTTCCAAGCCAGGAGCCTCGCTTGAGTCTGAAATGTGAAAATTCTGTCCATGTCTTAAAAGCATTACAATGAAAACAGATAACACAATAAAAATTACCATTTGCCCAACATGAATAAGTTGTCATGAGTGTTATACTGACACAGGTACTCCTGCAGATTAGGCATATAAAATCTCCGCATTGTCTGCGGGGATGGCTCTTGAGATGACTACAGCATCCGGAAGATTCAACCCACCAGGATTTCTCATATTCAATTCCGAATGACCCACAAATAAACGCCCTCCTGGTGCTCGAAGCATATCCATGTAGCTGCTCCATGCCATATCTGAACCACTAACCTCAAAGCCCTATTACAATTCATAATTTCCTTCAGCATTCTCTTCACAAGCTTAAACCCCTTCAGTAATAGACGAAGAAAAACTATCAAACTGAAATAACAAAATAAAAATGAAAACATAATAAAAATAAAACCACAGAATTTCCTCTACGAACCTGGGATGGAAAATTTACAGCTGAAAGACTAAAAAAAACTAAAAAGGATAAAATGCGAGAGAGATTTACGGAGGGTTTTGGAATAGCGGTTGCTTGTTTGAGGGCGACCAAGGCAACAGCGAACAACCCACTACCGAAAACTCCCACGAAGTGAATCCAACCACTGCTTTCTTCAATATATTGCTTAACTTGCCATTACCTTCTTCTGCTTGTTCCTCTTTATCTGTATTACAGTTCTTCCTTCCGGTGGGAATCTTCGAAGAGATGGATAACTTATAGAGTTTAACATCAGTCTGTAGGCCTGTCTAATCATCCGAAGTCCATTTATTTTGTTTCTTATGTTATGTTGAAACGTCACAAGACGTACCGAAACACTGTTTTTAACATTTTGAAAATAGTATGCCGGAGACTTCAACGGGGACCTCGCGGCCGGTGATCCCATTTTCACTTTTCAGGATTTTTCAGAAGAGTTTTTTCACTTTGTAAATTTTGCTGTATGACTCTGACCATGTGGATGCATGCATGGGTCCACAGAAAAGGGGCAAAAAAAAAAATAGTGCACATCCTTTTCGACCCGTCGCACGGCTGCCGATGCGTTCGTAAATTTTTGAAACTTCACAGAAAAAGCCTCAGAATTTACATTGTTGAATTAATCTTCATTTTAATCCCAATTCTTTTATATTTTTATCATATAATTTTTCTTTTATTTTATCTTTTTTATTTAAATCAACTAAATCTTTAAACTTTTATTTAAAATCCATAATCAATTTTTCTGTTGGATTTATCTTTTTACTGATATCCGACAAAGTCCTTTTTATCTGAAAAATAAATTTTCAGATGAAATTATACACTAGGCTTTCCTTTAATCAAATAAACTGAGGGTAAGAGCGTCATTTCACTATTCTTAAATTCTTTAAAACCAAAAAAAAAAAAAAAAAAGAAAATGATTTAAGAAGAGAGATTCAAATACCTTTGAAATTTTTAGAAATTCATAAACCCTTACATCATAACAATTGATTTGGGCTTCTGCTATTTTCTAGAGATTTTTTTTTTTTTTGCCTCATTCAATTATTTTTAGTTTATTTTTTATTAAAAAAAAAGAAGGAAAAAGAACCGTGAAATGACTTACCTATTCGTGATTTATTTGATTTAAATGAATGTCTGTGTATAATCTCACTTGAAAAGCAAATTTTCTGACTATTTATCTTTGTCATTTTGGACAATTAAACCACTTTATGATTGTTCGGTCATGAGTTAGTGACAAGTGTAATTACACTCCAACAAGATTGACACATAAGATATTCCACGTCAGCAAACTATCCATGTCAAAATTATTTTTAAAGGGAAATTTAATAATAAAATAATATTCAAAAAAAATCTAAAACAAAGACATTGAACATGGCGAGTCGGAACCGTCTTAATGATCAAATATGGTTTGAACCCATCAAAAAATTAAATGTAGTCTCCCTTCGAAGTTGAAGTTAGAGCACATTCTCCCACCCTTCCTGACGATTCTATTGACTCACAAAGTGGTCGCATTTGCATTTTCGATATATTTGAATTCATCCTTCAGTCTGGGTAAATCTATCTCAATGTAGAGACATTGCTTCCATTGGTGGCAGGCAAGCGAAGGGTTCAAATAGAGATGGATTTTGTTTGGAAAGTATTGCTGTAGAAGCACTGTCAGCAACACGGCAGCCCTTCTTGACAATCCCACGTGAGTTCCCACAAACCAAACAAACACAAGAGCCAGATCCGTGTGATCTAAGTATTGGTGACCCATCACTTGATCTTCTTCCTTCGTTTGAATTCTCATCGATAGTGTATAGTCAAATCTTTGTGAATTCATTCCCAACGGCAACTTTCGTGGATGATGAACAAGAAATTAATTTTGATTTTAATCTTTAGGGTTTCAATTTTATTTTTCTTTTCTTTCCAATTGCCATCTGTATTTCTAATTAGATCCAGTCAACGGAATATTTTTTTCCATTCCTCAAGTCTCTTTTTAGGCCCGTGTGCTCCTTTTTTAGCTTGATCACCATAAAATGGTTTATGTGTTCAAAATTATAAACATAAATGGTCGAATTGACAAATTTTTAAGTTTAGTGTTTAAATTGAAAAAATTTGCCTAAGTTGAATGGCCAAATTAGTTGTTAAACAAATTCTAAATGATACAATAAAAGTTTAAGGATTTAATTGGTTAAAATAAAAAAGAAAAGATTATTAAAAAAAAGGACTTATAGGATGAAAATATAAAAAAAATATGGATTAAAATAAAAATTTTCTCTTACACTGTTCGGTAAATCAATAGGCTTTTTGTAAGTGGGGGCCCAAGTTTCTCCTGCATGTTTATAATGGGCTCATAGACGGGTAGCCTCATGGGCCACAGAGAAACGACTGATGGGTTTCGTTCGGGCAACACAATAATGGATGTATTTACAATAGACACAAAATATTAAATATATTTATAATTTTATCGATTTTATCTGATCTTTATTATAACAATGGTAAATACAAATACCTATATTATAAAAAAATAAAATTTTTTCTTTTATAATCTATATATTTGGATGAATATATAAATATGTTTAAAATTTATTAAAAATTATAAAATACATTAGTAAAAGAAATAATCATGACAATTTTTCTTAAAATGATTATTTTTTAGACATATGATATTCTGAAACTAAATTTAAATCAAAGTTAGTATATAGAGTCCTTAGATCTCCTATGGATGGAATAACGAATGCACAAATCATATATTTTAAGTTTGAATCTCATCAATATACTCTGGATAATCAAAAAAGTTAATAATAGAGATACTAATTATTTTGTGTGTTCTAATGGCTTATGACCACCATTATAATCTCCAATAACACGAGTTTTTTTTTTTTTTAATTTGTGCCACGAAAAAACTGCAAATTGGTCCTTTTCCAAATGCGTGTATGTGTCATTCATTGCCACTCGAACTTGCCTTTTTTCAACACGTTTCTGTGAGGAATACTACTTTTTTCTCCAAAATTGAAAATTTCGGTTTGTTTTTCATTTTTTTAATTGTATGAAAATTATGATTCCAAATAGAGGTTAACTTTTAAATCTTAGATATTTAAATCTCTTTCCATCATAAAATATAAGTTACCAGTCCTTATTTTGTGAAAAATTAAGGTAATTTTTATTTTCTTAAAATACCATTAGTTTAATATAAATCATAAGGTCCATTTATGGAGGGATATGGATTCAGTCCATATCAAAAATTTTAGATAAGAAAAACTAATTAAATTAAATTTATGTAATGAAGGAGGGAATAATAATTTAATAACAGAATTTTGGATACACCTACGAATAGCAAGTTGGTAACCATGACCCTAATTTATATTTATTGGAATTTCACTCTTACAAAAAATTATTATTCAAAATTGAATATCTCATTTTGACTTTATTAAAAATTAAAAAGTGTGTTTGACTTTTATATAGTTTAATTATTTTATCCTTCTTCTCCCTTGTAATAATAGCGTGACATTTAAATTAATAGTTTTAAATCCTTAAATTTATGAGGGAGTTAATGTAACTTTATATTAAAAAAATTACTTATTTTAAAAATGAGATATTCAATTTTAAACATTTTAAAATAATAAATACAATATTCAATTTGAGATAGAGAGAGCGTATTATTTATTAATTTAAAATAAAAAATTGTAAATATTTTTTAAAATAAAATTTCAAAGGATGTAGTAGAGGGTATATGCACGTGATAAAATCAGCTTTTATCTTGATAAATTCTGTGTTTACACGACTCATACCCACAGCACAAACGCTTGCAATTTGAAAAATGATTACAGGTTCCAGAGCCACTACACGATTGGATCCCATTACTTCTTGTACTAGTAAAAATTCAATATATATTTATTAAGAGATTAAATTTCTTATTTAAAGTTTAATGTATGAAATATTTTTTAAAATAATAATTAAATATCAAGTATAAAATTTTTATTAATATATCATAAAGTGTCACACAAATATATAATAGAAAAATTCAAATGGCTGAAAAATATATTTTTTCTTTTCTAAATTTCTAATATGATTAAAAAAATAATTTCCCCTTCTAGACAATTCGGAAAGGGGGGATTTGAGTTTCTTATTTGTTTTTTTTTTAATAAATTAAAAATAAATATGCAATTAAACTTAAGACCAGTATTTTGATGAGATTCCCACGATGCTAATATTAGACCATGAATTAAATGAAAAAAAAGAAAAACACGTGGGACGCTTTTGATTATTCAATGAGAAGAAATTAGGAATGACAATTTAGATTAGTAAATGGATTTGGATTTCAATCCATTTAAATGAATTTAGATATCCATAATATCCATTTAATTTTTCAAAAGTTATTCAAATATGGCAATATACTAACGAAGTCATATTTTACCAAGGCAAAGCTAAAGTAACTGAATATGGTTGCTTAAATGCATTGTCTCTGAAATAGTATTATTCAATGGTTAAGAATCGACAGTACTAATAGTATCATTCAATGGTTAAATGCACTGTCTCTAAAATGACTTAATATAACTGTCTCTTAATTTTTTTACTCTTTTTTGACTTAACTTGTCATATTTTTATAAATTAAATTATAAAATTTTTTTAATATAGTTAAAAATTAAAAAAGTTATATTATTTATAGATACATATTATTTATAAAGACTAAATACTGATTGAATGAATTCTGAATGTATATAAATAAATAATTAACCTACTTACAAAGTGTATCAAGACTTGAATATTTCACTTTATTAGTTTCAATGGTACATCTTTTTTATATCATCACAAGGAAGAGCCTGAAGAAAAAGAACATAACTGGGCAACTAATGGAGCAAAGTCAATTGACATTTCTTCATCCAAGTCCTCGTCTTCAAAAACTGACAAAGGTAAATAGTTGAATGAGTTGGGGGGAAAAAATAAACGAAACTAAGATTATCCAAGGCATATCCTCTTGTACCACACAACCAATTTCTCGTGCAAATCAATGCCTCCGCATTAACAAGTAAAATTGAATAGCAATATTTGCCAATATTCATTGCTTAATTTTTATTGAGAAAGGTGGGTTTGGGACGGATTGGGATAGGTTTGTTTTTTATTAAAAACTTAAATTTATTTTTAATTATAATAATTGTGACTTTTTGGATGAGCTTAATAAAAAGTGTTTTTGTAGTATTACATTTTATAAAGTGTTTTTTTTTTTTTTTTTGGGTACAATAATAGTGCTTTTCAAAACTAAAACCAAAAAGGATTGAGCCAAATACAAAGATTCCTTTTTTCTTTTTTTTTAAATACATACTTAGTTATACTTTTCTAGATATAGAACAGTTGAAATACAAAATTTAAGACTCAAATCTTTCTATTGCTATCTTGAATCCACAATTAATCTATGGATCATTGGAATTGGTCTATTCTTTTATATCCTGCAATTTCTCCTAATAAAGCCAAGTATCACAATTCTTTCTACCCATCCTGTATATTTTCCTTTTCATTTTCTTTCTAGATTGGTGGAATAGAACCTTAAATTATTACTTTCTCGGGAGAAATTTTACTAAAAAAAAAAAATTCTAAGAGAAAACAAATATTTATTCTTATTTCTTTTTTATGCCAATTTGATATGATAGAAGAAAAGGCATTCTTTATCATTGTATTTATAATGACAAGATTTTTCGCTATATCATATTCATATATAGTAAAGTATTACTCCGAATTTCCAAAAAAGAGAATTTATTTTTTTATTTTTTGCAACACTCATACCTATTAAATTTTCTTATTAATTAATAAACAAATCTAGCTATTGGGGTTCTATGTTTAGTCTAATAAGAAAAAGGATAGTTTATTGAATGAATTTTTATTGAATGACTATTCATCTTATTGTATTTTCTTGCAAATAATGTGCAAGAAAACTCTATGGAAAGATGAGGATTTAATTTGACGTTGTTTAAGCAGAAGTTAGAACACAGATGTGGGCTAAATAAATCAATGGATAGTTTTGGTCTTATTGAAAATACCAGTGAAATTGATATTCGAATAGAAAAGATACAATTATAAATATTCAAAGTTGGGGGTGGGTTTGTGACGATTATATTAAACAAATTTAAATTATTTTTTAAAATATTAAATATTGAACCTCATCATAAAATATCATGAACTAATAAATCGATAATAATAATAAAATAATTAAATGGAGCTCAATTTAATCTCAAAATTTTTTTGAAAAAGACATAAAATTGTTTGCTTTTTCCCCCTTTATTCGTTTCCATAACAGTAAAATTACAAAGATATTAATGAGTTAAACAAAACGAATTTTCAAAATATTAATGAGAAAAAATTTTAAAAATCAAAAGAAAAAAAAAAAAAAAGAAGGTAAAATAAAGACATAAGGATGGCGGTACAGACGGTGAACGTCGGGCGGCCCGGGGGCTGGAGGGTTGGGCGCGGGTGGATTCCGTGGGGTTTGAGTATTAAAAAAGAAAATATATATTTTTGGTCTCAGGCGATTGGTGAGTGGGGATCGGTCTGTGATGAGCTCAATTTCACCAAGGAGTATTTTCCTGTTTCAATTTCGGACGGTAGATTACTATATTCAATTTCTTATTTCTCTCTCTTCCCTTTTGTTTTTTTTAAAGAAAAAAAGTCAAAAAAAAAAGTTTGACCAATAGACTCTGAAATGAGTAATTATTAGATTTGATAATAAATTTATTAAATTAATTGGATATAAATGGATATTCATTTAAATTCATTTAATCTTAATAGTTAATTTAAATCCATTTATTATAAATTGGATTTAGATATTCATTTAAAATCTAATCATTTTGCAAGTCTAGAAGAAATTCTAATTGTTCAACTGGTCGACGTTTGTTGCTGACGTGGACTTGGATCAAGAGGCAACAGACAGTTTCCACTAAATTTTTTGGTGAGTCAACATAAAGTGAGTCTAACCTATAACTACGATGGAGTCCATTCCATTGCTTAAAAGCTTCTCTCATTAGTCGGCAGTCACCGTCCTTAAAAATATGGTCAAATTTCTAGGTACATAAATTTATTTAAAAAATATTACTAAAATTTATAAGAATAAGATTGAAAATATTTTAAAAGGGAGAGTCGAAATTAAATGTTCCTATTATATTTGTGTTATTCAAAAATGATTATTTTTATTTTTAAATTAGTTAATTTTTTTAAAAAATAATATTATTATGTTTAAAATAAATTAGATTAAACTTTTTAAATAAAATCTATCAAAATTAAAATAATATATTTGATTCCGAATTAAGAGAATAAAAATGAAACTAATTAATGGGTTCACCAATTTAAATTGGTTACTATTTTTATAATTAAAAAATGACAAGAATGTTACAGAAAGGAGGCAGGAGGAAAAGGATGGATTCAGCACCTCCACCTTTCATGCTTTTAAAAAACCGTGACTTTGACGAAAAGTGATTCCCCAAATAATACTCCTTTTATTTCTTTTTATAACTCGTTTTAATTAATCAATTTTATTTTAAAATAAAAGTTATTTTTCAATAAGTATTTTTATTTCTTAACAACTATTTAATAAAAAATTTTTAGTCATACAATTTTAATCACACTAAATTTTAGGATTAAATTCATATGAGTATTATTTATTATAAGGGATATTTTAATTAAAAAAAATATTAATTATTAAAACAATCGTTACCTTAACATATATTCCAAAATCTTAAATTGACTTTAAAAAAAAAAAAGGGAGGGAGTACATAAATATTTAAAGAAAAGTTGGGTAAGGTAAAGGGTAGGGCTTCAAAATTGCCTTAGGAATACACGTAGCAGACACAAACCTTGGATTGGTAGGTTTCTCCTCACTTTTTTATTCTTTTAAAAATAAAAAATTAAAAAAAAGGAAAAAGAAAAACTTTTGGGAGGGGAAATTGGAAAGGATCAGATAATGTGAGTTGACGAAATGTTTGAGGGTACAAATCCACATATGGCTCAAACCGATTGGTTCTTTTTGAGTGTATTGCTCACTCATTTGATGCACTGAAAGTTGAATTATTTCATTTAGTGCTCTCTGCAGGGATTAGATTACTACTACTACTACTCTTCAATTAACAAGACATTATTACTATGTCGTCAACTCCAAAAGAAACCTTTCACTTTCATTGTCTCTTATTATGAAAATTTAAAACTCCAATCTCCTCAATTAAGCCATTAGTTAATTTTCTATGATTCGTGTATTTTTAATGAACGCAAATCATAGACAATGAGGCATTACTACTCTCATTTCATAATATAGCTTTTATTATATTATTTAAAAAGGAACTATTTTTTGGTTCAAAAATTAGGTCTCCGATCTTTTAAATAAAATCAAGGACTCAACTTTAAAATGGAAAAAAAGATTAAGGATTTTAAATGGTACGATAACAGTTTAGAGATTTAATTGATTTAAATAAAAAAAAATAGGGGATTTAAAATGATTTTTTAAAAAAACGAAAGAGGATTTACATGGCTATAGTATAAAATGGTAGGGACTAAAATGAGGATTTATTCCGATTATCTCTGGTTGTAATTATCTCTATTTACTTCTAAATAAGTAAAACAAAATATTAAAATAAAAAATTCTTAATTGTATATTGATTTTTGTAAAATATATATATTTTAAAATTTTATTTTTTGAAACAAATTAAGTAATAATTTATGTTATTTGAAGGTGAAGTGTGCGTGTGTGTGTACATATATCTATATATATATATATTACTAATTGTTTTAAAATTTTTTATTAAAATAAAAATTTGTATGAAAAGGAAATATCCTCGGATACTTGGACTTGAAAATAAAAAGAAAATAAGGATGTGAAAGTGGAAGGAGAAAGGTTGTGAGTCGGTCCATTTGGTTTCGCGTTATTGGCAGTCCTTTTCCTCATTTCCGCATGCCAAATTTCCGGCAAAGGTGGCTGTAAATGCCAGTAGGCCGACGTCAATTTTAACAGATGAAAACAAACTTTCCCTCCATAAAATCTAAAAGTTTGGCACCCAAACCCAATTTAACACGTTTCAACCATTTGTTAAAACCAGATTTGCCACGGAAGTGTAGAATTGATCGTTATACTCTAACACGTCCATCAAACTCACAAAATCAACCATGTCAGCAATTGATAATTCACAAAATAGTAAGAAGAGTAGAATAAGAATCTCAATAAGAAGAGATAAGTGAAAGAAAACTCAAAACAAGATTAACCGACTTTTAGTTAGGGTTGCATTACCATTTATACTCCTCTAGAATTATTACTCTCCTCATGAACCCCTTTACTGATATCTCTTTCTTCCCAAACAACCCTTGCTTTCCCTACTTTGTCTGCACTGGACATGGAAATAGGACAAGGTTTCGAGCCAAAGGCATTCACCATTTGAGTAAAGTCACGATTCTTATAACACACGCATCTAAAATATATAAAATAATGATAATAATAATTAAAAGCATCTAGTTTTATTGAAATGTGAATGAATGAACTTTGTTTAAGCAAATTGATACTTGAAAGTTAATTTTTCTTGGACCTCGTGGGTTGATGATATAATATATTACGCTCTTCGTGTGAAAGTGAAAGTTACATTTTGATTTACACAAATTTTTATAAGAAAATGAATTGAGTTAATTCATTCATATCAATCATTTAATAAATTTTAACTAATTTGAAAAATAAGACATTCATTTTTTGAACAATTCAAAATAAAAATAAAAATATTTGATTTTAGATGAAGGGAATATTATATAGAGTTTATTGTCTATCTACTTCACATATATTTAGTTTATTTTCTTTATTTTAGTTAATTGTGTATCTACGTTGTCAAGCACGGGATATTATCTCTCATCTTTGAACACAAACTTTATCTTGTCTATTCAATTGTAAAATTTATTTCCTATTCAATGAATATTTATTTAAACCACCCCCTCCCCCTCCCTTAAAAAAAAAAAAAAAAAAAGATGTCGATGGATGAACTTTTGGTGATGATGTAAAAACTCTTGCACATTTAATTGATCTCTATTTTCATTTCTCCTTCACTGATACAAAGTTACAATTTCCAGATTACATAGCATTTTCCTTTTTCTCTATGCTTGGAATAATAAAATCAACTTCCGTCACATGAAAAATTCAACTTGAAGGACTTTTAGAAATTTTAGTTCGGCGGACGTTAATTTCCTTTTCCAACTCTCCAAGCCCTCCTACTTCTTCAAGTTCCTGCATCATGAAAAACACGGTGCATTGAACTTCTGAGTATTCATTCTACGAAACCCAGAATTTTAGTAGCATTATTATAGACTTAAGGGAACAGAAAGAGGGGACAACCTTGGGTCCTAGGAACAACCCATATGGGACACCATCGAACTTGTCCGAGTGATGGAGCTGAAATCCCAGACATCAAGATCAAAGAAGATCGTGGTAGTTAGGTTCCGTTAAAGAAAAAGAGCCGATCATTTTAACTATTTTTATTTTTTTACAGTAAATTATGTCATCCTGAATACAACTATTAAATATACTACATAAAAGTCCCTTAGCTGACAAGGAATATAATAATTTAAGAGTTTCTTTAATCAAATAATTATGAGTAAATAAAATAATAATAATAATCACTTGTCAAATCCATAATAACAGAACATTTACTTCAGAAAGTATTGAAAGATTTCGCGCCATTCTAAATTTTTCTTTAGCGGAGTGTAGTTTTTTAGCAGAGACGAAGGAACATCCATAGAATACCTTATGGGCAGCAGCGACTCTTCGAAAATAGGGAACATTTGCAATAGGACCCACGGGAAATCTCTTGTGAACCAAACCATCGTGGACAAACATGTATGCCATTCCAAACACTGTGATCCCAAGGCCCTGCAACATTCGTGGTCCACGACAAAAACCCTCATCAGATGCTTATACTAATATTTAACTACAAACCTTATTTTGGCCGTTTTTTTCTTCTCGATAATGGGTGGCTCTCATGAAACTAGAAAATTCTAACAACAGAGAAGACAAAAAGGGCACTTACGGCACCGAAACAGAGTCCAGGAACGAGGCCTTTGTTGAAAAAACCATATGAGAGGAGGGCTATGGCTGGAACAGCATTGATTATGGCAAAAATGTCATTAAGTTCAAAGGGACCTTCTCTGGGCCGGTGGTGTGACTGTACTCCAAAACGCAAATATAAATGGATTAGAAATTTAACGTGGTATCTCATGGACTCAGTAATAAAAAGGAAAGGGAATAGATGAAATCAAAGACAATCAGAAAATTAGTTTGATTCAGATTCGGTCTAAATTCTCCATTCTTTTGACTAATTTAATTGGTTGTCTTTTCCTCCGGAAGCACTGCACAGGAGCACAAGGTAGAGAAACAGCCGCAATCAAAGGGGAAGGGAAGTGCTAACCTCGTGCATGTGCCATAAAGAGGCGTGCCACAGTGCTCTGTGAGCCCATCTCGCCCAAAATTCCATCCCCACCTGGAATTTAAACCCCACCAAATTTTGAGGAAACTGGAATCGCTATTCAAATTGAGAGTAGAAGCTTGATTTCATTTAAAAGAGAGAGTTCTGAATTTTACCGCAGCTCCAACTGAGAGAGAAAATGTGCCAAAAATTTCTGTTACAGGCACCTCTCCACCCTGTTCAACCAGTTTCAGATGACCTTAAAAAATTGTTTTATAACCGGAAAATCGGGACCAGAAGGAGAATTTTGAGCTAATCTTACCTCCATTTGCCAGGCGAACCTGTAGTACACCGCCATAACAGCCATAGAGGTAATTCCAAAACTAGACATAACGGCCGCAACGAGATACGTAAACCTCTCGGATCTCTTCCTAGCCAGTTTCTCCTTCTGTCGAGAGGCCGCGATCTGTTTCTCCACCTCTTTCACATCGGACGCAGTTGCATCGGCACTCCTCGCCAATTCATCTTTTAATTTCTCATCCTCAAGGACAAAACAAACAGTCAAACTGGGCTTACGTCGTCCAGTCCTTAGAGCCTTACTGATTCGCTTAAGAGACGGGGAGAACACTAACGTAGGTGTCGCTACATGAGTGGGCTTTAGGCTTATAAACGAATTGACGAATAAATGAATGGCTTGAGAACTACCGGCCGCCATCTGCGGCTGTCTGTCTTCAGGATTTCGGATTAGAAGGGCTCCCTCTGCAGAAAGAGGTATGGAGGAGGTTTTGGTGTGGGTTTCTAGAGAAGGCGGAGTGAATTCGAGTTGAATGAAGTTGAAGTATTTTCAGAAAGCTGTCGAAAATTGGCTCTTACCGGTTTCCCAAGTCGGGAGCTTTGTAGACCACATCTCGTGTTTCTGAGTTTTATGGGGTTAAATAGAGCGATACGTTGATGAATCGGACCATTTTTTGTTTCCCTACTTTTGGGCTTAATGTGCTGGAACGAGATTCCCTTTTTTGCCCTTTTCTTAATTTCTTCGTTTGGTGTGTTTTGGGAAAATTTCATTATGTGATATATAATATTCAATTCATTCGAAATTGAATGTCTTATTTTCCTATTTTAAAATATTCAAAACTGAATATCTTATTTTCTAATTTAATAAAACTTTTATTAAGAAAAATGACATTACAATATTGAAATTAATTAAATGAAACATTTTTTTAAATGCGCTTAAATCAAATTGACATATTCAATTTCAAACGGAGATAATATTTAATTTCTTTCATGTATTTAAATTAATTTTAGAGCATTATTAATGGAGATAGCATGAGTCTTAGATTTATGATGACGCGAGATAATCTTTTACCAAAAAATAATCCTACCTCTATTCCACGATATGAGTCATCATTTTAATTGGATTAAAAAGTTTTGATTGTAATTGTATTATGTCAAAAATATTCATTTTCTATTTTTTAAATAATTATACTTTCATTTCTTTACAATAAATGAATCAGTATATTAATGATCAATGATAATGAAATTTTTTTTTCTAATAATGCATTGAGAATTACAAACAATTTATATTATAAGATAAATAAAATATTTTTAAACAACTTATATTTCAGAGACGAAGAAGTAACTCTCTCTGGGAGAGGATGACGGGAAGCTTTCCCCCAATAAATTTTTTTTTTTATTTAAAAATAAACAATCTATTGCTAATAGCTTTTTTTTTTTTCCTTTAAAAACAAATTTTGAAAATTAACATGATCTATGTTTTGACTTTGACTTTTAAAATGACTATTGAAGAGCATAAAATGCCCCTCTATCAAAAATTAAATGTTCACATTTTTATTTTTAATTATTCAAAAATAAATGTTTCATTTCCTAAATTAGTTAATTTGTTCTTAAGAAATATATATTTTCATATTAAAAATAAACTAAATCAATTAATTTTCTTAAAATTTATATAAATCAAAATTAGACATTCAATTTCGAACGAAAAAAAACGTTTTAATGAATAGCGTTAATAAATAAATACACTTCTATTTATTTTTTAAAAATCAAGATACTCAATAGCGGTATTTTACTTACGTGTGAATCTGGTGACCGCGGTTTCAAATTTATGATTCCCTTTGATCGTGTAAACTTTTAATGACTTGAGGGTAACTTGACTGGGCAGCTTGCAGATGTTCTCTTTTTGTTCTTATCCTTACTCTTAATTTTTTTTTCCTTCTTTCCTTTCATTTGATTGAGTGACCTTCTAATCCAATACTATAAGCAAATTGAGGGATGTAAAGTGCAAAAATAAAAGTTCAGGGGACGAATAGTATACTAATAAAGACATTTTGAGGAGAATAAAAAAAAGCCTAATAATTTATACTAATTACTAACTATACCAATAGAGAATAGTTATTTGTTTAAAAAAAAATTTATATTAATTATTCCCTCTGTCGTTAAATATATATCAGGTTAGTTAACCTCTATCGTCACTAATTATAAATGATTTTTATTAGTTAAATAAGTATTTGGAGATATTTTTCTATATTATCCTCTAATGATTTATTGCTGAAATGATTTTTATATTTTTTAAAGAATGATTAGAAAACATTTTAAGGAAAAAAAAAACAAGAGAATTTAGAAGTAATATAAAATATATTAAAAAATAATAAATAAACATTTTATAAAATAATCAATTTAGTTTCATAACTTTTTTGTTTTAACCATGTAGATTCCCCCCTTTTTTTATATCTTTGAAAATCCCATAACTTTTTTTTTTTTGCCATGCAGGTCCATATCTTTTTTTTTTTTTCTAATCTTTAAAGATCTCATAATTTTTTTATTTTAGTTATGCAGGTCCATATCTTTTTTTTAATATATCTTTTAAGGTCATATAACTTTATATCAATTTTTTACATAGTTGATCACCATTAAAAAGTTATAAGACTTTGTTAGTCCTTGATAAAAAGATATAAAATCTCAAAAGATAAAAGATATACATATGGACATATAGGGTCAAAACAAAAGAAATTACTTGATCTTAAAAGAAAAAAATATATGGATTTATATGATTAAAACAAAAAAATTGTAGGATTAAATTAATCATTTTACAATGTTTTATTAATGTAATGGATAATAACATAAATATATACTAATAGGAAATCAAAAACCAAGACTGATGAATATGTATTAGAAAAATTGAAGTCGTCACTAATGAAAAATATTGAACTCTAATGGGTGGAGTAACGAGCATACGAATCATTGTTCTTGAATTCAAATCACATTAATACCCATATAATTAAGTGAAATGTCGAGATATTTGAAAACTCATCAACAAAAATGAAAAAAAAAAAAAATTGAAACCGATCAGAGCCATACGATTGGTTAGTGATGGTTGTACCAATTTAGCAGTTTCAATGCACTTGGGCATATTAACTATATAATGAATTAATAATGAAAGTGTTAACCGTAAAGTGAGTGAGGCCGCATGACCCGATGGCACGTGTCATATCTGAATGAACAAAGATAAGAAGTGGATGACCCGGCGCAGGATTAAGGAGGAGGGGACAGCGAATCAGAATTGACGATGGGATTGGGAAGTGGCGATTACGTACACATGGGTTAACTTTACTATACTAAGGAGTCCGAGTCGGGCCCGGCGCTCACATCACAAGATGTTTACAAGGATCACCATTTCTTTATATATTTTCCTCCAACTCTGGCTTTCCATGAAATATCCCATATTTTATTTTTTGATATTCAAAATTAAATGTTTCATTTATTAAATAAATAAAAAAATTAATTAAGAAAATTTGATAATGTAACTTATTAATAAATTAAGTTAAAATCTTTAATTAAAATGAGTGCAAATCAAACAGAAGGATTGTCAAGTCGATTAAAGAAGATAATGATTGCTTTAATAATTAATATTTTTCTTAAATTAAAATACTCTTTATTTATATAAATTCAATTTTAACATTTTTTAATATGATTTGAAGGATACGATTGAAATTTTTCTATTAAATACTCATTAGAAAAAAAAGGCTTTTTGAAAAAACAAACGAATTCTATTTTGAAACAAAATTTGTAAGTTAAAACGACTTCTAAAAACAAGTTAGTAGTTGTTTTTAACAAAATTATAAAAATTTTCAATCAAGGTTTTAAATCTTCAAATTTCTGTTTAATTCCCACTCATTTCATCAGAAATTACATGATTTCTGTTTAATTCCCACTCATTTCATCAGAAATTACATGACTTTATTTCTGTCTACGTTGAAGTATCAAGAAATCAATTTATGTTTAATGTTTTCTGCATAAATCATTGGCGTCCTTATTGACTCTTTAATTTTACAAATTTACATTTTATTATATAATTTATATTATGTTAAAAAGGAGTCTTAAATTTTAAATTGATGAAATATATTTATTCAAATAATTTTTTTTTAATGAATTTGGTAACAAAAAGTGGAAAATATTTTTCTTTTAATATTTAAGAAAAAGTCTAACACCCATAAAGTTTAATATAAAGTAAGTTAAAAAATATATATATATATATATTGAAATGGTATTTTTATTAAATTAAATAATTAAACTAATATTCATAAATGAATACTTGTATTAAAAATCTGGTAGTTCGAGGGACTAATTTGCACTTAAAAATGAATTCTATTTCCGAAAGTTGTGGGCCCAATTTTGGCACCCGATTTAACTAATTTAGAACCATGAATCTTTGAACAGAAGAAGAAAAGAATTATATATCCATTCTCTTTTCCTTCTTTCTTTTCTTTGTTAGTTCAAGGGCAAGTCTTTTATAGATGAAATCTTTCACTAACCATAAAGGTTCCTAATAGTAATAGAAATGTAAATCGAATGATGTCTAGGAAGTGATAAAAAATAGAAGGAGAGGACTATAAGGATTCTTTCTTTCTGTTTTCCTATTTTGTCTGTGGCCTCAATTATTATCTGCCGAATTGCATGAGCTGTTGATGAATTTTGAACCATGGTGACTGACGGTGCAATTCATTCCCTCTTTTACAGTCCCATCATATAATTGAAGTCACCCACATTGGTGACTTTCTTTTGCCTCGGTTCTGCTTCAAACTATTTACCAAAAGGGCGTATCTCTGGACACGTAAGAAAACATAATTACGAGTCTCCTTACTACCACCTGACATTTTTATAGGTGGAAAGGTGACCTAATTTGTTTGCTAGGCATGTAGATGATGAGTTCCAAACGAACCAGTCTCCAATTTTAGGTTTCACTGTATTTCCCTCACAATATAAGTTATTATAAATCTGATCCATACTCCTATATATGAAAACTTTATAATTTATATCAAGTTGGGTTAGTAAACAAAGGATCTAACAAATAAACTAAATATAAAGTATAGATATACTAAATCATATGAGTATTTTGTCTTAAATCGAGATTTCAAATTTTTTAGTATTTTTTCTATACTATTTTCTACATCTATAATAATAAACATATAGGTATTTATATGCTTTTATAGATATATTTTATTAATAAAATCTTAAAAAAATATATTAAACTTATGAATACTTTATCTAAATCGGATAATATATATTATTTTATTAAGTAACATAGAAGAAGATGTAAAAGAAATACTATAATATCTTTATTGGGTGGTGTAAAAAATTATATAAAAGATTGACTATAATATCCCGAGCCGCGAAATATTGGTACTTCATGGAACTTTTTTATGGTTTCATTCGATTTTAATCACAAGATCTATGTGTGAGTAGTCCATATTAAAAATTTCCATAATAAATAAATAAATAAATATAAATATATATATGATAATAAAGGAAAAATACTGTCAAATACCTAATATACTAATAACAATAATTTATAAATAATTAGGGAAGGATATTCTATATCAATAATGACCTTTTATTAGAGTTAGGAATTATCTTTGACTTTAATACAAGTTACTCATTTATTCTTATAAATTTATAATCAACATAGTTAGTAGTGTGACCATACACGAGAAAAAAAAAATCAGCTTTTTGGAATTGAATGTCTCAACTTGACTTAAACACATTTTAATAAAAATATTTGATTTAGCACAATAACACACTGCATCATCAATTTTCATAATAAAATTTTTATTGATTTTGAAAATGGGACATTCAATTTCGAAAAATTTAAAATGAAATATGAAACATCAATTTTTAGATATAGGGGAATATATTTTTAAATTAAAATACATTTATTTTAAGAAAAATCAACTTTCATATATACCATTTGATAGCCCAAAACTGAAAATTCAAGTCATGGACTCCTAGTTTCTGTTAACCACTTTTACAAGTCAACGCTTCCCTGTTTCTCTACCTTAAAGCCCGAATCAACTCATGGGCTTCTGAGACCTTCGTTTTACAAACAATATTGTAAAATTATCTTGTGGGCTTGGAAATAGCCCTTGGAGGCCCAAAAAACATTTATCATGATATAATTTGACTCTCCACGTGCCTAACCGAGACCTTTTTTTTGTCTCCTCTTTTTTTCTTAAAAATTGTCTCTTGTTTTGACAAGAATGGGATGGGACGGAGAAGAAGATGGGTTGAGTTTTGAACAACAGGCAATGCCAGAACAGCCTTCTCTTCTTATCTGGATCACGATATGAAATTGATTGGTTGTTCTGTCACTTCGGGACCACTAATTTGCTCCTAGTAGTTCCAAAATTAAGAGCTGGACTTAGAGGTGAGCAGCGGGTCGGTTAATCGACCCAACCCGATCCAATCCGATCTCAAATGGATTGAAATAGGTTAAATTTTTTGGTTAATGGGTCGATTTGAAATCGATTTGATTTACAATTGAGTTCGATTTGATTATGTTTTATGATTGGAAAAAAACCATCGGTTAACCGACAATTTTTTTACTATAACAGGTGTAAAATACTACAATATGCCGTCTTAAATCCGTGGCAGAATGCCTGGTTTTTAGTTTAGATGGTCCTCCTAGGTTCGATACGTACCATTTTGAATTTTTTTTTCTTCTAAAACTATTATTTTCATTCAACTACCGTTTTCTTCTCAGCACCAATACATTTTTTTCCCCACACGGTGCAATTTTGATTTTGTTTTTATTTTTATGTTTCTTTTGAAATTATTCTTTTTTTTAACTACCGTTTTCTTCTCAACAATTATACATTTTTTCCCCATTATTTGTAATTTGTATTTGCATTTTATGAGATAATAAATGTTTTTTTAATTCTTTTAATT
>JAOXNR010000030.1:9168442-9191414 GCA_028571225.1 Parsonsia alboflavescens
GGAGGAGACACATTCTTCTTGTTTCAAAACTCTTCTTCATGTTCCAACTACTGTAAAGACATGATTTGCTTAAATTTGTTATCAAATAAAATTGCATATTATCAATTCGAAAACTTCCAATTCTCAAGGGAAAAAATTGAAATCCCACAAACGACAAAATATTCATAAATACACAAATGAGAGTATTTGAGATATAGACAAACATCCATAATATTAATAAATAAATAAATATATATATATACATAACACACGTAAGCCACCTATAAAAAATCAATTGCAAAACATAAAATATTAAATTAATTAAGACTCAAATTCATGATATTTAAAATAAAAAATTTTAATTTCAACATTGAACAATTAAATATGGAATAAAATAAAGATATTCATGACTATAAAAGTAACACTTATCCCATAGACTCTTCATATTCTTTTAAAAAAGACTTATGAATTTCCAAAAAAAAAAATTATAATAAATAAAATTAATATATTAGATGATCAAATTATGGGTAAAGGTTGGAAAGGTTGGAACTTGTAGATGACATGGAATTTAATATTTCTCAGAATATGAAAATTTTTATATTAAAATATTCAAAATTTTAATTTATATTCATAACATTAATTTAACTATCAACTCAATTATTCTCAAAGTTTAGTTTATATGTATAACATTATTAGTTACAATTATAATTTTTTTTTATGTTCTTTATATATATGAACTATCAAATTTCTTATTTAATAAATTAAAATAAATATAATAAATAAACCTTTAATTTTATGCACTATTTAATATTTTTATTTAATCTTGAGTTCATTAGAAAACAAATCTTAAAAGAAAATTAAACTAAAAAGTAATATATAAATATAAAAAACACTATAATTACCTAACATTGCGCTGGCTATTCATCTAGTTTTATTAATTATCTTCCTTTTCTTTTCTCTGTTCTAAGATATAAATTGCTAATTTGGTCACATGAACTGAATAAAAATGGAGCCCCTTTTTTTTTTATGGAAAATGATAGAACCAATTAAGGTTTTGGATCTCCAATTACATAATGACGTGTCACTCTCTATTATACAAGTGGAAATTTGACAAGTATTCCTAAAAGATCAAGTTGACAAGTATCCATAAAAGATCAAGTTCCCTTAGGTTTTAATTTTTCTTTTTAAGTTTTAATATATAAAATATATTAAAAAAAATAATAATTAAAGGTTATAAATAAGATTTTTACTACTCTCTCCGTCTGAAATTAAATGTCCATATTTCCTTTTTTAGTTATTCGGAAATGAATGTTTTATTTCCTAAATTAAGTAAAATTTTCTTAAGAAATTGATATTGTTAAAATTGATGTAAATCAAAATGAGATATTCAATTTCAGACAGAAGGAATAATATTTTATTAGTATAACAAAAAGTAGCACACAGATACGTAACCGGAGATTGATGCCCACCAAATAATTCCGTGAAATGAAAATAACAATCTTTACTTTGACCAGTGGATTTTATAAAATTAGGCTGCCGTTTGTTTTCTTAGATCAAATATAAGTCCATGACAATTAACCGATGTCTATGTTTAGAGAACAAATGCAACTTGTAAATAAAAATAAACAAAACAAAGGGAATAATGCTGGGATGGGTGAGCCTGACGATGGTTTCGCCCGTGTTACTCTACAAAATAAAGAAGCCCAAGAGCCCATTTCTAAGAAAACCTTTTTCTTTAGGGTGCAATCGAGGTGAACTTGAGAAAAAAAAATAAAATAAAATAAAATAAAAATCATACTTAGATCGAGTTGAAATTTTGGAGCTCGGCACTATTCGACTTAAAATTTTTATTTTTAGTTTTTTAATATATATTTAAAAATGTATTTTTATTATTAGAAATGTATAACTATTTATAATTTAAATAAAATTATGTAAAATATATTACATAAATATTAAATTCTTGCGCATGACCTGGAGTCTAACCGGAAGTAGCTCGAGTTCAACTCAATTGTAATTCAACTCCAACTCAACTTGATTCAAGTTCGACTCGTTTGGGATGTTTAAAGAGCATTGATTGAATTGGAAAATTCAAGTTAATGCCAAGCTATTTGGGATTGAAATTGTAGAGAAATATAAAAATATTATTTACATTAAAAAAATCTATATTTAATATATATGATTTAATATTAAATTATATATTTTTCAATGATTTCATGAATTATTAAATAAATTTTAAAATGAAATGAAAAATGTTGAAAAAATTCAATGTACTTAATAAAAAGATGTGGAGTTCATTGATTTAAATCATTCGCTAAATATTTAAATTATAAAATATAAGAATTCAATGAATTCTGAATATTCCATGAAAAGAATATGAGTAGTTTATTATTATTTTCATTTTCTTATGAATTTAATCGTTCAAATAAAATAGATCCAAAACTTAAAATGATTTTATCCAAGATTAAGACCACTTCACCCTATCTTTTCAACCTTTATCAATTGGTTTATGTTTAAGTTCCACAAACCTATATCTGCTATTACTTACTATATAAGGAGTTTGAAAAGGATTGATAATATATTCCTAATTAAAACACATATAGGAATATATTATATAATTTTTTTTTTTTCTCTTCTGGTGCATGTATCTGCTTTTACTTATATAGTAAATAAATAGATTAAAAAGAATTATTGTTCAAATATTTTGGTGTATTTTCAGAATTTAATGCAGTTTCATTCAATGAATCCATCCAAGCCAGATATATAATTAAGTCTCTATGTAAACTAGGCCATTTTTTCCCCAAAATCCTTGAAAAGTCATAATATTCTTCCAATACACAGAAGAAATCAAAGATGTTCTGCAAATATTTTGTAGCCTCTGCCATCTATTTGTTGGTTGGCCCTCTTCTCATGAGGATTTTTGTCATGGAATTCTGCCTCACCGGTGCTGATGTTCCGGCCATTGTCGATGCTCATATGTCATCCCTTCGCCGGTTTTTCAGTTTTGCGCTAAGATATTGAAATGTTTGCTTTGTTTTATCATATGTTTTCGGTGGTGTGAATTATGATCTATTGAATAAAAATATTATTCTTCATGGTCCAAACATTCCTTTCATGTGTCTTTTTTTTTTTTTCCTTTCTATGAAATATTTGTACAAAAATATTATGATAGGTATCCAAGCTCATCCAGAAGAAGCCTTTGTGTTTATTTACATGGAATTAACCATGACCATGTGATTTACAGACGGGAGTTCTCCATATGTAAAATTTTGGTAGTCACTATTGTTAATTGATTAAATTCAATCCCTCTTTTATCAGCTTATTCTTTTGGAGTAAGCGAATAGTATAAGACCGGAAATTCTATGTTTGACTATGCTCCCATCAAGTTATTGCGTTATTTTTCGACATGTAGAGCTTGTTATTGAAAATTTACCTTCAATCCATTCCAAAGAGTGTGAGTTAAGTAGCAAAGGTGAAGAAAACCAAAACAGTTTTAAAAGTTCGAAGCTAAACTGTCCCTTTAGTCAAACTTTGCAATCACATTTTGGGTTGAATTCAAATTAACTTCACTATAATAAAGATACCGGATACTCTAAATAAAAAATATTTTTTTTAAAAAAAAATAAGAGAAAAGAAAACCAGGATAGTGATGGTAGAACCACTTTTTATGACGAGGAGAACCATTCTTGCTTTTCTCCATTATTTCCAACATTGTTTTCTGGGGACATGGGAAGCAGGGTTTAGGAATATTCAGAGCCATCCACACAAAGCCATTGTCCAACGAAGATGCGATCACAGTTAATATTTGGATTGAATCCGAGGAATAGATCAGATGAAAGATTGAATTCAGTGGCAACGCTGTCACAAGTGTCACCATCTATTGCTCCATGCACCGAGTGGCAAAGCAGAGCATTTGCACTTCCACCAGCAACACCACCATCTAATTTTCACATAAAAATCACAAAAGTTTCTTAGTTTTTAGCTATGGATATATGTTAAGTGATTAAATGTAATCCTCTCTATCAGCTTAAGTTTTTAGAGTACATGGAAATTTATCTTGGAATCAGAGGAATATCATGAGTTTGACTTCGGTTTCAGTCGATCCACACATGAAAAGGCTTGTTAAGTGATTAAACTCAACCCTTTCAATGTAGGCGGAAATTCATCGGATATTCAAAAAGTTTCTTATAATTGAAAGAACTTACTTCCTATGGTTTTCTGCTCTCTGCAGCCATTGCTAGGATGATGAGAAGTGAGACCACCAAAATCATCTTGGTTTGAGCCATTCTCTTCTTCTAAACTTTTCTTCAGCTGCCGTTACTAACGAGTACTCTGTTTGGGGAGATATGAGTGGCTACTCTTTGGACAAGTATTTATAGGCAAATCTCAACATTGGAATTTAAGACCATTTAACTCTTGGAGAATACAATGAACAAGTGGTTTCAGATCTGGCCGCCTAATCAAAACTTTCTTTACTTCAAAATTGAAATGGACAAAATATGGAACATTCTGGTGTATCCTGGCTCCTAACATTGTTCGAGCTTAGAATTTATTCTTGAATATCCCTCAATTATGTGGGAGTGCAGAGACAGAGGATGGTCTTTGCAATGCATAAGAGAGTGTAATTACAAGAGGATAGATTTTCCAATTAAACCTTATATGAGACTAACATAGAATCGTTGAACAAGCAAAAAAGGGATCTCAAGCCTCTAGAATTCTTGCTTTATTCAAGGAAAAGTAAACAAGATTGATCCAGCTTTGGCCATCCTACATTACATCAGAAGACATTTGTGTCAAAAGGAAGGAAACCAAACGCAAAACACCTATGAGTGAAATGTATATTTGATACTTGAATTGCAACCAAATGAATGCTAGAACTCCCACTTCAAGCAACTCCAAATCAATCAGTGTTTATTTATCAAATTCCCAGATGACACCTTTATCCTCTGCAAGAACAACATTGGTATGTTAATTAGGAGACACAAGTACAACGGAAACATAAAGGAAGAGCAACAAATAGATCTGGCTTCCATCATTATAAAACAAATATCCTTCTGAAATTATTCAGTATATATCATCAACATTATGTTGTGTTCGTGTGTGGAGTTGGCTGTGCAGGCACTCACTAATAATAGCACAATATACAGAATAACATGGATGCAATGCCTTCAACTCAATGAAGCTTCAAAGATGATTACTTCTAAATGCAGGTGAACACAAGATCTTGGCTAAAGAAAAACTCTGGCATCTTTGCTCTTATGAAACTCACGATGACACAACATAATGTACATTGCAGTTTAAATAGGATGAACCATGCAGCACTTTGAAATGGGCCTTTTTATACAGACATTAGTAGGTCACAATTCAACTCAGTTATCTCTTCTACAATCAAGGTGTCACTGTTCAGAGCCTCCCAGCAGCTTAATAATATATTTTCGAAAATGAGCCAAATAGATAGTTCGAGTGACAAAATTGAGTATGGACAGATCAGATGCTACCCAAGCTAAGCATTTAATTCAGAAACTGGGAAAATGGGATTAATTGATATTTATGATCAAAGAAAGAAAGTGCATTGATTATTCAGAATCATGTTATATGAAGCAGTAAAACAGGATGTGCAACATCTTAATCTTTGTCTTGGCCTTGAACCTGGTTTCCCAAGTTTTCTTACTGATTTAAGGGATGTGGGATATCCTGGCTCTTTATGGAAGGCTAAAGTAGACCAGTTGATACGTGCGCTATGGATAATTGGGGTTAGTATACTGCTCATAGAGACACCTTTCCGCAAGTTGAATGAGGGGATCAGAAAGTCAGTTCACAGTTGCTATCAAGTATCAAGGCAGGAAAGTTGAAGTAGAAAAGGAACATGGTAGGCAAGTCCCAGAAACAACATCTCAGAGCAAGTAAAAGAAAGAATAGTAGACATTCACTCCCAACTCCTTTCAGTGAGTGATTCAGTGTCCAAGACTTAGCACAACTAGAAGAAGGGATGCATGAGGGCAGTGATTAGTCATTACTTCATCACCATCTGTCACTGCCTATGCAAGAAATTGGTTCATGGAAAAGACAGTGTAGAGAAAGGATGACACATTGCAGGGCTCAAGGCCAGTGAGGTCTTTAAATAGTTTATAGGCTTTAGCCAAGGACCAGTCTTTTCACTTGTTAGTATACAAGGAGTATCCAAGGTTCGGAGCGAGGAAACCACTGACTCGCACTTGAAACTCCCACCGAAGGCATGTGGGACATAAGGCTTTCTCACCTATGGTGTACATCTGATATTTGCGATCAAAGAAAGAAAATGGCATTGATTTTACTGAATAATTTTATATAAATCAATTAAGCAGTAACTGCAACACCTTTGATCTTTTTGTTTATCCAGACTTCCAGTAGCATCCCTGCACCAATTCCTCCAGCAATCCATGCGCCATAGTAAGCAATGGCAGAAGGTAGTGATCTTTTAGGAAGAAAGTAACAATCAGGAATTTGTCTAATCTTTCTTGCAAGTCTTTTCTTTGCAACTTCTCCAGTAGCTGGCTGATTAGATACTGACTCACCATTATTTTTCCAGTCCATGTCCTTCAATGGGTCCTCTGGCCGTTCCATACCCATTACTAGGGGGTCTAATGGCCTCAATTCTAAAGGTAAAATCTGAAAAGCCAGAAAAAAAGAATATTGAGAGACCAAATACAGATACCTTATGAACCAAGAAAAAATTAATGTCTTCTTCTTCCTTTATCTTTTTTTTTTCCCTTTGATCCATTAAGCAGCAAATCATTCAAACCAATTTGTGTTCCAGGATAGTTTACCAATACTTAAACTAGAATTGCTGTATAGATTTTATGGTATAATCGATAGGGCATTCTGAGTCCTAACAAATCCAATTATTGGGTACCAAAAACAATGATTGAAAATCAGAAAAAAAGAAAAAAGGACACAGAATCACAAGAATGCATAATGCAAAACTCCCAAAAAACAACAAAGACAAGTACACAAAGTTATGCCCTTTGTCAATCGACCAATCGATCTTCCTGCATTTCATACTACTACTCGTTTAATTTTAACATCTCATCACATGGTTCTTCATAGTGCATGCATTCTGTGTTCTCCAACGAAAACTAAGCCCAGAGCAGCAACAATTTTCGACTTTTAATTTCAGAAGATAAAATGAGTCACCTGGTTTAATTTCTCCTCATCTCAGAGAGACACAGAGATTCAAAAGCTTCAAATCTCAGCTGCAGCTTGTGAAGGAATCAATAAAGCTTCTTTTTTAGCTTCTACAGCTTCCAAGAGTTGAATTTATCGAATTTTGAAGTTTGAACTGAAGAATTCTTTCCTTCAAAATTGTTTGGAATGAAGTTTTGGGGATTTTTTGTTTTGCAGCTCAGGGCGTCTGTTTGCTGGAATTTTATAGATTCTTAGGGGTTTTTTTTTTCCTCCTTTATTGTAAAAAATAAGGCTTTAGAGTTTTTAATTCTTCAAATTGACCCCCAAAACTTTAAAAACGAATCGAACAAAACAGTATCATTACTTAATAGCCAATGATCTCCAGTCATAGATAATAATGTTTTACCCCTTAACCAAATAATAATTGTTATTCTACAAGAAGATTTGAAGTCTTGCGAAAAAAAACTAAAAAAATTTAAATTAGATTAAATTCTCTTTAATTCTCTCTCTTTTTAAAAACAAAAATATCTAGTAGTTGGTATCGTCATAAAAGCCTTATTATTGGATAACAAGATTTGGACATTTTAAAATTAAGAACAAAAGTTGGAATTTTTTCTTTTTTTTATAATAATAATGTTATGTGTGATTATTTTTATCTTTTTAAAATAATTTAAATTCTTTGAACTTCCTTTTCAATGTTCTTTTAATAGCCCTCTTTTCTTTTTCTTTCTAAAGTGATTTAATTAAGAATTTTTAAGATATTAGTACAATGCATTATTATTGTTTTAGAATTTTGAAGTTTGAGTTTAGAATTTAAGGAGATCACTTATTTTTATAGAGTGGAGTTGGTAACAATTTAGCATCACATTAATAATGATATAGTTGCACATGCACTTCATTGAAAATGTCATCTCCAAGTCTCCACTTTTATTCTACATTTCCATAGAATTTATGTTGGCGAAATTTAATAAATCATTTAAGCAAGTATATAGATTTATTTTGAAAAATAAGCATTTGAATTTTGGAAAAAAAAAAAAAAAGTATTTAAGTGAAAAAGAAAAGTTGTTTAGTTGAGTTAAAAAAAAACACGATTGTGGTTAACATCTATCTTGTTTCTTAATCTTTTTTAACTCTTTTTTCTCTTATTATTTTCAAATACTCTTCGTTTGAAGTTAAATCCTCATACTTTAAAATAAATACTCATTTCGTTCTCTTCTTCTTTTTTTTCAAACACCCTTACCTTAATCCTCCTTATACCCACATCCCAGAGAATTGACCGTAGTTTCTTACTTACATTTGTCATTTCTCAAATTGAAAACCTTTTGATCTAAATGTTATTACTTACCATCGAACTAAATAATATTTGAATATTATGTCATTTTTAAATAATTTATTACAGTTAATTTTCTTTATTTGAAAACATACTAAGACATTTTGTAAAAATCAATACATAATTATAATATTTTTATAATTTCACCCTTAGTTTTATATCTTTGAGAGACCGCATAAATGTATTACTAATGACATTAGTAACGAGAAAAATGTCTAAATTTTAACAAAGTCAAATTTGATCGTTAAATTATTACCTTAAAAGAGAATGACATTTAATTCCGATCAAACCATACGGCGTATTCCTAACGTAGAATCATATGACTTCAAATATTTTAATAGTACACTAATGAAATTTTATATGCATAAAAAATAATTAAATATTCTTAAAATTTAGTTTATCAAATATATTAATAAAATATTACTAAATACAAGTGCAAACTTTTTATTAGAATAAACAAAAAATATGCTTTTAGAAAATCAAAAACATTTTTATTTCCCACTCTTAAATCAATCTCATCTTCTTTTTTCGAAAAGTTAAATCAATTCACGTTAACATCCAAAGTATGATTAAATAATTCGAAAATAAAATCTACCTAATGTAGATCATGGTTAAAATCTCATTTCTAATATAATAGCCGATCAAGCTCCAAAGTGAATCAAACAAAACAATCTTGTAACAAGTCATATACTGTTCGATCATTAAATATTGGTAGAGAATATACCAATTAAATTTATTATTATAAATTTTGCATAAATATGTAAAGAACGATATACAAAATTTTTTTGGACGTCTACGTGAGATTGTGGGGGTACGTGTGCCTAACCGGATATAGTTTATAAACCGGAAGAAAACAAAACCATGAGGAGACATGAGGTCAACTTAAATTAGGTGTCCATGATTTCACTGGCTTCCCATACCCCGCAAGAAAAGAAGAGTCCCTCCCCTATACTCTCAACCACGTTACAAATGGAATAATAATTATATATAAATAATTAATAAATCCTCCGCCCCTCACGGCTACGTCTTGCCTGCTTTTGCTGATAGGGGAAGCCATGTGCGCCACCCTTTTAAGCCATATATAATGCCTCCAAATGGACTCGATCGATAGTTAAAGCTCACTCTCTGTCTATGCCCCAGAACTCCCTTGCCTAGTCACTCTGATCCTTTCCTTTCTCTCTCTGTCTCTGAAATATTTCGTACTTTTCCTCTGAATATTTCTGACACAGTTTTTTTTTTCTCCTCTTTAAATCTTTTTTTTGTCCTCTCTTTCTGATTCCGTTTTCCAATGCTCTCCTCTCTCAATAACTTTCCCACTTGTTTTTTTATTTGATTTTTTCCTAAAACAGTTTGAATGAAATTGGGTTTTCATTTTGGGGACCTGACTTTTTTGTTTGTTTGTTTATCAAAGATCTGCTTTGCTTCCTGGATTACTGTCATGCATCATCATAGCTATCACCTGGATTTTTCTTCAGAATTCAGATTCCTTCTTACCTTTTAAAAGTTGATTTGGGTTTGTCTTGAGTCAGAGTGTTTCCGCTCATCAAGTCCGTGATCTGACCTCGAGCATCACGCCTCCTGCAGCGTCCTCTTCCTTTTCTTTTTCCTCTATGGTTCTCTCCTATATCAGAATTTCTTGATACTGAATGGAAATTGTCAATCTAGATTTTCACGGCTGATCGGAGGAGGAATAGCTCAAATTGGAAGATTACTTTTTACTGGGCTTTTAAGAGTTTTTATTTTTTTCCTGCAGTTGAAACTGGGGTTCAGGTGGGAATTTGTTTTTCTGCTCTTGTGAGAAAGTATTTTTCTTTTTCTTTCTTTACTCACCTGTGTTAGTCTTGTTATTGGAGTATTTCTTCCTTTTGGATCTCAAGAGGATTTCTTGATTTTGTTCTGTCTATATTTGAAATCTACAGAGAGGGATGTGCCATATTTGAGTTCTTGTGATTATCGATTGGCTGGATATGAACAGGGTGTTGGATACTTCTAAGAATATCCGATGATGTTTAGAATTTGAATTGCAATGGCCTCCTGGGCTTTATTAGTTCTCAGATCCGGTACCTATGAAAATAGCTGAAATTGAATATTGAATCTCAGATGGACTTATCACACTGTAAACATTTGAGATTCTCTGGATTTCTTTTGAATTCTGTGGCATGCAAATGTTTGGCTTTGGTTGTCACTGCCTTGGTTCTCAGGTCTATCCTGATTTCCTCATTTTCTGGCTTCAAAAGAATAGAACCAAGAGACTCTCTATTAATCCACACAGTAAGTCCAGAAGTTCAGTTTGGAAAGTCCAAGTTTTTGGAGGTTCCTCAAATTATCTGGGGATTAAACAATCAGAAAATAGCTTTTGCTAGAGCTTGTTTGACTGCTAGAATGCTGAACAGGACACTTCTGATGCCTAACTTAAGTGCTTCTCTGTTTTACAAAGAAGTAAATCTCTTGCAATCTATCTCCTTTGACAAGGTTTTCCAATTTGAAAGGTTCAATTCTCATTGCAAGGGCTTTGTACAATTGAGTAGTTATTCAGATGTTTCAAATCAAAGTGATGTTGTTGAGCTCCAAAAGGGAAGTGGGAGGAGATGGACAGTTGAAAGAGACTTAGATCAGTTAATACAGTTTACAAGACATCCCTTTGATGCGTATGGGACTATTCGCGTAGTTGGAAAGAATCCCTTTCTGTGGCATGATCATTGGCCAGTGTCTGATTATGCGATGATCTTTCAATGTTTAGCTTTTGTAGATCAAATACAAAGAGAAGCAGAAAGGGTAATCTCCAAGATTAGGGAAATAGGACAGCAGGCGAGACGTAAAATTGGGATACCTCAAAATGGTGCAGATGAGGCACCCTATTTGGCTGTTCACATGAGAATTGAAAAGGATTGGATGATCCATTGCAAGAAGTTAGAGCAGAGATTAAACATAAGTGAGATTTGTAGCAGTAAAGAGCAGGTAATTGATAGAGTGGGAAACATTAAAGGCCTAACTGAGCCAACAGTGGTTTACCTGGCTGTAGCCGATGGTCTTCTTGAAGACAACTCTATAATGAATGGTTGGAGAGAAAATCTGCTTCCTTTTGAGAAGAAAAAGCTTGGTGTTGTTGATATTTATAAGAAGCATCCTTACCTTATTCAATCTGCTATAGATTATGAAGTTTGCTTGAGGTCTAATGTGTTTGTGGGGAACAGTTTTTCCACATTTTCAAGCCTTTTAGTTTTGGATAGGACCCAGAAAATGATCAAGATTGGTGATCAAAAACTCTGTGGCACAGGTGCATTGTGGCCCTCTTATGCATATAATTTACAAGAGGATCAAGACGGACCTTGTCCTTGGGCAACAAATATGTCTCAACCCGACCTGCAGTCAATTAGCTATGGCACTGTCCACATCTCTTGTTGAAAAAAATGCTCTGCTGAGCTCTTCTTTGATGGGAGAGTACTGTTTAATAGATTTTTTAACTCTCCTTCAGTGACTACAAGGTAAGCAGAGTAGAGTAGCCAAATTATGATACAGAATCTTAAAGAAAATATGAGATGTCCATTACAAATTGTGATTTGTTTGACATGCTTTTGTCTTCGCATTTTTTTTTTTTATTGAGAATTCATCAAGTGTTCTACTTTTGCTCCTTTGCTGTTTGATTGTGAGAAGAATGAACAATAGAAGTGACAATGGGAGTCCCTCCCAAGTCCTGTTTGCCCTTGTCCTTTTCTTAGACTGGATTAACTTCTTGTATCCTTTGCCACATTCATGCTAGCCCTCTCACTACGTTTTCAGGGTATGCAGATCAGGACTCTTGCCTCTTTTTTCATGTTCTAAGCTTTGCAATGAATAAGAGTTATTTGTTTGAAAAATTGCATTTTAATATCCATATCAAGTAGGTCACTTAATTTTTCCAATGATAGAGTGACATATTTTTATAGTGGTAGAACATAAAAGTGAAATGACTGTATAACAGTAACGATAGAGTAATTTATATGAAGTCACATGCCTTAATTCTTTAAATAATTGAGTGATGTGATTTTATATGAATTAAAAGATTTAAGGGCTCACTATGATCTCTCACACCAAAATTTTTCCATTTGTTTGGGATTATACTAATGTTGTTATCTAATTTGAATTGGTCTTTATTTTGTCACAGCTGAATCAAATTCAGAATTTTTCCAAATTTGGAAAGTTCAGTTCCTTTAAACACCTTGGAACTGCAGTTAGTTAAGCCTGAACAACTTTTATGAGTGCCCTTTTTATTCTTCCTGCTCTGTGTCTCCCACTCCATATGATTGAATTGACTTCTAGTTAAAGGCCTTATACGGAAGATTGCTGTAATATTTCCATGGCCCTACTACTTGTGGACCGGATCCTGGAACAAAGGCATCCCATCCGTTCATCCGTCCAATTTATTTTAAAACCTAAAGCACCCTGTCTTATCTTCAACAATTCACTGTACTAACGTTGCAGCATAGGGCCCATCTAGAGGTGTAAATGGTATTAAATGGTATCGGAACTGTTAGTTCCTTACTCATTCCTGATTAATAAATATAGAATCTTGATTCTATTCAATTATCCGTTGGGTCTAACTTGTTTAGATCTGTACCCTATCTATCGGGTCAGATATGCTTGATATATTTTCAATTTTTTTGTTACATTAAAAGTAAATTATATTTACCTATAGAAATAGGAAAGAAAGTAAAATTTAAATAAGTTAAACAAAAGCTTTTAAAGATGTTAGAAGGTCAAATTAATGTATACTTATCAATCAAATTTAAAATAACATCTGATGTTAATCTTTAAATAATAATTATAATATATGCTAAAAGTCAAATTAATCTATACTTATTAATCAAATTTAAAATAATCAATCGATATTAATTATTATTAATAATTATGACACTTATCAAGGAATATTTTAAATTTAATAGTCAAATAACAAAATTAAAGTTGAAACAAGAATGGGAACATATACATTATATGTGTATATATAAAAAATATATTATATATCCGTATATCTAAGTGGATTAAGAACTAAACGGATTCGAAACTACGTATATCATACTCAAAACCACCTAAAAAAATACTATTTTGATCTGGATATAAAAATAAAAATACAAAAAGCGGATTCGATCCGAATTCGGGTTCAAGTATACCCTTCCGATGAACAAGTCAAACGACTAGTCTCATCAGATCAAGCATTGAGTAAATAAGGTATTGGATTGGACTTGTCTATTCATTTCCTTTAATCAAACCGAGTAAATTGGTTAGGCTATCCAATGTTTTAGGTTCTAATGATTCAATCCAAACTCTTACGTACTAGGAATTTGAGTAAGGAACGACGTGAATGGAGTATGGAATGGGGTGTCATCGATGTCAACACCCCTTGGAGTATAGTCCTCAGAATGGTGATTCGGTAATGGAAGAATAAGCTAGTGTTTGATGATGAATTTGTTCTTCCACACAAGGTTTTCGAATTAGATATCTTTTAATTAAAATATTTGAAATTTTGATGTAAGCTCATTCAAAAAGGCAGTTTAATCTCCAACTTTGTGTACATATATTTTTTAAATTTTAATAGCGAATGATCTTTTTTCCCAAAAAAGAAAAACTCTATTGAGTTTGGATTGGAAATATTAACTTTAATTAAAATATAGATTTTATATAATTTTGGATGTAAAATTGCAACAATAAAATTAAAAATAAGGTAAAATTGCAATGGTATCCGAAGATATGGTTGAATGGTTGTAAGGTTAAACTTGCATAATGCAGGTCGTCAATTCAACTCTAATTTCTTTTATAATTTGCAAATTTATACATTCATTTCATATGTTTTCGTTTTTTATCCTTTTATTCGCTATTTTATTATTGATATTTTTTTAACTCTTTTTTTTTATTATTATAATAGTATAATGGATATTCTATAGGTAAATTCACTTATTTAATTTGATAACTTTATTTTTTGTTCGCATAAGTCTAAGTTTGTTTTTTTTTTTTTTTTAACTATTGGGGATCCTTTACTTTTTTATAGATTAACCATTTAGGTCCTTTCCATAAAAAAAAAAAAAATACACTTTCCAGTCATTTATGTCGAAAAACATATTTTTTTATTATTATTATTTTAATCAAAGGGGCAACTATGGTAATAAACTATTCATCCATATTTGATTTGATTTATTTGAATTGATCAGATGAAAGATTGAACCGAGTGGCAACGCTATCACGAGTGTCACCATTTATTGCTCCATGCACCGAGTGGCAAAGCAGAGCATTTGCACTTCCACCAGCAACACCACCATCTAATTTTCACATAAAAATTACAAAAGTTTCTTAGCTTTTAGCTATGGATATATGTTAAGTTATTAAATGTAATCCTCTCTGTCAACTTAAGTTTTTTGAGTACATGGAAATTTATCTTCGAATCAGAGGAAGATCATGAGTTCAACTCCGATTTCAATAGGTCCACACATGAAACGGTTTGTTAAATGATTAAACCCATAGCTTTCAATGTAGGTGGAAATTCATCCAATATTCAATAAGTTTCTTATAATTGAAAGAAGAACTTACTTCCTACGGTTTTTCTGCTCTCTGCAACCATTGCTAGGATGATGAGAAGTGAGACCACCAAAAACATCTTGGTTTGAGCCATTCTCTTCTTCTAAACTTTTCTTCAGCCGCCGCCGTTACTTGCGAGTACTCTGATTGGGGAGATATGAGTGGCAACTCTTTGGACAAGTATTTATAGGCAAATCTCAACATTGGAATTTGAGACCATTTAATTCTTGGAGAATACAATGAACAAGTGGTTTCAGATCTGGCAGACCAATCTAAACTTTCTCTACTTCTAAATTGAAATGGACAGAATATGGAACATTTTGTTTTATCCTACCTCCTAACATTGTTCGAGCTTAGAATTTATCCTTGCATGTCCCTCAATTGTGTGGAAGTGCAGAGACAAAGGATGATCTCTGTAATGCTAAAAATAACAAATCTCTTCTTTTCATTTCTTTTTCATAATCTGCATTGTTGAAAGCCATTCTCCAACGCCAAACTCTCTCCCCTGATGCAAAGTGACGCTACAGATTCAAAGCTTCTAAAAAAAAAATTTCTTCCTTTCCACTTCAAATCTTTATAAAGGTTGAAGTTTCATGAAACAAAGATCCATTTTTGATGTGATTCGCTTGAATTATGGTTGGAATTTCAACCTCCATTTTTTATCTCTCTTTATCTTCTTTCTTTTCTTTTTTTTTTTTTTTTGTACTATTTTTTAATTTGCTAAGAAGGGGGAGGAATTAGAATCACAAACAAATTGAATTGACCTTGATTTTTAGATCTAGAACACAATTCCACAAAGATCACAAGAAGAAACAAAGATTAATGTAAAGAATAAACACAAAAACCAATTTAGATCTCAGATTTTCAATGAAACAAATAAGACCTAAACACTTAAACAAGAAAGTAAATAAAGATAGGCAAACCTTTTGATGAATAGCTTAAACTCTGATACCAAAAGATGATGTGATTCACTTGAATTATGGCTGGAATTTCAACATCCATCTATCCAAACCCAAAGTCATTCATGATATGAAATTTTGCCCAAGACTTCAACAAGAGATTCAAGCTAGTGACTAATGATCATGATCGTCTTCCAATATGATCTATTAGTTTGGATTTCTTCAAATCAAATCAATTGCCCTGGTCAAGCATTGATAAACCCCAAAGTTTTACTAAGAACCTTAGAAGAGTCCTAGCAACTTTCGGTCAAGGAACAAGTTGAATCCATTTGGAATTCAATCAAATTTCTGAAAAGTGTTAGTCAAATTAATTGTTCTAATGCAATACAAATGATGGAATATTTATAGGCTCAGTCCCAAAGATGATTAGGGACTTAATTAGACCTCTTAAGCTAGCTTAGGAAATAAAGATAGCAGCAAACAATAAGTGGAAAAGTCCAACTAAAGTCAAGACAACTAGGCTGCCAAAAACAGAGGATTATTTTCAAAAATTTCTGGCAGTTTTTCACCAACTGTCCAGCTCGTCTAGCCACACTTCCAATGCTTCAAATGGCTTGATTTCTTGCTTAATCACTCCTCCTTGATGTCCTCTATCATCCATATGTTGAACACTTTCCTTGGTTCAGCCTCCATTAATGGTTGTGCTTCAAACAAAGTTGTAAAGTCAAGCATTTCTTCTCTTCCTTGCTCAAATGTGATTAATGCTTTCCTTAACTTATTTGCTCTAGCTCTTGTGATAGGTCCAGTTGGTATGATTGGCATTGAATCTCCATCAGTTTATGTTTGGAAAGGTTTGATATTTTTGTTTTGAGATGTATTACAAAACTAGGGTTTGGAAAGATTTCACCTTTTTTGTTTTTTCTTGGTTATATAGCCCTCATAATCTTTTGTTTTAGCCTCTATTCATGTTTGTGAATTTTATATTTTTTTAAAAAAAGATGGTATGGGTTGTTTGAAAAGATTTCACTTTTTTTTATTTTTCTTGATTGTTTAGCCCTCCCAACCTTTTTTTTCCCTCTATTTATATTTGTTTTATATATTTTTTTTAAAATCTGATTCTTCTTATCTTTTTTTTTACAAAGATTGAATTTTTTATGAAGAAAATGGTTGCGTATGAGTTATTTGTGAGCTATCTATTTACTGGGAAGGTTATATGGGTTATTTGTAGTTGTTTTGAGTTGTTTTCTATGTAGTTTTTTTATCTTCTGAAGTATACTATATTAAACAGTTGTTTTTTACTGTACGAATTGTTTTGAAGTAATACGAGTTGTTCGCAAAGGCAGCACAAGTTATTATTTGTAAGTGTTACGGGTTGTTTGAAGGATGGTATGGGTTGTCTGTAAGCTTCATGGAAGGGGTATTTTCTTAGAATTTGAAAGCCATATGAGTTGTTTTTCCTACTGTATGAGTTGTTTGAAAGGTGGCAGAGATTGTTCGTAAGCTTTTTGGATTGTGTTGCCAGTTTATTTTTGTGTAATTTATGTATTGATTGGGCTATATGGGCTGTTTCAAAGTTGTATGGATGAATCTTTTAAAAACGTTATGAGTTGTTGCAAAGTTATATAGATAGTTTAATTCAATGTTTGTTAGTTCTAATATTGTTTTAATCTCAAGTTTTCAAAAAGACATTTGGCAAGAAATGGGATGATTGTACTTACAAGGGCGACATGAATATCCTAGCCAAGTGCATAAGATCTCAATCTTGATTGTATGAAAATTCTTCCTACATGTACTTCTATTCACTTCATGTAATTGTAAATAGAACTTTAGATAAAATAAAATGTATATAGATTGTTTAGTTCAATACTTGTTAGTTCTAATATTATTTTAATCTCAGGTTTTCAAAAAGACATTTGGTAGAAAACGGGATGATGGTACTTACAAGGGCGGCATGAATATCCTAGCCAAGTGCATAAGATCTCAGTCTTGATTGAATGAAAATTCTTCCTACATGCACTTCTATTCACTTCATGTAATTGTAATAGAATTTTAGATCAAATAAAATGTATAAAATATTTGAATTTGTTGTATAAAATAATCTTTTAGGGGAGGTATTAGTTGTCTCTTATTATCTAATACATATATTTTTATTCGTTTCATTTAATTGTAAAATAGAACTTTAGATCAAACATAATTTATAAAATACTTGAGTTTGATGTATAAATAATCTTTTAGAGGTGGCACTATCTATAGCAACCCAACTAGTATGATACATACCTAATCGAGATGGTATATACAACCTGTACAAAGTATCAAAACAACTCATACATTGAGAGAAAATAACCCGTACATGTAGGAAAAACAATTCATACAAGTTAGGAACATAATCTGTATGATACGTTACTAATTGAGATGGCATACATAACTTGTACAAACTGTGAAACAACCCAAACTTCAATATATTTTACAGATTTAAGGAAATATAGGATCTTTTAATGAAATTCGTTGTAAAGCTTCAACTTTTAAACAAAAATCAAAGATGCACAAGAAGCACATGCTGCCCTGAAATCTTCAACCTTTGAACAAAAAAATTGGATCCTTACAAGTAAAAAAGATGAAACTCTATAAAATATGTTACCTTGTTTGCTTTATGCTATTAATTTTTTATTTATGAGTGAAATGCTACAGAGTCAAAGAATGGGCCAGATGCTTGCTTTCAGTGAATTCGAAGCTTGTTAGGTGCAGTAGATGCTAATGCGTTTATGGAGTTAGTGCGGGAACTTGAAGTTTGAAGATGGCTGTTGAAGTAGTAGAGAATGTAAGGGTATTTTCAAGAGAAGTGTTAAGGTGGTGGGGAAGTTATGGGGTTTTTTTAGAGAGAAGTAGAGCGATTCGTGTTCCACTGTAGATAACAATTGTTTCCTTTGGCAAACCAATAACTCTAACCTTTGTTTTATGTATGGGTTCTTTTGTACTTTCTCACCTATTTCAAGGATAAACTAGACCAAAAAATATCCTCTTGGTTAAAAATTGTGCAACTTAAAACAGTAGCCAAAATTTAAAACCTTTATCCCATTTGACACTATTATGAAACTGCCAATTTAAATTAATATTATAATTTCTAAAACACAAAGTTAATCATTAAAAAAAAATTGCATACAATCAAATACCAAAATAATAAGAAACTTTCAATATTTCCACCTAAAACTCAAAACAATATAATACAAAATGAAAATTTTTAATTTAAATAATACAGATATAACATAGGAAATAATTATATACGTTTCTACTTTATTATTTTTAAAACATAATTATAAAAATAAACAAAACTCATAAAATTTTAAATTTTTAAAAACTATTTAAAAAGACATTAAAAATTTATTGAAAGGTGATTTTAAAATATACAAGTAAATAAATAAATAAGGCTCATGGAATAATTTAACTCAAGCTTATCAAATCAATGACCCTCTAGACCACACTTACAATGGCCCAATTATTCAAGGTCTTATGTACTCTAGTTCAGTCCTTTTACATAATGAATCCAAAGCATTTTGACTATGTTGTAATAATTTAAGTGAAAATTGCATAGAATAGTTATTTTTTAAATCCTTTTTTAAAAAATAACCACCTTTTAAAAAGTTTCAAAATTTAACCACTTTGGCCGGTGAAATTACCTATGTGCCCTATTCATATCTAAACAAAAATCAATCAATCCAAAATCATTTTCAAAATCAGATTTTTGAAACTCACTCCATTCCTCTTCCATTGACGCCTAGGCTCCATCCCGCATACCTTCTTGAAAAAATCTGATCTTTATCCACATATTTTTGCAAAGATTGCACCCTAATGGAAAGTATGTTTGCTTTCATCTTACAAAACGAATGAGTGTCTTTATTTTTTGTGTTTTGAGTTCTTTCATGAATGTAGGGTTTGAAAAGGTTCCACTATTTTTGCTTCTTGATTGTAGATGAGTTCCAACAACCCATGTTAGCCTCTATTGACATCGTTTTATATTTTTGGTACTGTTTGTTACATGATTTGTTCGTATATCTCTGATTTATGGGGTGTGTATATGTCCATGCACATTACTGTGCAAAAAAATTGGTTTTAGGTGTTGTTGGTGAGTTGCGTTAGTGTGTAAGACATATGGCAAAGCTAAAGCAAGAAAACAAAGTCACATATGAATAGCTCATGAACAATGGTCCAGAGAGATGGGCTTGTGTCAAGTCCCTCGTCAATAGATACACATGCATGACATCAAATATTAGAGAATCAATGAATTCAATGCTCCTAGATGCTTGAAAAATGTAGATCCCAATGTTGTTAGAATTCATTTGGGATCAGTGCATGAAATGGTTCGAAGAGTGACACCGAGAAATAAGCTCTGTTATTACCATTTTGAGCAAGCACTGCCACAAATTGGTCCTTGACATGGTGGAAGCTGATGGACGGTTTTGATTAAGAAGAGTCTCAGTATATGAATCTGTGGTTTTGGATCACGATAAAAATGACACCGTAGAATTCCTGAATCACACCTGAACGTGTGGAATGTTTTAGTTACTTGGCATTCCATGCGGACATGCTTTGGTAGCCTTACGATACTTTGTTAACTGTGTATGTTATGGATTGTTTGTGCCCAAGTGTTGGGTTGCTTGTGTGTTTGTTTTGGACTGTTTATTTGTATGCTATCGATTGTTTGTGTCCTAGTACTGAATTGTTTGTTATCTGCTACAAATTGTATGTGCTCCTCTTCTTGGTTGTTCCTAGTAAACATAGGATGTTTGCGACTTCTATCACAGGTTGTTCGCTCCCAATGATGGTGTTGTTGAGTATACGACCATACACTACAAGACGACGATATGGGTTGCATCCTATTCTGGCTCCATTAGACCTCATCCCACACCTATTTGATTGGAACGTCCCACAAATGGTAAGAGATGTAACCATTCTCCCATTGCCATGGAGAGGCATAGAGAGGTCAGGCTAGCAATCCAATGACTAGAAGAGCTTCATCGGCTAGCAAGTTTCGGAGACAAAAAAAGGTATGGACTGTGCACACTTGCGGTCACAACAGACAGACATGCCCGAGGCCATTTGAGCCACCCGATGGAGCATTGACCGGAGATGATGCTCAACTCATGAATACCACGACGGGAACTTCGACTGTTCACCGAGAACCAAACAAATGCTCAAATTACAAGGAATCTGAACACAAGAGGAAGTGGTGCCACGGGAATCTACCCAGTCAGAAACATGCCATGATCAACCAAATAACATATCACAAGAGTACGAGTGGAATGAAATTGCTCAATTCTTTTGTTGCTAGTAAGGGTTGTTTTAGGTATATTTACGGGTTGTCTTAACTGGCAGTATAGAATTGTTTGTTGTAAATGTACGAGTTCTTTTAGTTGGCCATATTGTTTATGGTAAATGTAAGGGTTATTGATTTGCATGAATTGGGTTGTTTTCATTCATATACATGACTGTCTTTAATTGAAATATCCATAAAACTGATCCAAAATACAAAGTCATATATATATAAGATGATCAGAAATACAAAGTAAAATATCTAAATAAGTCCTTGGATGGTTTCCCAATAGAAAACAACTTCATAGCAAAGTCGGCAATAAGGCCATCAATTTGAATGTTCTTGATATTTGCAGCACACCACATAGCACAGATTGCATTGTAGCTACCGCCCAAGTGCTGCAATTGACACTATCTATTTGCGTAGCAGTGCAACTCAGTAGTGAGACTTCCATTTCATTTTTCTGGTTAGAGGGTTTCGTATGGGACTTCTTTCTCTTGGTTGCCTTTTTCTATAGTTCCTATTCATTAAGTAGGTAACCTATCAGTGATGTCATTGTCCTTAACTCATTCAGCCGGGGGTCAAATCTCTTGTGCCCTGAGACTAGAGAATCTATCAAAGTTGCCTTCATTAGCAGTTGCTCCGTCACCAAGGCGGCCCAATGTCTGATATTAGCCAAGAAAGTAGATGCAACAACTTGGCTCCATTTCCTCATCTTCTGTAATGGGAGCTCTCCCTTAGGTACTTGAAGGGTGATCTGTCAAATTTCAAACTCTTCTCATCAAAGGCCTTTTATCAGGCCTTAATTCTCATGTCGGTGACCATCTGCCTAAATTGAATCTACAAAACAAAATAATACATATGAGAAAATAGCACCTTAATATAATACGAGTTGGGAGACAAATAAACTCACAAAAAGTCAAACGTCTATGAAAGTGACCTTGCTCTTCAGATTCTGCTGGTTTGGGAGCCCCAGACAAGCATCAAGGTGGTCATCACCCATATACTACTTTGTATCCTCCAATTTCTGAAAGAATTTGGAATGTGTACCACTTTATATTAGGCAACGCCAATCTACGGTCAACAGAAAAAGATTGTGGTATCATGAACAACCAGCAAAGATAGAATACAATAACTCGTAAAGATACCAAAAACAACCTAAGACACATATTTTCAACAACATGTAAAGATAACAAAAACAATCCGAGACACATATTTACAACAACCAGTAAATATAGCAAAAGCAACCTTAAACACATATTTTCAACAACACGTAAAGATACCAAAAACAACCCTAAACACACATTTTCAACAACAAGTAAAGAAACAAAAAACAACCCGGAACAAGAATAACTTACGACCGTGTAACCTTCAAATTCTTAAAGTATCGTATCTCTCCTACAATTGGTTGTACTCATGATCATCCTCTTTGCTTGAAGGCTTGAATAGATTTGTGTACGGGCTTTTAAGCCAAATGCTTAGTGCTTTTGTTCATTGTTGTGCTGGTGCAGCTACGTTTGGGCTTGCATCGTAAGGAATTTTTTGTGCCGGTTGAGGGAAGTTTGGAGTTTTCTAAACCATAAGCAGTTCAACACTGTTTTTAGACACGCTTTCCATCATCTTTTTTGCAGAAGAATATTTGATCCTCTCTTCAACTGCAAGTAAATTTTCTTCTTCCTTCCCTTCAACCTTTTCTTCTTCTAGTGTCTCATGCTTGAAATCCAAAACACAGGGGATGATTTCAAATTG
>JAOXNR010000030.1:9197006-9211242 GCA_028571225.1 Parsonsia alboflavescens
TTAGACCTTATTATTGGTATTATTTTTTAAGGAGTCGGGGGGGCGGGGGAGGGGGGTGGGGGACAACCACGAACATCTTATTTGAAAAAAAAAGTGAACTTTTTACTTGAAAGGAAAAAAAAAAAGACAAATCAAATAAAAAGAGGTTTTTTAATAGAGAAAATGATGGTTGTGTAGATTTCTGTCTCGCATACATTTATTTGAGAAAGACCCCACAATCCCATTTCCCCATGAAACTGCTCTGAATCTGAAACTGAACAAAAATGTTTCTGTGTGACTGACTCAGGAATAGGATACCAACAATTGACCATTTGCGGCTTCAACTGCAGCCATCACACACAAGAACCACCTTTTCTCCTCTTTGCATACATGTGGACTGCAACAGTAGCAACAGCTTCTTCTTCAATCCCTCTCGGTAACCACAAACTATTGTCCCAGACCGTATGTATTTAAGTGGATTTATTATGTGTTGGTGTTAATTTCTCCTAATTTTTTTACCCTTGTTGCTGTTGCAAACCTTCTGTCAAAGTTTTTCATGCATGGAAATTTTATGGGATTTTTTATCAAGATCATTTCTTGGTTAATAATTTTTTCTGGGTTCTTGAATTTGATGTCTGTCCATCGTCCCTATTACTGTGCTTTTGGGAGAACCCGTGATCCTCTTTTTGGCGGGTTGCCCCCGGAAAAGTTGGTGTGGGGTGGGGGAGATCTGAGGGAAGGCACTGGCTTGGAAAATTTCTCGTGTGGGTGGTGACTGAGGAGAAGGGGAGGATTGCAGAGAATTAATATGATTCCTAATTTGAAAAATGTTGGGGAGGAAGAATTAAAGATTTTGTTTTCCTGAAATGTTCTCATTGCTTGACCAAGGAAAACGAAAAAAGAAAGATGAAATGTTTTCTCATTAATTGATTTTTGTTGGCTTGTGGGTGGCTTAAATTCTAAATTCTAATAAAGTGGATTATGAAGAGAAGGATAAAATATGTAACAATGGCGATGTTTAAAATTTTGGTACTTTGCCTTAGTGCAGTTAATGATGTTAGTTCTGAAGGGTCAAGGAGGAAACAGCTCTAGGATATTACGTGAGTTTGATGTATGTTATGTTGTGAATCTTGATATCATGTTGCTTGAGCCATTAGTTTGCTTTCAGATTGATAAAGCATTGGACATCGGTCAAACCTTCTTGAATTTGATTAGATTATTTTCTAATGGTTATTCAAGGGGAAGTAAAAAATTGAAATTTCTTGCTTAAAAGTTGCAAGTTCTTATTTTTATGTTTCGTCTTTGAATGTTTTGATCATGTCAATTAGACTTGGATCTGCTTAAGTCTATATTTGGTGCTATCTGGGATATTCTTTGTTCATCTTGTTTAGCATTATATATTCAGTCACCAGAAATTTGCCACATAATTTATGGCTCTGTTGCTAATTGTTTTCAATGGATGGGACTGCAGGTCCTTGCTCTTGTCATAACCATACTGCCGAAGTAAGCTGTTCAACTTCGCACAGAGTGAATACCAGTTGGATAAGATCTCCTTTTGACTCTCAAAGAGTTTCAGATCATTCTAGCACAAGGTATAATTTAAAAGTATAACTTAGTAAAATTTGGTACTCTATTTTATCAGATTCGCTAGGATTGGTTAGTCCATGTTACTGTTTCAACTTTGCCTTCATTTCTGAAGAAGAGGAGGAGAAGTACTTCTTGGACTACAAGTTACTTATGGAATCTAATCTTCCCCAATTAATATACAGGATAGGCGATTGAATATATAAAGAATTATTTCTATCACATGATTCACTTGTGGCCACTGTATTTTCTTTTTGTTCTTCCACCTCAAGGAGTAACATCATCACTGTCTTACATCTATGAACTTTGATAAGAAGGCACTATGGTATTACTCCCTTCGTTTCAGGGTTGAAAAATTGTTTCAGGATATATGTCATTTTATGGAACTTGATAAGCTTTTTTTGCCCAATTTTCTTGGTGATTTGACTCAGTTTTCTTGTTGCTTTGACGAAATGAATGTATTTTTTTTTTAACATCCTTAACCAGTATGCAACAACTTGAAACAACAACCAATATAATAAAATAGACCGATACTTTCTAATAACGTTATCATTGCCATTTGATTCTTTTTACCCTCTTATCTTCTTGCCTTTTCCTTGATTTTCCATTTTTTGTGGTTTATGTACGTCATTTCTCTTTGTCAAAATATTGGTGTGTAGAAGATGCACCATCAGCTTAGGGATTATTACATGGCTTGTTGGGATGCAGAATATGGAATCCGCATCAGAAGGAATTATTTTGGTTCATCTACACTTAGTGGATCCTAACCATTTTATTTCTGCAATTGTCTCATTCTTGAATTTCATAGGCAAATCAGTCATGTTCAGTTCCTGATGTCAACATTTTTTTTTTCTTTGCAATCTCAAATCAGACACTTACTTTGTTGCATTAACTGATACAAGATTATTGTTTTGTGGCTCCTGTTGTTGTTTGCCTCTCTTCTCTAGTTTCTGCAGTGGCTAACTGGCTAACTGTACATGTCTGTCACACATGTTCAGTTTCAGATGTAAAAATCCTTTCTTTGGAGCAGCAAAATACTCCTGGTTGCCTTGTGGACATGAAAATGGTCTTCCTAGAGTTTCAGTAGCCGCAGATTATTCGGATTCACTTCCTGAATCTTCTAGTTTTGTGGGTAATAATGGTTATCATCCACTAGAAGAACTAAGAGAGCATAGAAGAGTTTGTGATGCTAAGCTCACTGCTGCAGAAATTGCAAGGACAACTGTTGAGGTTTTCTCCTAAACTTTCAGATAGTTTACTATCAATTTCGGCAACAGTATATATCTACCATTCGGTTGTGCTCATTGTGAAAAACTGTTTCTATTTGCCTTTCTCAATGGGAATATAATCGACTCTTTCTTTTGATCTTAGGCTAACAACAAAGCATTGTTGTTGATTCCTGGAACTATGCATTGTGAACCGCATGAACAAGTCTCATGGGCTGATTTTCAGTATGTTATTGATGAGTATGGAGGTTTGTATTTTCTTCCACGATGGAATCTTTCTTACCATTAGTTTTTGTGTGACTTTTCTAATTCCATTTATGTTTCGCCTGCTTTCAGATGTATTTTTTGAGATTTTTGATGAAGAAAATATCCTGCAGGACCATGAAGCAATCAGCCCTGTGGTAGGAACTAATATGTTTGATGGATCACTTTCCTCCTGCTTTTTAGGCCCTGTAGCTCTTCCCCCACCTCCTGCCCCCTCCCAAAAAAGGTTTCATTAACTTCTCATGATAATGATTTCTAATCACTAGAGATTTTCAAGGTGATCCATCTTTAGTAGGCTGGAGTAGTAGTAGCTATATTTCATATTGGGAACCCCACTACCAAGTTTTACTGGTTCCTCAAATAACTAATGCAATAATTGAAAGATTTGTAGCCTTATTGATGCATCTTTGTAACAAGTAATGACTAATGATTTTGGAGCAGACAATTTCCTACCTTGAAATCATAACGTGGTTGAGAGATACGTCTTCTCTTAGGCTTCAGAGTTGTTAATCAAATTATGCCTAAAGAGAGTCATAGGTTCCTCAAATAATTAATGCAATAATTGAAAGATTTGTAGCCTTATTGATGCATCTTTGTAACAAGTAATGACTAATTATTTTGGGGCAGACAATTTCCTACCTTGAAATCGTAACGTGGTTGAGAGATACTTCTTCTCTTAGGCTTCAGAGTTGTTAATCAAATTGTGCCTAAAGATAGTCATAGGTTTACACATTTCAAGTTTGGGATATGCCTCTAATAATTAAAGTACTTGTTTTTCAACAAATTGTTTTTCTGACTGTGTAAGGAGTGTCTTTTTCTATTTTAAAGACATAATAATGATTTATGCAATTGCTTGACCTCAGAATGCTTTGATTGGGATGGACATCCCACATTATGAGAATAGAAGGGTGGATACTTCTGACTACACCATGTCTGAGGGTGGTTCTATTGAGGATATGATTATCCTTGATGATTACTCTGAGGTGAGCAACAACTTTGCATCAGTTTATTTTAAGATCCTTGGTCATAGTTATCAATGATTACTCGAATCATCTTTGCCGTTGACCAGTTTGAGGATTCGGAAATATTGCATATGCCAGTTGATTGGGGAATGCCAAACAGTTCCAGCAGAGTTCATCCAATTTATTTTGCCAAGTGCTTGACCAAGGTGGTTACTACTTCTTCCGGGGACTTGAATACTCGGTAGCCTTGTTTGGCCGCTGGTTCTAATCATGATAAACAGTCAAGACATGGATGATGGTTTGACGACTTTGCAAGGATGTGCTTTCTTTTTATTTATTTACTTATGGTGTTTGACAAACTACTAAATATCCACTGGGTTTGTCCTTTCAATAGAGTCCTTTGCTTGCATCTGAAGTAATTAATTGATTATTTTAACTCAACTTTCCAAAATTTATGTGTAAGTTAATATGTGACAGTTAATATGTGACCCGATACTGTTTATACATTTATTCCTTGTCTTTTTCTACCAAAAAAGCAAGTTCATTATTAGTGCTAGTTTTTCAACAGTAAAGTTGTTCTATAATGATTTAGAAGAAATTAGAAGATACTCACCACCTTCAGCCTTCAGGTCTCTTTTTTCTCTGTTGAAACCTCAAGTCCTTGTCTTTTCTTCTAAGGTCTCTTCCATGCAAACTGCGATACTGAAGTCTAAACTTAGACCTCAGTCTTGTTTTCAATATTATTGCTTTCTTTATCTTTTACGGTCCAATTGAGCAGGACAGGTATGATAACTAAATTTGTAAAACAAAGACGTCAGTGAATAAGAAGTGAATTGAATTCCAAGTTAATGCTGTATGTTTTATGAATCAATTGGGTTGGTAACTCTTAGGCTAGGAGGTCTTTCTTGTTAAGGTCTGGGGATTGTTTAGTAATTAGTAAATTGAACAGGAATAAAGAATCGACTACTTGCGTAGGACATTTTAATTGTTCTGTTGAATCATTTAAGTTGATCCCTTGTTATTCTGGATAATATAAAGTAGGTGAATATAGATATGGATGTTAGAGTGGAATATTCTGTTTAGCAAACCAGGCAGAAGAAATAGACAAAAGCATCAGAAGAATGCCATCATAGGCTTCAATAAAAATTCTCAATCTTGACTGTTTATATTTTCTTAAACATTTAAAAGAAAACAAATGAACTTTGAGAGTCTTTGAATAGTTGACTGGCAAAGGAAATACGTACCTTATCACTTGATATTAATTAGTTTTCTGTCCTCTTTATCACAGAGGGTGTAATGTGTAAATAATGATCATCTTACATGAGCATTATAATTCTGATGTAAATGTGTTTTTTTTGAATCCTGATTACTCTTCAGTTCAGTCCGTTTAAGATCTTGAATTGAAATTTTGCCATTGATTTGGCACTTCTAGGCTGTTAACTCAGATCATTCTAAAATGATGGACTATCCGCCAAATGGTGTTTCCTTGTGGGGACACTTGAAGCCTGCATATGCTGATGAAGAATTATATCTTCGAAGGCTTTTTAGCGAAGAAGACAGTGATGGTTATGCTTCAGACAGTAAAGGTATTCTGATCTAATTATTTAAGATTAAAATGATGTTACACTTCATTACTGGTTATTTATTCTGGTTATCTAAGATCCAATTGATTTTTATCTTTTATTTATTTATTTATATTTTTTCGGGGGCAAAGTTGATTGAGGAAGGAGGGGAGAACCTAATTAGGGTGAAAGAGGCAGGAAAACCTGCAATTTCTAGAACCAACTTATGGTCTAGGAACAAAGGTACTAAACCAATTGTACCAACTCAATTCTTACTCAATTGATATTTAATATCTTAATTTTGGATGTTTTTTTAAATTTATTTATACCATTTGCCGAGTGGATAATAATAGAAAACATTGGTCTTACAACTAGTTGATATTGGCTTAGTGCCACTTCAGAGGTCTTCAGATGTTTTTATCTCCCTCAGTCTCAAGAGCTTCTATGTTGAAGTTGGTCGGTTTGATATAGCTAGCCACTATATTCAATTGAGCCAGAATTGGATTTGGTTTTAAAAATTGGATTTGTATCATTGGCCATGAATTTGGTTTTGGCTGGAAACGCTTTCCATCAATTAAAATTGGCAGGAATGTAAAGCACAAAACTTGAATTTTCTTTATTCTTTATCTATACATGGTTGAATATGAATCTTCACATCAAATTTTCATGGGCTGTGGGAACAGTTTTTTCATTGATTCCCATAGGTGGGAGAACAAAATAAAGTTGCTCTCCAAAATCATAGTTCAGACAGATGTATAATTTTTTGTATAGATGACCTTGGGTTTTCTTTCTTTAGCCTTAGAAGTCTGTCTCATTTCTGTTTTGAAAGTTGTTTCTAAATATTCGTTGTGTGGTTCCCTTGTTGTGATTCTCTGCACACATATCCGTTCAGTGTTTGTAGATTGGACACTTGGCATCTTGCCTGACTGGTTCCTTATTGATTTAACCATTTCCAAAACTTTGCTATTAGAAGGAATTTAATTTAATTTATGAAAATCCTAGCTTCCCTTTTGGAGATGGAGTTATAAGTAAGTTGAATGATCTAAAGCAATTTTTCCTGCAATTTAGTAAAATCTTGAGATTCTTCATGCCATAAAGATATTATCTTTGCTGCTTGTCAATTATAGTCAAGGGTACATATTTTCATGCAGAAATATAATCTACTTTTGCAACCACCTTTCCATCATGTTCAGTTGAATAGCCAAATTCACCCCCACACAGCACTGCTCCAAAGCCCTACTCTTCTTGTCCCAATAAATTTTAATTTCCAGATCTTTGTTCTACACCTTATTTGCTTTCAGATCAGCACTTCCCAAACAAATTGTTCTAAAGAAACCACGCTCTTGTCTTGATAAGTCTACTCATTCCCTATTCTTTTCACTGTTTTTCTATTCTTGAAACTGTTACTCGAGTTCCTCCCTACCATCATGCCAGCAGTGTCTTCAGTATGTATGATATTAGGGAATTTTATCTCCCTTCTTTTGGCTGTGAGTTCTAAATTTGTCTATTGAAGTTATAAGCAATTTTATTTGCATAACTAAATCATTTCAAGTTTCCTTGTCCAGATGGAGAAACTTTGACTTTCAGTTCCCGTGACAATGGAAGCCACACAAGATCAATTATTTATAGACTGGAAATCATAAGAATTGAACTGTTCTCTGTGTATGGTGTTCAGGCATGTATATATTTCATTCACCAGCTTTATATATTTTATTCACAGTCGGTAGACTAAGAATGTTTAGTCCCGTGAGTTTATATGGAATACCACAAGCAGTGAATCGTCATTTGAGTGAAATTTTCCTCAACACTTGCATAATATTACCCAGCCATTGACTTGAGACAAATTTTGAAAACTATTCCTATCTGCATTATGCAACTGCAGATGAGGTATTTATGATCTGCAGCTGAGAGATATTATGGTTAACTGAAGTTTCTCAATCTTGAAGTATTGTCAATCATATTGATGGGTTAGGTTGGGCAGGTTTTACTACCTTCATCTAATTATCAAAGTTATCTTTTTTGTCACTACTAGTACCTTTTCTTTTTTCACTCACTAATCGATCATTTTGTTCTTTCATTGAAATGAAGAAGAAAGAAGAAGTAATTATGATTTGTTACATACATTTGGTTCACCAAGGGTTGCTTATTGGTAGTTCAGTTAAAAACTGTAGACAGAGTTGATGTAGTATGTACCCTTACCTTTTGACATTCTTAAATGTAACCTTCTCTTGTCAATTACAAACCTTGATACCCCGTCAGTTTCTGAGTCTTTATAAGTTCTTTTCTTATTGTTCTCGAAGATTGCTTCAAAGAATATCATCAGTTAATATTTTGGTTGTTAAGATCTGCAAATAAACAATTCTTCTTTTCATTAAGAAACTTTTCTGCATGCAAAATGCTGCTCTACTCAGAAGATTGATTTCAGCTATTGATTTTATTTCTTCAATGCAGTCAACTATTAGTGTAGAAGATTTTCAGGATGCTGAACCGGATGTTCTTGTACAGTCAATGCCAACCATCATAGGGAGATTCAATGACCAAGGAATCAGTTGCAACTTTGCCCTCAGAGCTCTTTGCAAGAAGAAAGGGATACATGTTGAGGTAAATACTCTATTCACAATGCTAGAGAAAAACGAAAAATCATGTTAAAGTTATTGGAGGCATTTTTGAATTTCCTATGGGGAAAAAGAAAAAATCGAAAAGAAGCTCATGTTAAGGTGGCAATCCTTGAAAAATATATTGATAGAACGTAGAATAAATTAGAAAGGAACAAAAACTTCTAGGTGGTCTCATTTATCCTCGTTCAGGGTTCATGGAAATGTTCATTCCTCAAGGTTTCCAGCATCTTTATTTGAATCATTTTTCAGTCCATATATATTTATTCTCATTCAAGAAAATAGGAATGCCTTTGAGAATCTGCATTTCTCCTTATTGCTAATTCTGATTTGCAGAGTCCTTCAAGAGTAGAGCACTAGTTTAAACGAAGCAGAGCCGTAATAACAAAGCTTTTAAAATTTCTAAGGTAACATTTCATTTGATCTAGGTGTGTTTAGAGGTTGTTCAACCCTAAATTCAAAAAGAAAAGAAACAAAACAGAATTTATTAGTTTCTTGGAGAGGAGAACAACTGAAGGTTATTAACTGAAGAAAGCATCTGGGTCCTACATTCAAAGCTGTTTCAACCATGTCAAGACCATTTAATGTCCTCCCAAAACAAAGGTTGCAAGAAGATTGTTGGCAGATAATTTTCCCTCTGTCACTCTGCATTGTTTTTTTTTTTTTGATTTTCTTCCAAATTGATCTAGATGAAAGATGTCAAAAACATGGACTTATTTAAACCATAAACTGCTGGTACTTTATTGGATAACATACCAAGTTGTCTGCTTCCTTAATAAAGTTAAAAGAAATTATTTCAAAATACAAATGTAGCGCTGTTTTCTGGTGTCTTTTTTAGTTGCAAATGCTTCTAGTTTCTATTGAAACTATCCTTGTGCTGATGTGCACTTCGTTTTGTGAAACTTGCCAATTTCTTCCCTGCGTATGGATGATAAATTGTAACTGGAAGGGATTTGTATTTCTATACATATCTTCTTGCTTATGGTGCCAACCTCAAAAGTGTATAAAGGTGGAGTATTGATTCTAGAATCTTATGTAGCGTAATCTTCAAAAGAGAAACCTGTATAATTTAAGGGTAAGTAGTGCATACATTCAGATTTGCCTCTTGAGGACTCAACATATGTACAGCTGACATCTAGATAGCGCCTCCCTTCTTTCTCTACTCACCATTGATTATATTGCTGATTCTATGTTACATTGTTCATACCTTGAGATTCAGCTACTTCCATGGTGTAGGAATATTGAACAACCTTTCTGCATTGCCTATACATAGATTGACCAAGTTAGTAAACTACCCCCTTTGTCTGCTCAACTAGATCAGCTTAAAAATGGATGACATCACAAGGTATCTTAAATAAGAATTGTTTCTTATGAATCCTATTCTGTTCATAGTATTTGAGTGTGGAAACCAAGATCAAGTCCTACTACACTCTAGCCACTACTCTTAGAGTAAGAAATCATTCCACCTTCGGTAGCCCTCTGAGTATCCTCCATATTTCAGACATGACCATTAGAAAGTTCTTTCACTTTCTTCCAGAGCTGTGCACTGTTGCAGTATGAATTAGTGGGATGGTACGGGAAATTCCTGTGGAGCATGTACTGATCCAATGATTATGCATGATTTGATTTATTGAATGCTCATATTTTTCTGAATGTAATTGTTGCATGAAGTGTCTCCTAAATGTCATAGCATACTTCCTCTATGGTAAGGATAATCTTTTTGGAGACAGGACCATGCCCATGTTTTTATCTCACAATTGACCGTCTTGGCAATAGTTCAAAGCACGACTCACATAACTGGTGTTGGTGCCTTCTGAGATGTTACATAACCAGAAACGGTTAACTACCTATAAATATCCTCCATGCCACTACTCTTAGAGCAAGAAATGATTCCACCTTCAGTAGCACTTTGAGTATCCTCCATATTTCAGACATGACCATTAGAGAGTTCTTTCACTTTCTTCCAGAGCTGTGCACTGTTGCAGTATGAATTAGTGGGATGGTACGGGAAATTCCTATGGAGCATGTACTGATTCAATGATTATGCATGATTTGATTTATTGAATGCTCATATTTTTCTGAATATAATTGTTGCATGAAGTATCTCGTAAATGTCATAGCATACTTCCTCTATGGTAAGGATAATCTTTTTGAAGACAGGACCATGCCCATGTTTTTACCACACAATTGACCGTCTTGGCAATAGTTCAAAGCATGATTCACATAACTGGTGTTGGTGCTTTCTGAGATGTTACATAACCAGAAACGGTTAACTAGCTAGAAATATTCATCTGAGGACCTCAGACTCTAGTTTCAATGCAGAGGTTGGACTGAAATACCTAAAGAACATTTGGAATTATGATATCTGAGGACATCAGACTCTAGTTTCAAAACAGAGGTTGGACTGAAATGCCTAAAGAACATTTGGAATTATGATAATCAGTTCTAGGGATGATAATATTTAAGTTGGATGCGGTCTACATGAATGAGTAGAGTCCACGAAACATGAACAAAATCTATTGTCCTGTTTATGTGGAAAAATTCATTGTCTGGATCTCAGACCTGTTTACATACTCAAGCTAATTGGACATAAAATTGTAATTTCCATGCTTGAGCAATTCACCTGTGTGCTCATTCTTGGAGAATGCAATGCCTGTATGCCACTGGGGTTAGTTTTGAACATCTTAACAAGGAATCAGTTTCTTGGTTCATTTTTCATGCTACGGGATGGGAGATTTGTTTTGGGCAAAATTGTAAGAATTGTTGTATTTTCTTATCAAATTCTTTTTGTTCTCTTCCTTCTGCAGAGAGCAAATTTAATTGGCGTCGACAGTCTTGGCCTGGACGTTAGGGTTTTCTCAGGATCAGAAGTGCAGACTCATCGTTTTCCCTTCAAAGTCAGGGTATGGGAATTCTCTTCTGGCTGAAATAGAAATAAATATGCATTCAATTGCAACCATCATCTATAGCCTTTGCTCTCTTTTTCTGTTTAGAGGAGAAATATCCATTTGCATTTTCTCGTGAAGTTTTAGTACTAAAGAAACATCTGAATTCTAATGGACTACAATAGTTAGGATGAATTTTAGTTGAAAAGCAATAGATCTAGTCATCTCTTAAAAACCCATTTTAGATCCTCCTTATTCTTTTCAACATATTTGATTAATCATCATAATGATGCTGCTGTTCTCAATGGAACTTGATTTTGGGAGCCTGGGGCCTCTTGTGTGTATCCAGGCAACATCTGAGGGTGCTGCAGAGAAGCAGATGCAGCAACTTCTGTTTCCAAGATCACGTCGAAAAAAGCTTAGGACTCATGACAAGCAAAGAAATATTGACTCATTTTGATATTTTTTTCTAGTGTAATCTTTCTTCTTATAGAAAGTAAAGAAAATCAAAGCATCATCCATATTGAAATCTAGCACACTTTCCCTTTTTTTTTCCCATGTAGGAGGTTTCTTGTTGTCTTACATTTTTTAGTTCATTTTCATCTCTCCCTAGGCTTGTTGAATTGTATTTTTGTTTTTGCACAAGGATAGATTGTGTACATATACCCTTTCCTAATAATTGACTTTTATGCTTCTTGATGTTTGATAAACTTTTTGGTACCATTGATTCTCCAAGAAAAGTGATTAGGAAAAGTTGTCAAAGTCTTTTATATCTTTGATTTATCCTTTCTACTTTGGGGAAGGAATATGATTCTTAGATTTGGAAAAGATAAGGATATAAAATGGTTTCAGACTTTTTATTACATATTTATATTATGTAACCAATAAAAAAAATTGCATTTGTACTTAAAAGGTATCCTGTTTTGTTTATCTTTTAAATTTTAGATTATAAAATATTGTTTAAAAAGATATTTTAAAAAATAGTTTAAAAATACATGTAAATATGTTAATGATTTGTCTAAAAAGATATGATTCGTTAACATAGAATCCATGGAGAACAAAAATAGTCACAATCCAATATAACATGAGGTTAAAATTGATGATTATCCCACCTTCGCATTGTCAACATGGAATCAAAATTATTGTGTTGTGCAATAAGGGAAGGTAATATTAATGAATAGTATAATAAAGTATATAATGTTAAGTTGTATAAGTAATAAAATTTGTTCAAGGAATGTGATAATTTTTTTTTTTTTTATATCCACCCGTCTCCTAATCCTCCCCTCGAGGATCAATAGTGACATCTTATCTACTCTCTGTTTGTCTCAAACTCAAGACTTCTCGGATCTAAATATTATTACTTTACAACTAAACTAAACTTACAATGCTTGACTGGTATAAGTATTATTTAAAAATATTAATATAAGAGTTGGTTCACTATGACTAATGAAAAGGTGAAAGGCTAATAGAACTCAAAGCATGGATAAGTTGTAAGCATTTTGAATGACTAAACATCCCATTTATTAGGGTTAAATCTCTTCTTATACAATTATGTGTGTAATTTCTCGTTATATTAGTAGAAATTTAATACGTGTTGCTAAAAAAATAAGGTTTTCTTAGGATTAAGTTTATTATTTTAGGTTTTACTATTTAAATATATTAAAAGATAATACTAAAGACTATAAATAAGATTTTTATTAATATTTTATTAACATAACATGAAGTGACATACAATTATGTAATAGGAGATCTGAATCCCATTTATTACATGTAACCCAAATATTTGGAGTCGTTCAACCATCATTCATAGCCCAACCTTGGAATATTAATATGAGAATAAAGGCATAAATAAAATGAAGAGCATGAAAACAATAATTTATGTGAAAACCTCTTCAACGTAAAGAGTAAAAACCAGAAAAAGTCGTCAAGACTCACAAAATCTATTAAAATAAGAGAGAAGTTCGAAATCACATGCTCATAAACAAAATTAATAGGTTGCCACAAATAAATTTAGCGCAAAAGAATAAAATTCACTTATGTCTGTAGATATATCGAGAGATATATTGAGACACAACTATTTGTCGATCTAACTGTCAAATCGACAATTTCACTATTTATATTAAAGTTCAAAATGTCTTCAACGTGTAGTGAAAATTTGAGGTCGATTGGAGTTTGTTTCGCCATGCAAGCGCAAGTCAAATAGTAGTTTGCAGGATGTGCGAAAAGCGCTCTTTCCCTCTTGCTTTTGTGTCTTTCTCACTTATCACTCTTCGCTTTTAGAGCATCTCCAACCACGGTGCCTATTTCACCTAGAGGAGAGAAAACTTTAGGGGACACCTCTCCACATTGGAGAGGGATGTCCCAAATGGCACCACTGCTTCAGGAGAATGTGGCAGACAAAATCCACGTGCACTAGGCCCTGCAACAATATTAAAATGATATCTTTTTTCTGCTTTTTTTTCCTTTCTTTCTTCTTCTTCTTCCAACTCTACAATTTCCCCGTTTCTTTTCTTTTCTTTTTTAACTTTCAATTTTTGTGTACATTGATTTTTTTTTCCTTTCTAATTTTATGTACATATTCATAATATGTATTTGTTATTTTTTCTAAAAACAACACATTTAATTTTTTTTTATCATAGGCAAATAAACTTCATTTCTTTTTAACTTGTTTTTAAATTTATAAACTTTACAATATTTATTCTTTTAATTTTGTATTTCTAAAAATCATTATTATTGAGAAAAATAAAAAAATGAAGTTTTGGATAGGATATAATTTTGGATATGATAGGATTTCGAGTATTATTTCAGATAAGATTTCAGTTCTATTTCTTCTATAAGTACTCCACTCAACTCAAATGCTCTCCCACACTCTCTTCTACGAGAAATTCTTCAGTGCAGTGGCTAAACCATATCATAGAAATTATGTGGTGTAGCCAATCCAATCTAAATCAAACATTTGGTAGAATTTGCTGTTAGAAATCGCACTGCGGAAACAAAAATAATTTTACCAAAAACGATCGTATCAGACTCATCATATTTGTAACTGTTTTCTATGTCTATAGGTTCAGATATATATATATATATACCTTTATCGCATAGATCAACTATCTCAATCAGCTCCCCAATTGTTGAGCCTCTAGATCATCCACACGAATCCTG
>JAOXNR010000030.1:9216464-9238701 GCA_028571225.1 Parsonsia alboflavescens
TAAAAATGGAAAAAATTAAGATGAAATATTAAAAATTAGAAGAAAAATTAAAATTAAAATTAAAAGAATTTAAAAAAATATTATTTCAAAAAATGAAAATTAAATTACAAATAATGGGAAAAAATGTATTGGTGTTGAAAAGAAACCGGTAGTTGATCGAAAAGCATAATTTTAGAATAAAAATAAAAATTAAAAAAAATTCAAAATGATACTTGTGGGAATCGAACCCAGGACCACTTTAACAAAAGTCAAGCATTCTACCAACGAGCTAAAACTACATATTGGGATATTTGAAGCCTGTAATAGTGAAAAACCGTCGGTCTCATTCCTATAATCCAATTGAACCCAACCCAAGTATAATTCGGTTCGGTTTCAAACCAAACCATTAACCTAAAAACCCAACTCATCTCAAACTGTTTCACGTCGATTCGATTCTATTAACCGACCCACTGCTCACCCCTAGGTTTTATATTTTCAATTTTTTATCTTGAAAAATCATATGTTTGCGAAAACTATCCGCTCTACTCCCATTGGTATCAGAGCCAAGTATGAATGATTTCAAAGCCTAAAGGATGAAATCTTAAACTCTTTTATTCTTTCTTCCTTTAGCGAAATCATGAGAAAATCTTCAAATCTCTCTTTCTTTCTTAATCCTTTCGATTACCTATCACATCTTGCCAATGATTGGGATGATTCAGAACGTGGTGTTCAGAATCTAACTGTGCTCAGGTCTAGTATCAAGGTGGACTGTAAGACGGTTGGAGTAGCTCGTTTGTTAAGCCGCAGGTGAAAGGCATTTGTTACAGTCAGACCACACAAGAGAACCATTGAGAAAGCAGGCAGCGTACCTGGAGAGTCTAGGCTTAGGTAAGTCCTAAGTTCCCATAGGATGTATGTGATAGAAATCTTACAGATTAAGATAGGAAGAAATATTTAGAGATTATCGATTGATATAGCTAGTGGATAGAAAGAATATTTTCATAAGGTTTTGAATCATGTCAGGCTCTAGTATTACAAATCTTTTCGATTTTGATACTGAAAATATTAATGATAAAAAAGTTAGTATTTCCTTGAATGATATAGAGAAAAAACTTGCAGGTTGGAACATTCCAATAGAAAAGATTAGTAAAATCTACCATAGAGGAATATTTGACTTTACTCAGGATTATAAAATTAAAACTACTGAAAACACTATCTCAATAGATAGAGAATTTGGAACTGTTCAATTAATGAACCAGCATGTAACTAATTTGCATAAACAAAAAAAATTTAAGTATTGTCATATTGGATTAGTTGCTGTTAAATCTTTGTTTACACTTGTAGGTCGTAGTCAACCGGTTTGCCTTATCATTAGGGATGCTAGGTGGTTAGATTTCGATAGAAGTATAATAGCTGTATTAAAATCAGATGTAGGTAATGGTCCAGTTTACATGAACTGTTACCCTAATTGCTCATTAGATTTGCATGATCCTCACTTTTTGAAAGCATTAACATTAAATTTGCAGATTAAAAATTATAATGTTGAAACTGGAACTAGAGGATTAGGATTGGTTTATAGGATCTATTACAAATTAATGAAAACAACTGTAAACCCAAAAGCAATCAAGAACTCTAATCCAAATGAAACTCTGTTATTAGAAACAAATTTTTTCAGATCAAGTAGTTTTGTACCGAGAACTCTTAAATGGAATGATGTTTTGGAAAACAAGGATCATAAATGGAATTTTGAAAGATTAAATGAAAGAAAACAGGTAGAATCCAAAACATTACAAAAAATTATTGAAACACCAAACGATAGTATTCAATTTAAATTTAAGAAACCTACTAATTTGATCAAACATAGAAATTCTTTCTCTGAAGCATCGACTAGTTATAAATTAGAAAAATGTGAAAGCATTAGATCTAATAGATTTTCTAGCATAGACTTTAGCAAAGAAATTCCTAAACCAAACTATGAAGACACAATTAGTTAAAACTCAGGAAGTCCTACTTTATCAGAAATGGTTGATGGTAGGTTACTTGTAATCAAATTGAAGAACAAGAATTTGAATTAGATAAAGAACTTCTTAAGAAATTTTATTTGCATCCTAAAAATAAAATAAATAGAAAATGGTTTTTTGCAACAATACCTGAAGATCAAAGATCAGAATTAAGAGAACAGTATTATAAAGATATGCAAAAAATTAAACAACATCTTGATTTCTTTAATTGGTTGAATAATAAGCTTCAATTGCCTAAATCAGTTAATGTAATAGCACAAAAATGGTATACAACAATGGTGAAGTAATAGAATCAGTAATGCCTCCACTAGAAGAAATTAACATTAGTCATAACAATGCAGTACTTAGAGCCTCTCCCTTTAATGTAGAAGGAAAAATATAAAATTTGGAAGGTAAAGTAAAAGATATTAACAAAGTAATTCAACAGAATAATTATACCAACCAAATACTAGTAAAAGCTGCAGATGAAGTTACTAGGATTAGTAATAATAAATCTAGAATAGAATTTAAATTAAAATCTACTAAAAGCAAACATGAAATTCCAATCATTAAACCTTATGAATTAGAAAACACTAATATAAGCTTTAATAAAAAGGAATTTAAATTGTTAAAAGAAGATGTAGAAATGCTGCATGAAATTAACATTAGACTAGATAAGATTAATAAAAATCAACAGAACTCAAAAGCTAGTATTAGTGGAACCAAAATTCAAACCTTAAATTCAGAAAAAGAAGTTAATCCAGAACAAATTAGTAAAATAAGATATTCTAATAAGAAACCTCGATTAGGATCTACAACTAGAAATTATTATCCAAGACCCTCTTTTCCTGATATGCAATTTGAAGAAAAACATCTAAATGTTTCATCGTGATATGCTGGTAATGATTTGAATGAAGGGAATTTAGATGGAATGACTGAACATCAAATGTTAAATTTGGTTCAAGAAATGTCTTTAGCAGCTATGGCTTTTAAAATGGCTAACACTGCTAAAAGTGATGAAGATATATTAGGAATGATAGTAGAAGGATTTACTGGAACATTAAGAGGATGGTGAGATAATTATTTGAAGAAAGAAAGTAGAAAAGAAATCAAAAAATCAACAAAAGTTGTAAGTAAAATAAAAGTTGAAAATGGACGAGAAATAGCAAAACAAATAATTATATCTGATGCAGTAACTAGATTACTATTTGCAATCACTAAACATTTTTTAGGAGATCCAAATGACTTCCAGGATAGAAGTGGTGAAATCTTGACTAATTTGACATGCCCTAAATTGCATGATTTTAGATGGTATAAGGATAAGTTTCTTAGTAAAGTAATGTTAAGAACTGATTGTCATCATGCCTTTTGGAAAGAAAGATTTATATCAGAATTACCACCCTTATTTGCAGAAAAGGTTAGACAAAAATTAAAAGAAGATTATGATAATAAGATTCCCTATGATGATATGACTTATGGAGACTTGATTAGCTATATTAACATAGTAGGATTAAATCTTTGCACAGATTTGAAAATTAAAAATCAATTGGAAAAATATCATAAAGATTCTAAAAATGAATAATGAAATTTTTGCCAGATCTTTAGATACCCTTCTTTAGAACCTCCTTCTAAAAGCCTTAAAAAGCAAAAGAAAATTAAAAAACAAAATAAGGTAAAGAGAAATAAATCTAAAAAAGATAAAGAAGAAACATATTATAAGAAAAAGAAGAAAACTAGCATAAAATGCTATTCATGTGGTAAAAAAGGACATATGGCAGATAAAGGTCCTCAACTAAAATCTAAAAAGAAAAAGATTAGTCAATTAAAAATATCAGAAGATATAACTAGAAAATCCAGAATTTGAAATTGAATCAGAAGACGAAATTCTTGAAATAGAAAATACTTCTAGCAGTGATTTGGAATCTGAATCTTCTACATCAACTTGTGAATTTAAAGGAATCTGTAATTGTAGTGACAAAGAATGCACAATTAACATGATTAGCTTTAATAAGATATCTAAAGAAAATAAGGAACTATTCTTCGAACTATTAGATAAAGTAGAAGATCCAAAAGTTAAAAAGGAATATTTAGATAAATTAAGAGATTCTATTTTTAGTCATCCTAAGCAAGAAATAGAACCTTACAGTATAAAAGAAGTATTTGAAAGATTCAAGAATAAAGGAAAAATTAGAGAACATGAAGTTACCCTTCAAGATTTGAAAACTGAAATAAAATAAATTAAATATGAAATAAAAGAGTTAAAAGAAATAGATCAGATACAATCTGAAGAAATTAGTTCTTTACATGAAGAATTGTTACAATTGAAATTGCCTAAAATAGTAGAAGAAAGTGGAGATGAAAAGGAAACTTCAACTTCAAACAAGTTTATTGAATCAATAAAATATACAACATTTCAAAAATGGTATATCCTCATAACAATTAAAGTAGAAGATTTTGTAATAAAATTGACTGCTTTATTAGACACAGGTGCAGATCAAAATTGTATACAAGAAGGATTAGTACCTACTAGATACTATGAGAAAACCTCTACTAGGTTATATTCCGCATCAGGAGATAAATTAAAAATAAATTATAAGTTATCTAAAGCTCATATTTGTAATCCACAGTTTTGCTTTACTAACTCTTTTATATTAGTCAAAGACTTGGATGAAGAAATTATATTAGAACACCCTTTATAACTCAGATTTATCCATTTGAAGTAGATCAAATAGGAGTCCATACGAAAATTGGAACTATTAGAATTACTTTCTCACTCAACCTAAGTGTAAGATAATAGGAAACATTATATTAAAATCTAAACAGATTAATTTCCTTAAAGAAGAAATTAAATATAAAAGAATTGAAAGTCAATTGCAACAAATAGATGTTAAAAATAAAGTTGAAGATTTAACCAATAGAATCAAACAAGAAGTTTGTTCTGATATACTAACGGCTTTTTGGAATAGGAAATCCCATGAAGTCGAATTGCCTTACATAGAAGGATTTGAAGAAAAGAATATCCCTACAAAAGCTAGACCTATTCAGATGAATTAAGAACTAATAGAACTTTGCAAAAAGGAAATAAAAGATTTGCTCGATAAAAATATAATTAGAGAATCTAGATCTCCATGGAGTTGCTTAGCATTCTATGTTAACAATAATGCCGAAAAAGAGGAGCCCCACGATTAGTAATTAACTATAAGCCTTTAAATAAAGTTTTGAAATGGATTAGATATCCCATTCCTAACAAAAAGAGATTTGTTGAAAAGAACAATAGGATCTATTATCTATAGTAAATTTGATATGAAATCAGGATTTTGGCAAATTAAAATAACTGAAAAAGATAAATATAAAACTGCTTTTAATGTACCATTTGGACAATATGAATGGAATGTAATGCCATTTGGACTTAAGAATGCCCCATCAGAATTTCAAAAGGTGATGAATGATATATTCACTCCTTACACTAGCTTCAATAGTATATATTGATGACGTATTAGTCTTTAGTACATCATTAGAGCAACACTTTAAGCATTTGACTATTTTTCTTGATAGTAGTTTTAATTAGATAATCCTGAGTAAAGTCAAATATTCCTCTATAGTAGATTTTACTAATCTTTTCTGTTGAAATGTTCGAACCTACAAGTTTTTTCTCTATATCATTTAAGTAAATACTAATTTCTTCATCATTAATATTTTCAGGGGGCAACTTCTCGAAACAGTTTCTGGAAGGCTATTAGTTCTTCTACTTTTGTTTTGTGTCCATTTTCAACTTTTATTTTACTTACAACTTTTGTTGATTTTCTGATTTCTTGGCTACTTATAACTTCAAATGCGGACTTCAAAATGTTTGTTTCAAAGCCTAAAGATTCTTTCTTCCTTTATCGAAATCATGAGATAATCTTCAAATCTCTCTTTCTTTCTTAATCCCTTCGATTACCTATCACATCTTGCCAACGATTGGGATGATTCAGAACTTGGTGTTCGGAATCTAACTGTGCTCAGGTCTAGTATCAGGGTGGACTGTAAGACGGTTGGAGTAGAACGTTTGTTAAGCCGCAGGTGAAAGGTGTTTGTTAGGGTTGGACCAGGCAAGAGAACCCCTGAGAAAGCAAGCAGCATACCTGGTGAGTCTAGGCTTAGGTAAGTCCTAAGTTCCCAGAGGATGTATGTGATAGAAATCTTACGGATTAAGATAGGAAGAGATATTTAGAGATTGTCGATTGATATAGCTAGTGGATAGAAAGAATATTTTCATAAGGTTTTGAGTCATGTCAGGCTCTAATATTACAAATCTTTTGGATTTTGATACTGAAAATGTGAATGATCAAGAAATTAGTATTTCCTTAAATGATATTGAGAAAAAACTTGTAGGTTGGAACATTCCAACAGAAAAGATTAGTAAAATCTACCATAGAGGAATATTTGACTTTACCCAATATTATATAATAAAAACTACGGAAAATACTATCTCTCTAGATAGAGAATTTGGAACTTTTCAATTCATGAACCAACATGTAACTAATTTGCATTAACAGAAAAAATTTAAGTATTGTCATATTGGATTAGTTCAAATTGCCGTTAAACCTTTGTTTACACTTGTAGGTCTTAGTCAACTGGTTTGCCTTATCCTTAGGGATGCTAGGTGGTTAGACTTCGAAAGAAGTATAATAACTGTATTAGAATTAGATGTAGGTAATGGTCCAGTTTACATGAACTGTTATCCTAATTGCTCATTAGATTTACATGATCCTCACTTTTTGAAAGTATTAACATTAAATTTGCAGATTAAAAATTATAATGTTGAAACTGGAACTAAAGGACTAGTATTGGTTTATATGATCTATTACAAATTAATGAAAACAACTATAAATCCAAAAGCAATCCAGAACTCTAATCTGAATGAAACTCTGTTATTAGAAACAAATTTTTTCAGATCCTGTAGTTTTGTTCCTAGAACTCTTAAATGGAATGATGTTTTGGAAAACAAAGATCATAAATGGAATTTTGAAAGATTAAATGAAAGAAAACAGGTAGAATCCAAAACATTACAAAAAATTATTGAAACACCAGACGATAGTATTCAACTTGAATTTAAGAAACCTACTAATTTGATCAAACATAGAAATTCTTTCTCTGAAGCATTGACTAGTTATAAATTAGAAAAATCTGAAAGCATTAGATCTAATAGATTTTCTAGCATAGACTTTAGCAAAGAAATTCCTAAACCAAACTACGAAGACACAATTAGTCAAAACTCAGGAAGCCCTACTTTATCAGAAATGGTTGATGGTAGGTTATTTGTAATCAAATCTGAAGAACAAGAATTTGAATTAGATAAATAACTCGTTAAGAAATTTTATTTGCATCCTAAAAATAAAATAAATATAAAATGGTTTGCAACAATACCTGAAGATCAAAGATTTAGAATTAAGAGAACAATATTATAAAGATATGCAAAAAATTCAACAACTTCTTGATTTCTTTAATTGGTTGAATATTTCTAATAAGCTTCAATTGCCTAAATCAGTTAATGTAATAGCACAAAAATGGTATACAACAAATGGTGAAGTAATAGAATCAGTAATGCCTCCACTAGAAGAAATTAACATTAGCCATAACAATGCAGTACTTAAAGCCTCTCCCTTTAAGGTAGAAGGAAAAATAGAAAATTTGGAAGGTAAAGTAAAAGATATTAACAAAGTAATTCAACAGAATAATTATACCAACCAGATATTAGTAAAAGTTGCAGATGAAGTTACTAGGATTTGTAATAATAAATCTAGAACAGAATTGAAATTAAAATCTACTAAAAGCAAAAATGAAATTCCAATCATTAAACCTTCTGAATTAGAAAACATTAATATAAGCTTTAATAAAAAGGAATTTAAATTATCTAAAGAAGATGCAGAAATACTGCATGAAATTAACATTAGATTATATAAGATTAATAAAGATCAACAAAACTCAAAAGCTAGTATTAGTGGAACCAAAATTCAAACCATAAACTCAGAAAAAGAAGTTAATCCAGAACAAATTAGTAAAATAAGATATTTTGATAAGAAACCTCGATTAGGATTTACTACTAAAAATTATTATCCAAGACCCTCTTTTCCTGATGTGCAATTTGAAGAAAAACATCTGAATGTTTCATCATCATATTAATAATTAATAATCTATATTACAATTAATAAAATTTAATTTTTAATTATTCAACATAATGAAAATTTTATTATTTAACCCCCCCCAAAAAAAAAACATTTAATAATATTTTTGAAGATAAAAGAGGTTTTTTTTTTTTCCTCTTTTCTAGAATTCCATTGGGTACCATTTTTTTCTTGGTTAATTTATTATAATATATTGATACTAATATAAAAATTTTTTTAAATCTCAAACCTTCATAAGTATCCTAAAAATTGAAGTTCACGATTTTTCTTTTATATATATATATATATATATATATATATATGTATTTATTCAACAATTAATAATCTATATAAAAATCATTAAAATTTAATTTTTAATTATTCAATGGAATGAAAATTTTAATACTTAAACTCCAACCCCCCTTCTCTTGGAAAAAAAAAAAAACCACTTTAAGTATACTTACTTGATTTAATAATATTTGGGAAGATAAAAAAGTTTTTTCTTTTCTTTTCTAGGATTCCCTTAACATACCATTTTTTAAAAAAATTTATTAAAATATATATATTTTCTCTATCTATTAAATAAACTAATATTATATTATATTTTGTTTATAATAGTTATTAGCATTATATATTAATTTCATACAATAGTAAATTCAGTTTTAGTAAAAAATAAAAATTACTGATCAAGAAATATAAACTTTAGAATCCCTAAAAAACTACTAAAAATAGTATTATTATCAAGTTGGTCAATGACCCACATATCACATATTAAACTGATAAGAATACATACTACACTTGATCTTAGCTAAAAGGACATGAGTCTTTTAAGCCTATGGATCAAATATTTTATGCAAGATTCTCTTTATTCTATCTTTTTAGTCTAGCGGTGTGGGATAATAGTTCAATATAAAAACAAAACTGAAAGTCATTACGAGACAGGTTTTATTACGTTGCATTTTGTTTCAAAAGTTGTTGTACTCTTATTATTGATTTTTTAAAATAATTTATAAATTATATTGTATTTAAATTCTATGTTTTGAATTTATTGAATATTTATTATTATCTAATTAAAAAGTATTATGATTATCTTTTTTTTATAAATACTATTTTATTTCAAATAAATATATTAATCAATGTCTTTAAAAATATATTAATCAAAAAGTATTTCAAATTTGATAAATATATCTTGAAAAAAGAAAAAATTGGACAAATAAAGCATAGTTTTAACTCATGATTTATTATTGATTTTTTAAAATTAATTTATAAATTATATTGTATGTAAATTCCATCTTTTGAATTTATTGAATATTTATTATTATTATTATTATTTAATTAAAAAGTATTATCATTATAATTTTTTATAACGTGATTTGATACTATTTTGTTTCAAATTAATGTATTAATCAATGATTTTAAAAATAGATTTATGAAAAGGTGTTTCAAATTTGAAAATATATCTTGAAAAAGGGAAAAACTAGACAAATAAAGTATATAGTTTTAACCCGTGATTTATTATTGATTTTCTAAATTAATTTATAAATTGTATTGTATGTAAATTTTATGTTTTGAATTTATTGAATATTCGTTATTATTTAATTAAAAGTATGATTATTATAATCATTTTTATCAAATACAATAACGCTTCTATCATGCAATATTCCTTGATTAGGAAACTTCAAACCTTAGAATTCCAACAAAGATATATTTTTGAAATAAACCATTCAAATTATGATGATTTTTGTAACTATTTATATTTTGATTTAATAATATTTTGGAAGATAAAAAAGTTTTTTTTTTCCTTTTCTAGAATCTCCTTAACATACCTTTTTTGGTTTGTAAATTTATTATAATATATTCTTATATAAATTTGTTTAAAAAATCATTAGTATTCTAAAAATCAAAGTTTACGATTTGTCTTTTATATATATTTATTTAATAATTAATAATCTATATAATAATTATTAAAATTTAATTTTTAATTATTCAATGATATGAAAATTTTAATATTTATCCCCCCCCCCTCCAAAAAAAATTGATAAAATAAAATAATTTTTCTTTTCATTTCTAGAATCCCCTTAACATACCATTTCTTCTTCCCTTTTTTTTTTTTTAAAAAAATTATTATAATATATTGATTTTTCTATAAATTAAATAAAGTAATATAAAAATAGATTTCAATAAAATATAGTTTTAACCCATGATTTATTATTGATTTTTCAATTAATTTTTAAATTATATTCTATGTAAATTCTATGTTTTGAATTTACTGAATATTATTATTAAATTAAAAAGTATTATTATTATACTCTTTTTTTTATAACTTGATTTGATACTATTTTGTTTCAAATTAATATATTAATGAATGTCTTTAAAAATAGATTAATCAAAAGGTGTTTCAAATTTGAAAAATATATCTTGGAAAAAGGGACAAATTTGACAAATAAAGTATAGTTTTAACCAATCATTTATTATTTATTTTTTAAATTAATTTATAAATTATATTGTATGTAAATTTTATGTTTTGAATTTATTAAATATTTATTTTCATTTAATTAAAAATATTATTTTTTTTATTTTTTTTAATAAAATATAATAATACTTCTATCATGCAGTATTCCTTGATTGGGAAATCTCAAACTTTAGAATTCCAACAAAAAAATTAAAATTATATTTTTGAAATAAAACATTTTGATAATGATGATTTTTATAACTATTAATATTTTGATTTAATAATATTTGAGAAGATAAAATAGTTTTTTTTTCTTTTCTAAAATCTCCTTAACATATCAAAATTTTTTTTGGTTTGTAAATTTATTATAATATATTTCTATAAATTTGATTAGTGTCCTAAAAATCAAAATTTACTTTTTATCTTTTTATATATTTATTTAATTATTAATAATCTATATAACAATTATTAAAATTTAATTTTTAATTATTCAATGGAATTAAAATTTTAATATTTATCCCCCGGTCCCCAAAAAAAGGAAGAAAACTTAAAGTATACTTAGTTGATTTAATAATATTTTGGGAAGATAAAAGAAGTTTTTTTTTTCTTTTCTAGAATCCCTAAAACATACCATTTCCCCTTCTTTTTTTTTGTAAATTTATTATAATATATATATATATATATTATTCTATCCATTAAATAAACTAATATTATACTATATTTTATTTATATTAGTTATTTGTATTATATATTAATTTCATACAATAGTAAGTTTTGTTTTAATATTTTTTTTGATTGATCAGGAAATTTAAACTTTTAGAATTCCAAAAATAACATTAATATTATGTTAGCCAATGGCCCATGTACGATAGATTGATAAAAACATATACTATACTGATCTTAACCAAAAGGTTAAGAAAGTATGAGTTCTTTTGTTTGGATTTTCTTCTTTTATATAATCTTTAAATCTCCTCATGCGTTTATAGATTGTTGATATAGGAGAAGGTTGTGAGTTTTTTAAATGCTTCTGTGTTATTATTATTATTATTATTTTGTTGGGATTCTTTCGTTATTGTTTTTTTTCTTTAAATATTTTAACATTTATCTAATTAGAGAGAGAAAATAATAGGGTACTACTTTTTTATATATTAATATAAATATGGATTTTTTTTTCTGAGATTTTGTCGTTATTTTCTCTTAAACTTAGCTGAACTTGATTTTTTAATCACACATTTTAAATTTTACAATATAATAAAAAGTTAAACACCATTAATAGAAAATAGCACATAATTAGGTGACAGGATATCCTAATTCGGTTTAAGACCAAAAATTTGTAGTATTCAAATTATAATTGACCATAATCGTATTAAACTGAATAAATAAAGTAGAAAAAATCCATCATTTTAAAAATTAGCTTTTGATTTTTTTTAAAAAAATTTCTTTTGAAATGGAAGATCAGTCATAAAATGGGTTTAATAATAAACTGCACTTTAATTGGGCGAGGAGGACGGGACCTTGGCTGGATTTTTGCTAGTTATTCAGACAGTGCCTTCCCAGTACCCACTGCCCAACCAGGACAGAGAGCCATTCAAGAAATCTTCTCCTATCCTCTTCCTCTTTCCGTAATGAATCATTCTTCTTAACAGGTAATTACTCCCTATCATGTGAAAATCATTACTCTATGTTTTTGTTTTTTTTTTAATCTTTTTTAGTAATTTTCATGTTGCATCAATTAGTGAATATTGCTTGCAGCAGATTAAAATCTGATATTTGCAGTCGTTTTTTTTTTTTAAAAAAAAATCTTATACCCAGTTGAAACCATCGTTGTTCACTCATTTTAGAATTGGGGTTTGGCATTATTTGTCAGCAAAAGTTTCAAGAAACGAACTGGTATGAAAATTTATGGCCTGCTTTCAATTTTCATCTCACCAAATTCACAGCATGTGGAGAACTGTAAAATGCTTTGGAAGGCACTTCTCATTAACCCAAAGGGCTTGCAATGCTGCCACTTCGAAAAACTTGTATCCTATGCATTCCCCAGCTACATTTTTCAACAAGGTACCGAGTTTTGCAGCAATCTTGATTAGTTTTGGCATTTTTCTTTGTTACTCATTGCTGAATTGAGCCTGGATTTTGTGTTTCTTGCATAGGGTTACTGTCAAGTCTCTTGCAGTTTAATGTCTGATGATTTAGGAGTTTCTTGTGAGGCTTCAAGTGGAAATGAGCAAATTCTGGGGCAAAGTTTGCAGTTTGACTCTGCTCATGGTAAAAATAGGTCAGAGAATGTTGATTCATCGAATGGTAGAGTGATGCTAATTGATGGGACAGCAATTATGTACAGAGCCTACTACAGGCTTCTTGGTAGGTTTGAAATTGTCCTATGTTGTTGAGTTATTCTTTTGAGTAAAGCCCCATTCAGATACTGATGTTCTGTGTTATTTTGGATTGCTATTCAGTATTTTACTATTATGGCTGTTTCAATTGAAAATTTAAAATGTGCTAAACTTATGTTCTAAACTTTATTCCATTTATTCTGATTGGGTCAGTAGTGCTAATATTGACTTTTCATTTTCCAAGTAGCTGAAACTTCTACTAAAGTCTGGAAGGGAGTTAAAGCCTTTGATATGAGATTAGGTGTCCATATTGTGTTCTTTGGTAAGGTGCAGTTGCGTAATGAGATGGCTGTCTAGTATTTCTGCATCTTAGTGAAGCATAGCAAGAAAAGAAATATAGGAGAAGGGGGCAATGTTTTCTGTCTCATATTGTCTTGGCAATTTTCTTTCTTAGCAAATATATTTATGTTTGTGCTGAACTACTTATTACTTATCTTCAGTAACCAGATGGGGTTTGCAACTTTCAAAACCTGAGCTAATGTGGCATAATTTTGATCCTTTCTGAAATTGATAAGTGATTTCTTTGGATTAAACAAATTCATTTTTCTTACACTCTTTGTAAGGACTTTGGTTCATCCAAGAAAGCTATTCAGAATTAAGTGAGCTTGTGAGTGTATTTTACTCATAACCTCTGAATATGATACTTATGAGTTTTGACTCTAGTTTTGTGGCTTTTGCCAAGTTCTGAAAGGATAATATGTTCTTTCATTTTGACTTTGATTTATTGTCCTTTTAGTGAGAGCGGGGATGCATATGAGTATATTTTACACTGTTTGTTTGAAAAGCACTTATAATTTGAAATGAGCCGTTGGAGTTAAGAAACCGTATGAATGTTCAAGAACTTACGAAAAATTTTTTTGGTGATTATATTCATTTGCACATTGAAGATCCATTCTTGTGGTTAACTGACTTCCTCCTTGGGCCAATCTTTGTCTGGAACTGTTTTAGTTTACATTACGAATAAAGTTAAGTAGATTTGTTTTTAAAACTTTTTAATTACAATCAAAGATATAGTAAGTGTAAAGCCCACCAGAAATGCAAAAGTTGTGTGTTTGGATTGGTATAATAAGGTTTCAGGAAATAGGGATGAATTCTAGTCAAGTGGTTTGTGTATACTGAACGAAATGCATCTTTAATGCTCATGTGGATTTGAGGGTTCTATCTGAAAATAGTTTCTTGCTTTTGCCTAGACTAGTTTGATCCACTGTAGAGCCTATTGTTATCTTGTCAAAGTAATGACTTTGATGTTATTTTCTTCTATATTTTCTAATGATCTATCATTTCTGAATAGCTAGACTGCACCATGGTCATCTATCTGATGCTGATGGTAATGGAGATTGGGTCTTGACTATATTTACAGCTTTATCCCTTGTAAGTTGATAGTATTTGATCTATACAAACATCTTTCTGCTCCCAGATTTGTCCATTATGCTAGAGTATACTTTTGTAACATATACACGAATATTAATATGTACGGTTCCCCTTTCATTTATGCAAATATAAATTTATTAATATCTATCAGAGGACATTGCAAACCTAATTTGAGACAGCTCTGGTCTCAAGAAAAGATTCTTTAAGACGATCTGACACTGTTGATCACCTACTTTGTGCCTTAGCCAACTTTGATAGCTATCATATGTTTTTTCCTGCAGATAATTGATGTTCTGGAATTCATACCTTCACATATAGCGGTATGTTTCTATGTTCTTTTCTGTGACATTATAGTTTTTGCTTTAATGTGTGATTATTTGGTCTTTCTTTTTTCTTTTTTAAAGCCTATAGGTTTTACAGTGAAATTTATTGTAACTTTTGGATTGACTTTGAGGATTTGTTTGAGATGTTACTATTTGCAGCAGTTAGAAAAATAACTTATAAGCAGTTTCTGTTATAATGTAGACTTGCAATCTGCAGTCACCATTACCATAGCAATGTCCTGTATTAGCATGTCAAATGGATTAAAATGTTGGGTTTTGTAGTTTTAATGAACATGTAAAACTGAAGGCTTCCAAATGCTTCATAATTTTGCATACCACTGAAAGAAGAAGAACATGTGCCTTCTCTTGATTACCATTATAACTTTAATGTGCAGAGATCAAATCAAAGTATTTAATGTCTAGCTGTCTAATTATTACTGGTTGTTGATTTTTTTTTCCTTTTTCCTTTTGGGCAGGTGGTTTTTGATCATGATGGTGAGGTTTATTTGACTGTTGCAATTACTGCTTGTTCACTTTGGTTATAGAGATAGTGCTACTTGTTCCTCTCACCTGCCCCTCTTGTCCGTATAAGAAAAAAGGAGAGGGAGTAAGTACTACTTGATATATCTATCATTTATCTTGCACTACTTTATATAGCTAATGATTTAGATTGCATCCACAGACTTGTCATGTTCTCACTTCTAAAAACTTTATTTGAGCAAATATTATATTTGCTTTAATTTTCATAACATATAATGGTCTCTGGACTCTGATTTATACCTCATCTGCTTTTGTTTGCCTTTGATGCTGTAGATAGCTAGATATATTCCTTATTTTGACACGATTCAGTGGAGAGAAACCTAGTGAGCATTTATCATCTAACCTAACAAGTTTATTCATCTAAGGTGCTTTTTTGCATAGGTCTAGTGTTGGATTCCAAGGCAGAATTGTAAGAACTATTTCTTGATATCAAAAGATGTGCTTATAATTAAACATTTTGGGGTGATGATATAGGTCTGAAAATTGTTAGATACTGGTATTTTCAGTAAGGATAAGGTTGTTAGAGTTGATTTCACAGTTGGCTTACTATTTGGAAATATGGATGAGTGCTACATTGTATGTGGAAGGAGCCACTATTTAGACTTATTGTGTACTTGACAAGACAAGGACTGAAGTCTTTTGATTGTTGACATTTATAATGTGTTAATTGTCTAATGTAAGGTCTACAAGGATTTGTTTAGCTGTTCATTTTCCAAAATGGTTGGTTTATTATTAACTTGGGTTGTAGTTTGTTTTGCAAGGTGATTAGGCATCGCAAGGTGGCTCTGGCCAAAAGCCTAGTTATTTAGGTAGAGTTTGTCATGCTTGATCTTCAAAGTCCAAAATCCTCTCTCCCCTTTCTGATACGGGAGTTGTAGCAGAGATATTATCAAACACTGGGGTAAACATGTTATGCTTAGACAATTAGAGATTACAATATTCGTTAATAGGCTGTACAGGTTTTTAGGGATAAAGTAGATATTGTCTCATTTAATAATCTTCTGAGTCCACTCTTCTCAATACTTTCTTCCCGAAGATTGAACTACGATGATATTGCAACCATCATCCGAAAAATCATCTCCTCATCTGTAGTCATAGCTTGCTGTGCAAATAGTACCAATTTCCCATGGTGAATAAATTATTTGAAAATCTAAGTGTGCAGTAATATTGTGTAAAGGAGATAGATGTAAGTTTCAGTCTGCCAACAGTATGGCAGATTTCTTTTGTATTCTGGTTTTGAAACTTAACAAGTATATTTTTAGTTATGAAAGGAAAAAGAGGTGCTGTTGGAAGGAATACCAATATATATTTATATAAAGATATATATATATTTGAGAGAATCGTTTCTGAGCTGGTCAGGTCTTTAACTGTCTTGAAAACTTGTCTCATCATGCTCCCGAAGGATATACGGTTTGTTCCTCAGCAATTTCCAGGAGTGAAGTCTGACAGGATTGCTTGAATTAACATTTTGATAGCAAAATTTTTTCCTTACAGGAGTTCCATATGGTCCTACACCTGCTTCATCTCAACAAAGTTTAGTATCTAAAGGTATGTTTTTCCATTTCTCCAGTTCTCTTTTCTTGAAATCTTTGCCACTTGAAAATGAACAGAAGCCTAGAAATTAGCATGCATAAACTACTTTCCCGATACTAATTAAACATTGACGTATTGAATATGTATGTTGTTCAGTATGCATATATGAAGATAGCCCTAATATGCATAAATGTGTTTGAGTAAGATCCTTAACCATGTGATTGTTCTCTTTTAATCCTTATCTTTTTGTTCTCTCTAGATATGGATCCAGAAAAACAAGTGAGGTTCTGGACTTGTTCCTATGTCTATCTAAATAAAGCTTAAGATTGCGAGTGCGAAGACTGGTTTCTATTTCACTTCGCCCAGTGCAATATCATTGCAAAAATGATACCTTTATCCAAAAGCTGGAATAAGAGAACCTGTTTGCCTGATGGGCCAAAGGAACTCATCTTGATTTGTTTCTCTGTTGTAGGATTAATTTGTGGCAATAGATTTTGTTTTCCTTGGCTGTTTCACATACCTTGAGGGGTTCGAGGATCAGATTGCATGTGGGTTTAGGATTTTGAATTTCTGGAAGGTTTCCTGGTGGTCCTTTGAGTGATTAGCTGTTGATGAATGTTTTAGAAATGAAGTTTGTGAAGCTTTCCTAGACCTTGAAATACTAGGATCTTAAGGATTTGGATGTAAGTTTCCTTGATGTAATACACAATATTGGCATCTGAAGGTTGATTGAACTCCAAGTCACAATTGGGGCCACAAACGTAAAGGATGGATCATCATATAGTAATTCGCACAGATTTATAAGGATGACTCAGTTCATTTTAATTTTACTGCCTTCAACCTGTCCAAATGGAATGGTTGCAAATTTAGTGTGGAAACAGTGGTATACTTTACCACCGTGTCTTTCCCCCTCAGAAACTCATCCATCCACCTACGTATTTTAGTTTGCATCCTCTTTTTCTTTCATTTGCCTTTCTTGTTTTGAACTCTGATATTGACATGGAATACCATTTAGGCCATTGGTTGGGTCAAAACAGAAGACAAAAAGGATGGGAGTGGGTTAAAAGTAGAAAATGGCTGGATTCTCTCTCTCACACACACCCAGTGTGTGGTTAGGTTGTTATTAGGAGGGACAGGAAATGGGCAGTCTTAAACCCATCCTCCACTTTGGATGGTTTTTAGAAGGCAAGGCAGCACAATCATGTTTGCCCCCTAACAGTCTGTATAGAGAGATCTTTGGATGAGATCTAGAAGAGAAATTTGTCCAGGGAGGTGCAACAACTTTGCTTTGAAAATTTTCTGTAAGCTCTTCTCCTCAATCCTCATGTAGAAGGGCATGAGAAATTTTGGTGTGAATTAATCAGGTTTGCTGAGGGAATAGCAGCAATAAAGCTCATCTTAGTTTTTTAGACTAGCTTTGATTTTGAAACTCTGTTCAATATCAGGTAAAATTATTTCCGATGAACTGTTCTTAATGAGAGAGATGGTATCACAGGACCCATGGGTTTGTTGACTTGATGGTTTGGTGATTTAGGTTTGTGATGTTACAAGTCACATAGGTTAAAATATTTTAGGCTACTGTTGAGGTCTCCATTCTGCTTTGGGCTTGCCAATCTTCAGAAAGGGATGTTAATATCAATTGAGTTACTTGGGTTTGCATTAGTGTACAGGTATCATGAACTTTTTGTCTAGGAAAAGAAGTGCCAGATTAGAATGCGAAGTGGTGATGGATTGAAGAATGTTAAACTTATACATTGAAAAGAGTTGAAAGGTGTATGAACTTTTTGACTTGGAAAAGAAGTGCCAGATTAGATTGTGGAGTGGCGATGAAAGGAAGTAGTGAACTTGTAATAATAGCAAAGAAGAGGAAGAGAAAAAAAAGAAGGGAGAAACTAAAACATTGATCAATTTGGAATGAAAAACATTGACTAAATGGAAGGGAAAAGTGGGAAATTTTTAAAAATATTATAGTAAATTACTAAAGGGTTATGACTTTCAATTCCACCATTTCCCTCCCTATTATACCAATCAAAATAAATTCTTACCTTTTTGTGAACCAAATTTACTGTAAAATGTAAATTTTAGGATTGTGTAAGATCTCAGACAAAGTCTCTCATGTGGGTTTAGTTGTAGGTTCTGTCTTAATTGCTTGAAAGGGAATTTCGATGAAAAGATGCATTGGCCGGCTCATCTACACTAAACTTCTGATGATCAGAAGCCCATGTAATCTTTTATCTTATTTTGTTTCGAGGTCTTTGATTGTTCCATAGTTCTTTGATGTAATTGGCTATCGGTTATTTACTTATTATCTTTCTTTGATTTTTCATGCTGTAGTTTGTTGGTATCACAGAATTTCAAGCTTCAGTAGTTTAAAAATTTCATGACTAAGATTAGTTGGTTTATTGAATCTTATGCAGGATTAAATTTTCGTCATACACTTTACCCATTATATAAAAGCCATCGTCCTCCTACACCTGATACCATTGTTCAGGGACTTCAATATTTGAAAGCATCTATAAAGGCAATGTCCATCAAAGTGATTGAGGTGAGCTGCTGCTGAAGTAAGAAAGGACTGCTATGTGGGTAGATATAACTAAATTTGTTACTTCCAAAGCAGGTGCCAGGCGTTGAGGCTGATGATGTAATTGGGACCATGGCCATGAGGAGTGTTGATGCCGGGTTTAAGGTAATTGTCTAAGCTATTGAAACAGAAACTGATGGTATTTGGTAAAAGACTTGAACCTTGGAGTGGAACGATTCGCTGTTTGTGATGATTTATTTTCAATTTAGAGCTACGATTCTGACTCAGAACAGGTTGACTGTGAAACTGATGTTTGTGATAGCAACTGATGTGTCTTTATCAAACTTCATTCTTTGTGATGGTATTTCTGGCTAAATGATACTGATCAAATACTTTGGCCGTGGTACAATATTTGCAGGTTCGAGTTGTCTCCCCAGACAAAGACTTCTTTCAGATTCTCTCTCCTTCCTTGCGTCTTCTGCGGATTGCTCCTCGAGGGTTTGAGTCAGTACATATCCAATTTTAGTACTATTCTGAAATCTGAAAATACTTGAAATTATCAACCATAAAATCCTTGGAATTTGTTTTCTTCATTGAAGGTGGCTTAAGATAACAGGAGCAATATTAATACCTACAATTTATAATTGTACTGATTGAATGTTTCGATTCTTGTTCTCAATTAGTCAATAGGTTGGGTAGGGGGATTCTGGGTGTCTAGTGCCTAGCAAAAGCAAAGAAGTCAGGGTTTAGTGAGTTAAATACACAGAGATACTGATTGCACATTTATTTTATTTTGGTTTATCAAAAGTTGAAGAAGCATATGTTGAAAAGAAGTTGTGCATGAAAGTTGTCTCATCATTCCGTAATGAAGAGTTTCGTATCTTGTACTCCTTCCTTTCTGAATTGAATGACCATCTTGACTTGCACAAATTTTAAAAAAAAAGATCGAATTAGTTCATTTTTAACTTTGCAATGTCAATTTCTTATTAAAATTTTAACTAATTTAAGAAAAGAGACATTCAATTTTGGATGACTCAAAATAGAATAGAGACATTCAATTCCGGATGGAGGGAGCATATGTTTATTTTGTTCCAAGTTATGCTTAATATTTTCATGCCACATTTGTTATCTAATGCTTTGACTTCTGTCTTTATCCAGGATGGTCTCATTTGGAATGGAGGATTTTGCTGAAAAATACGGAACGCTTAAACCTTCACAGTTTGTTGATGTGGTTGCACTTGTGGGTGATAAATCTGACAATATACCAGGTTATCAACTTCTACTGTATGGATGTACTTTGATGATTGCAGGTCATGTATTAATAAAAGATAACTAAATGAAGGAAAGGAAATTGAAAAATTCATGTGCCTTGGTTGGTTTCTCATTTAACGTTATCATTAGCTTCCATCAGCTGCAGGAACCTGGTTTCTGTCTAGGGTTCCATCACTACGTGGTAGTATAAAATGAAAATGGAGCTTTCTGTTGAGTTTGCTATACTTTCTTGTGTAAAAAAGAGGTTTAAAGATCATATATTGAATTATGATTTTTGAATATTTTGATCTTTGTGAATCTTTAGATATATGCTTCTGTTATTTCAATTTTGTAGGCAACCTTATTTTTCTATTGTGATTAGATCCTAAACATGGTTTCTCTATTTGAATTTTCCCATATTTGATCCTAGATATCATTTTTTGTTTAATATGGCTGTTTGCTGCTCCATTTCAAAGAAATTATGGAAGTTTTTATAGCATTGGTTTATCTTACAATATCATATTCAAATGCAGGCGTGGAAGGGATTGGAGATGTCCGTGCTGTGCAGTTAATATCAAAATTTGGTATATACTTGAGATTTCTTGTCAATTTTTAATAGTCTGGACAACTGGATGGTAATGTTTTTTTTTTTTTCTCTATCATTTTAGGTACATTGGAAAATTTGTTGGAATCTGTTGAACAGGTTGAAGAGGAGCGTATCAGAAAGGTTTACTAAGAGATTATCCTGTTTAAGTTGACTGTTTTGCTCGTGTTGAGAATAAATTTACAGTTATTCCCGTTGGATTATCTCTATTTTCTGCAGTGACATGCCAGTCATTCAGTAACTTTACAATATGTTTATTGACCGGATTTATTTTCTTTTAGGCATTGATATCTAATGCAGAACAAGCTATCCTTAGCAAAAATCTGGTAAGTAATCTGCTGCTTTTCTGAGTTCTCTTAATTCTCTCTAATGTATTGTGTGTATTGAATACCATGACACATTTCCAGGCAATGCTACGTTCTGATCTTCCATCCTACATGGTTCCATTTTCTACAGAAGACCTCATGTTTAGGAAGCCAGAGGTCAGTGAATTTTTCTTCTAATTCTCAGATAATTATGACCAAAGAACATTGAATCAAACATGATTGACTTAATACTCAAACCATCGTTTGCAGCATGTGTGCCACTTAGTTCTGAATCTGCTAAAAGTCTTGGAAATGGATTAGCATTGTTATGGTTTTGAGACTGAAGTTGGGACATTGTTGATTTATGAAACTATTGTTTTCATAACTTCTTTGGAAAAAGTGATGCTGAAGATTGTTGGTAGGAACTGTCTTTTAAAGCAAACGTCATGTAAATTTCCAAAGTTTATTCTGCATTTAGTGGCATAAACATTTGATTTGCTAGGCATTTACTTTGTCTTCAGGTTTTGTTATTTGCTGTTTTCTCTTCCAATGTTTAAATACTCAGCATCGACTTTTTAGTACTTTTTCTTGCAATGTAGTTTTTTCTTCCCTTCACATTGTTACTTTTTCATTATCTAGTTTACTGGTAAGATTTGCATCATGTTTCAGAGGATTTGTTTCTGATGCAGGACGATGGTGACAAATTTACAAGCCTCCTGACAGCCATTAGTGCCTATGCAGAAGGATTCTCGGCCGATTCTATCATCAGAAGGGTTCTCTATCTGTGGAAGAAGCTTGAGAAGCAACAGTAGACTGCAA
>JAOXNR010000030.1:9238801-9250759 GCA_028571225.1 Parsonsia alboflavescens
GAACAAAACTTCTACTCTGTCCAAGTGAATAGAATTGCAGGCTATACAATACTTGCTGTGTTCATCTCTTTTTTTTTTATTCTTTCTCAGCTTTGTAAATTAAGGGTTCTCTATCTGTGGAAGAAGCTTGAGAAGCAACAGTAGACTGCAAGAACAAAACTTCTACTCTGTCCAAGTGAATAGAATTGCAGGCTATACAATACTTGCTGTGTTCATCTCTTTTTTTTTATTCTTTCTCAGCTTTGTAAATTTAGTTCAGGTGGAAACATTGATAAGTGAGCATTATCATGTATCTGTCTGTTTCGATTTCAAGAAAAGAGAGCTGTTGAAGCTGATCAAAAAATTGTCAAACTTCAGGGTGTTTTTCCTGCCTCTTTTTGGGGCATTCAACATGATGATGGGATTCATATTTTCAGCTTTCTCATTAATTTCCTCCAAATTGATCTTTGTTTTCCAAAAAAAATCTAACCAGTTGAGAGCTCTCTAAGAGAATCAAGTTTAAATTCTGCACTGAACTTTAATACTTCATCTAAAATCACAATACTTCAACAAAATATAGATATGAAAGTAAACAATCATAACTCGAAAACACCAAACATGGTAAACTCAGTTCATTTTAAACTTCTTTCTCATATCTCTGATGTCTCCAATCCAACTCTGCCTATATCCCATGTTCTTTATTAGAACCACAGGTTAGCATAACTTAAAAAGGAATGGATTCCTCCTACAAGAAGCTGCCCAAGGGTGTCAGCAAAAAGTAAATTATAGCAAATCTTCACTGCTACAAAGGCATAAACTTGCCAACAATGAAAAATGCAAAAGAAACCATAGATAGTATCCAAAACTAATCACTTGAAGATCCATCATCATCTTCATGCTCTGCTACAGCCTTCTCTATAAACCTTTTTCTGACCCCATCAAGAACATCCCTCTTGCTTCCAACTTGCCCATCATTTAATACGGGATCCGATTGGCACAAAATCAACACAACACCTAAATATGCTGACAAGGAAACATAATAAAGTTAGCTTACAGGGCATGATAAAGCACAGACAGATCTACAAATCTGTATAAGCAATCTGAGGCTTACCTTCAGGGGTACATCTTCGACCAAAGCTATGAAGTCCAACATAATTTGCCTTGATAGCACCATTATTGTATACCAGAACAGTTGGGAGATGGTGATCAGGATAGTTAGGAATGCAATCAGTAGATATGATTTTGACAAACTTTGTTGGGGGATATTTTCTTGCAGGCTCCTCTAAACACTGCAAAAGCAGCTCACAGTCTGGGTAGCTAAGAATGTGAATGTAGCAGTTAAGAGAGAATTACTAACAAAAAGCCAACAGGTACAAAATTCAAGAATTTCATATGGAACTGGAGTGGGTTACATCAATTCATACAAGCAGAAAAGATATGTTTTTAATATACCATAACTACCTTCCTTGTACAATATGACAACAACCCAGAGACAGGCGCTTGTGAAACCTCACGCACAAAATCAGATCCAGAAATGGGCATTACGGATCCAAACCTTGCAATCTTGCTGCTTCCCTCATCTCAGCTAACCTCTTCTTCCTTTTTTTTGGTCAACACAAAGACATTTATAAATACACCAAACAAGTGAGAGGGGATAGAGAACTAAAAATTTGCCAACTCATTTCTAGCAACGCAAAAATCAGAAGAAAAGTTGAAAAAGAATAATCAATATCTAGATAATCAAATAAAGGAATTCAAATTTTTATGAAAATGATGAAAAAGAGAAGTTTGGAAACCTGCACAATAGGAGGAATCAATCATCTTCAAGTTCCTCGAGCTCTTCTTTGGTCTTGTCATCAATCCAAGCCTTGTCTTTTGGTTTGGAGTCTTGGTCTTCAGCAGGGATAAAAGCAGGAGGCTTGAATGCAGGGGGTTTTGGAGGAAGGTTCCCCACTTTTCTCTGAATGTCATCCCACTGCATAGAGGCTCCTTCAACATCCTTGTACACAAAGTGGTAATCTGCCATCTTTACTTGGTAATTATTAATTAAAGACAAGTCCCTCTATCTATCTCCTCGTACACTTTCTGCTTTGAATCTTTAGACTTTTAAAAACCTTTTCTTTCAAGTGTGGGAACAATACTGAGAAGACACAATGACAACATTGTTCAATCAGTTTACAGCTAATCTCTTAAAAGAAAAAGACACAAAAAGTGGATGTAATTAACTTCTTACTTAAGCATGTCCTTGCAAATAGACAAACATAAACAAAATGTCTGAACGAACCCTTCATAACATCTATTTGAAGACATTTTTAAAAATCCACCACTCAATTCTTAGTTCATTAGAATCACAGACAATTGGACTTTTTATCCCAAGTGGTGACCAAATGCAGATATCTTATACTCCTAAGATGCCAGAAGAAATGGTCACTTCAAACATGCAGGTGTTGCAAAGGGCATTTCATTTAACTCATCAAGCTTTACAAGTAATAGTAAACAATCATTCAAAGGGTGCTGCATCCAATATAAATATCAGACATGGAAGACATGCACCTGCATACATAAAAAGACCTTTCTCGCTTTGGAAAACTGCAAAAGTGCAGCCACATTCATCAAAGAAACCAACCAATTCCAGTTCATTACCACGCATTAACCATTAGAACCATGATATATTAGGCATTATAACATGTATACCCACATACAGGAAATCATTAAAGCCCTTAATCCAATGCTAGTTTATACAATTTACTTAACTCAATCAGATATAATTAACTTTTTCGCTAAAGCATAACAGCAAACACGTTATGAGCATTAAAAGTATCCCTTAAAAAACACCAAAAACAAAAAAAAACAGAGAAGCTAAAAAATTTTATCAGCAAGAATTCTCGATCATATTTCACATTAGCACATATGCCATCACATCTATGCATAAATGAAACTCAAAAATAATAATATGAACTAACATCCTTCATAATTGAATCAATCAAGCTTCCAGTTCCTGCCCAATGAGCTGCCATCACTAACCATGAGATTCAAGACTGCAGATTTTAGAAATCTTCTAGTTGTTCAAAATCAAATCCCAATATCTTACAGCTGTCGGATTTCAAATGAATCTAAATTAGCCCAACAAATCCCCAAAGATTCTTGTGAAATTGAAAAACCATTAAAGTGGGACAACAGCAAATAGATAGCTTACCGCAAGAAATCTCGTAACCGTGCGAAACGAGAAATGGCGGGAGAAAGTGATGCAATTGGATCAGAGGGCAAGAATGGAAAGCCGGAAAAGGAAGATATAAAGAAGAAAAGTATTGACGGCTAACTGAAAAGGAAAATACTGAATTTCTTTTCTAGATTAAACAGACGGTAATTCGAATTCCTTTCTATTAAAGGGGTGACAGCTTTCAGTATTGAGATTGAATTCGCGGTAAACAGCGATGGAATCTAATAATCCATGGCTTGGTATGTTGTGTGGATTGAATCCAGATTTTTAACTTTGAAACAAACTTCAGTAATAAATTTAGATAGAGAAAATTCCCTGTTTGTTCCTAATAATTTTTTAAACTTTGAAACAAACTTTAGTGATAAATCGTCGGATCCCCGGTTGGAGCCGCCAAGAGGAGGAAGAAACCGGTTCTAAGAGTGGGATTGCAACTTTTACGTGAAAAAAAAAGGCTACTTTTTAAATGGTATCGAAGTATACCCATTGTCAACTTTTGATCAAATGATTAATTTCCGCAGGTAAACTGTCAAAACATTTCCAACTTGGTACTTCCGCCCATGAATGGGCAACAACTCAGATTCGGGGGCAAAATAGTCCATTAAAAAAAATTCATTTTATTTTTTTTTCTTTCTTCTTCTTCCCCACGCCGGCGAACCTCATCACAAGAACTGTGTACCCAATCGGAAAGGAGAGCATATACATAGCATAGTACCAGCTGCATAATTTCTCCATAAGTCCTCCCTTACTGTTGGGATCCCCATTTGCAAGTTGTTCTGTTCCAAAGGTTAAAGTAGGAGACCTGATACGCCCAGCTCCAACGGCAAGCAATGCAAAGGAAGCAAGAAGTACTAGAAGTTGGGGAATGGTAGCGAAACTGCAACTGTTATCAGATTCATTGCAAGCTGGAGGCCTGAGTCCTGGAATCACTGCCGTTAACCCCAAAAGAATCTTGAAAAAAAAAAATTTAAGAAACTTTTTCTTGTTTTTTTTTTCTTCCTAAACATTGGTTAGTTTAGAAGAAGCAGTGTTTGGTTTATACCAGCAGACTTAAAACAGAGCCAATTCCGATCATGTTAAAGCCACCGACATATCGATCGACGGTGACTGCTCCGATGACCGGAGTCACGTTACTCGCCGCCGACCAGTAAAGGTTTAAATTGGATACTCTGATCATCTCCATATGATACTCTTTCCTCAAATACATCGTCATATTTGCCACTAACCCAAAACTTGCCACTTTCTCCAATATCCCATTTGCTGGAAAAAAAAATTGAAGTCAGTGATTTTTCTTTAAATTTTTCCCTTAATCATTGCTCGATATACAACAAAAGCATATAAAAGAACTCCATTCAAGAATATTTAATTTTACCTGTAAGGAAGGGCAAGGTTATGAAGCCACCCTTGGACAAAAATGAAGGATTTCTTCCTCCCCTGCCTTGGATCAGTCCAAGATGGTAAGTTCGGTTTATTTCTACTCGGGGATCTTCTCTTTTCTGGCAGATCATTGAAGATTCTACTCCTCTTTTATTTCTAGGCATTTCTCAATTAAACTCCTAAGATCAAGTAATATCCCGCAAATTTCAATTTCATCCTCATTGAACAGAGAATGCATGTTTTCTTCGCTCATGCTCTGTTCCATCTCTGCTCCTTCACTCTCTAGGGGGAACGGGAAGAAGAAGAACTGATCGGCGATATCATTCGCCGGCGTGGGGAGGCGTGACTAAGAAGAAAGAAAAAAAAAAATGAATTTTTTTAATGGACTATTTTGCCCCCATGAGTCGGAGTTGTTGCTGGATTTATTTTCAAAAGTATTAAGTTGCTGGCCATAAAATGTTTAGATAATTACTTGATGAAATTAATCATTTGATTAAAAGTTAACAATTGGGTATATTTGGGCTATCACTTAGATTATTGTTCCTACTTTTTAAGGTTTAAGAAATAAGTAGTTTTTTTTAGCTTCTGTTTTTTATAAAAAGCTGTAACAAATAAATTTAATTTTTATTTAAATGCTTATTTTTATAAAAAAAAATCCTGTGACAACACACTCAGAATCCTGACCGTTGCATTATTTGTCTTTTTTAAAAAAATAAAGTAAAATAAATGATTTGAGGGTTTTTGAATATTCTAATATACATCTTTTATATATCCAATGTTACGTCAATATTTGAAATTAATACTCATTATTTATAAATTATTTAGATTAAATTTCTCTGTCATTAATTTGTTAATTATTTTAATGATTTTTTATTATATTACCTGTATATCTTTCTCTCTTTTACCTTATCATCACTTGTAAGTTCGATTAAAATGATAAATTAGGGCATTTTAAAGGAAAAAAATATTATCTTAATTTCTTTTAAAATGACGATTAGTGACTTATAAATAGTGATAGAAGAAGTAATGACTTTGAATTTCTTATTATATATTCGTATGTTATTTCATTTTATATTAATAAAAATCATACATTGACTTTAATCATTATTTTTTTTATTATATTTTATATATTAAACCTTGTAAAGATAAAAAAAAATTGTAGAAATATTTGAGCTTTTAAGCACAAGTATTAAACTTTTTATGGATGTAATAATAAGAGACATATGAATATATAAGAGGAGATTAGTTATAAAAATTAAGGTAATTTTTCTTTCTTAAATATTCTGTCATCATCCTTTAAAAAATGAGAATGTAAATATATAATTAGAAAAATAATATAGAAAAAATATCTTCACGTACTTAATTAATTAAATTTATAATTAATGATAGAGGAAGTAAAATTAATAAATCAAATCTAGCTGTAAGCAGTAGGAAGTGTAAAAGAAAAGAAAACCAGTGGGACCAACAAACATCTCTCACATTTGATTGGTCGTTGGGGTCCTCTGCCAACCGGTGGCGAGTACGGAAGACTAGCCTACGTGGCTGAGTATGCCGATCACTGCTGTCATGGCTGAAAATTGATGAACGCGTCCGCTGCTTCCACCATCATTTGTTGGTCTACTTTGTAAATGAAACGCCATGTCCGAAAATGGACTTCCGATGCATGCATAAAATTAGCAGCCATTCCTGAAAGCTAAAATACTACTTTTTCCCCATTCTCCCATTTTTTGTCTTCAGTTTACACTTCCTTCGGATATCAACTCGGACTTTCACGCGCCACCTTAAATCACCAAATCCAATAGCACAGTCGAAAAAGTGTGAGCCATGTGGCGGTGTGTGTCCCGTGGATTCGGCATTGCTTCCAAGAGATCCATCTCCGGCGACTCTCTCCAAACCCGACTTAATAGACTCCTCTCTACCAGCACGGTATCCGTTTCCTTATAGATTATGATTATTATTATTATTTATTTCGTATGTTTCTCTAGTTTTTTTTGCTTATTTCATTTTTTAGTTTTATTTGCTGGTCTTAATTTGTAATTCGGTTTTTTTTTTTTTCAATTTTCATTGCACTATGTGAGTGTGTTTCTTAACGGTTCATTGTGATGGTGAATCTGTTTTTTTCTTTGTGCCAGATTATATTTATTTTTTTATTTCTTTGTTTTGTTAAGCAGGTTGGGGAATACACTATTGTTGATCACACGTATGATGCTGTAGTAGTAGGTGCGGGTGGTGCTGGACTTAGAGCTGCCATAGGTTTATCTGAGCATGGATTCAACACTGCTTGCATTACCAAGCTCTTCCCTACCCGTTCGCATACTGTTGCCGCTCAAGTATGTAATTTCTCTCTGTTTTAATATGTTCTGGATGCATTTTTGTTGGGCCATGAAATAGTTTTATGTATGTGAATTAGCTTAGTCTAGGCATTGAAACAGAAATGCCATCAATTCTAGTGATTCCAAAATTTAATTGATATTGTCTATAGTTAACTGCAAAATGTGTTTTTGATGTTTGTCCGCTTTTCATTGGCATTTTCTTGAAGTTAGCATGGATGGGATGAAGCACTAGGAACTGTTGTTCAACTCACCCTTGAAAAATGTCACGTTACTGTTTAGGTGCTTTATGTTATCCATGGTTTTACGACTCTGGTAGTGTCCAATGATGATTTCTCTAAGAAATGTAACGGGATCTTATGCCCCTTTTTTCCATTGCAGTGAATCCTGAGCACTGCAAGTGCTCTGGTTTTATGTATTTGATCAAATTCTACATCATCTCCTTGTTAATTGTTATAATAGAAGCTCTATATACTGTTGATCGTTTTCATCTCTTTTGAGTTTCCCTCTGGATGTGTGGTACTTTAACATTATGGATATATTGCTTTACAGGGCGGTATAAATGCTGCAATGGGAAATATGACCGAAGATGACTGGAGATGGCATATGTATGATACTGTGAAGGGAAGCGACTGGCTAGGTAAAATGTCATATGTTAATCTTCTAATTGCTTTCCCAGATAATACTTAATGCATGGGTTTGAGAGTCCTTAGCTTACCATTTTTCACTTTTGGGGCTAGGTAAGAGTGTTATTGTTAGTTTGAGTACTAAACTTACAAATTACCACTAAAAGACGTGGCTTCTTGTTTTTCTTGTCACCTTCTCTACACTAATCTTACTCCTGTTCTTTTTCCATAGGTGATCAGGATGCTATTCAATACATGTGCAGGGAAGCACCAAAAGCAGTTATAGAGTTAGAAAATTACGGATTACCATTCTCTCGAACTGAAGATGGGAAAATATATCAACGTGCATTCGGTGGTCAAAGTCTGGACTTTGGAAAAGGTATGATGCCAATATTTAGCAAGAAGGGCTTTCTCTAGCTTGTATTTAACCTGATATCCACAACATCACTAATTTGTTTCTCTAAAGGCGGACAAGCATATCGCTGTGCATGTGCTGCTGATCGTACCGGACATGCTCTATTGCATACACTATATGGTCAGGCCATGAAACACAATACACAATTTTTTGTGGAGTATTTTGCTCTGAATTTACTAATGAATAGTGAAGGTAAGACACCTACTGTTCTCATTGTTATCTATTTTAGCATTTCACTACTATATGCTTGTTGGAAGGTAATGGATGCTACTAGCTTTATCATTTTCCTTTAATTTCAATTAAAGGGAGTGTTTCTTGTTTGGATATAATATAGAACTTATTAGAATTTGTCTTCTTGACAGCCAGGTTCTATTTGACTTACATTAGTGTGGGAGTGTCCTAATCGTGTTCATTTCTATATCAGGTACCTGCCAAGGTGTGATTGCGCTAAATATGGAAGATGGTACTTTACATCGATTCCTTGCTGGTTCAACCATTTTGGCCACAGGGGTAGCTTATGCATAGTTTCTCATTCGGCTTTTTTCAAGAGTATTCAAATCTTGATGGATGTTTTGATACATTTCCTGACTTCTCTCTAGGGTTACGGTAGGGCTTACTTTTCTGCTACCTCTGCTCACACTTGCACGGGTGATGGCAATGCTATGGTTGCACGTGTAGGATTGCCTCTCCAGGTGTTTCTATGGTTTATCTTCCTTGCCATCCTCCTCCCGTCCAGGGGGACGGCTTTCTGTATAGAATCAAGTGTTTACACATCCAATATGCATGTGATATAGTTAACCTATTGTGCCTTTTCCTTTCCGTGTTGCAGGATCTCGAGTTTGTGCAGTTCCACCCAACTGGTATATATGGTGCTGGGTGCCTGATTACTGAAGGTAGGTGTTTTCTGTAGGTGGTTGAGATTTACTTGGCCATTCTTATATGGGTTTCCTTTATGTATTGGAATACAAAGGTTCATTTATTGTATTTTTTTCACGAAATCAACTTGAAGGAAAATGCTCTTCTGGTTTCAATATTCTGTTTGAAAGCATGTTTCTATAGACATTGTCATAGCCTTTCATGGATTATCTTTAACTGGATCTTCTTTTAATCTAGGATCTCGAGGTGAAGGAGGGATTCTTAGGAACAGTGAAGGTGAGCGATTTATGGAACGGTATGCACCAACAGCAAAGGATCTTGCATCAAGAGATGTTGTTTCAAGATCTATGACAATGGAAATCAGAGAAGGGCGTGGTGTTGGTACTCACTCCACTAACACTTTTATTGCAGAAATAATTCTCTTGGTGATAGGTTGAGTTGATGGAAGGGATGGTGGTTCCATCCTGTGACCACTAGAATGTACACATTATTGTGGTTTTGTTTTTCTGTATGCATACTCGATATCATTGGTTCCATTTAGAATGTCGGCATTGCTTGTGTTCTTCGAAGTACCTTTGCTGAGAATCAATTATACCACCGATGAATAGATTTTTGTTTTGTTGCATGAGTAGTGTCGTCATCCCTGATTTCTCCAATTTTATATTTCAGTGTTCCCATATTGACTGCTTTAATGACTTCTGCTTTGATACCAATCGATAGGACCATTGAAGGATCACATTTACCTACACTTGAATCACTTGCCTCCAGAGGTTCTCAAGGAGAGACTCCCAGGTATTTCTGAAACTGCTGCAATCTTTGCAGGAGTTGATGTCACAAAGGAACCAATTCCTGTTTTACCTACTGTGCACTATAATATGGGTGGAATACCTACAAATCACCATGGGGAGGTAAAATTATGTAAAGAACCTACATAGGGACTACTATTGTTCAAAGAAATAAATGTATTAAGAGAATCTATTGCACTGCAGGTTGTTACTGTTAAAGATAACAATCCTGATGCTGTTGTGCCTGGACTGATGGCTGCTGGAGAAGCAGCCTGTGCATCAGTTCATGGGGCCAATCGTCTTGGTGCAAATTCTCTTCTTGACATTGTTGTTTTTGGTCGGGCTTGTGCAAATAGGGTTGCAGAGATCCACAGACCAGGTAAGCATGATTAAATATTTGTTCAGTTTGTCTCATCTTCTGAGATGTGCAGTTTATGATACTATCACTTTGACTTGCACAGGTGACACACAAAAACCTTTGGAAAAGGATGCTGGAGAGAAAACTGTTGCATGGTTGGACAAGATCAGATATTCAGATGGTTCTATTCCCACTTCAAAAATTAGGTTGAACATGCAAAGAGTAATGCAAAATAATGCTGCTGTCTTTCGCACACAAGAGACTTTAGAGGAAGGTTTGCCTTGAGTTCACTCTGAGTTGCATTTCATTTTTCATCTGTTACAGTTGAAGAGATACTCCTAAAGGAAGGTTTGAGGTGGGGAAATGGAAAGTCGGCAAGTAATGAGATTTAAGTAATAATAACCCTTAGATTGGATTTCCTTCCCTAAAATTGTGTGATTGAGTCCAAATCCATGTCAGCCACTGCAAGTTTATGTTATGAGAAATTTGGAACACATGATCTGCGCATCCTGATGTTCAGTAACCAGTTACACCAGATTTAGTCCAAGTTTGAGCACTTCACCCACTTTCTACTGCATGTATCATAGCTTGTTTTAGTTAGCAATAACATTGGGATTTCTGTTTTTAAATGGACCTAGGCATGCTTGTTTTGGATTAAGGATAATTTTAAGCACTTTTATCATTATCGGAGGCCAGTCCTCAAATTGGACAATCCTTTCTGCAATATTCATTTCTCTAACGTTTTTGTTCCCTGCTTCAATTACTGTGTAGCAAATTGATTGCTGACTTTCTTAGTTTTTCATGTTACTTCTAAGGTTGTCAGTCGATTGATAAAGCATGGGAGAGCTTTCGTGACGTTAAATTGCAAGATCGAAGTTTAATATGGTAACTCTCTTTAGTTATATGGATTTAGTTTTAAAGTATTCAACTGACCTACCAGTCATTTTGCTTGTTTTTCCTTCAAAATGTCTTCACAGGAACTCGGACTTGATAGAGACAATAGAACTTGAAAACCTATTGATTAATGCATGTATTACCATGCACTGTGCTGAAGCCAGAAAAGAAAGTAGAGGAGCACATGCTCGTGAAGATTTTACAGTTAGTTCAACTATTTCCCATTTGTATTTCATCTTTCTGAATTTCCCTTTCATTAACAAAATCAATACTTCTGTGATTTCACAGAAAAGAGACGATGAGAACTGGATGAAACACACATTGGGGTAAGATCCTCTCATCCCCCTCTTATTATTCTTTTCATGTCTGAACTGAGCTTAATTCTCGTTAAATGTGGAAAATCAGTGACAGTTAATACTTTTCTTGTCGGCTTAAGATTTGGTTCTAGCTTATTTATCGTTATTCCTTCTTTGTTAAAAATGAAATTCTCTTCCGCTTGCAACTTTGCTTCAAAATTGTTCTCTTATTAGTGAGGGTTTTGGAAGACATAGTCCTGTGGATGTTAGAGGAAAGATTCCATTAATAATGTACCATGTCTATGTCTGCAGATACTGGGAGAACGAAGCAGTCCGGTTAGACTATAGACCAGTCCATATGAACACATTGGATGATGAGGTAGAGAGCTTCCCACCCAAGGCTCGTGTGTATTAGTATCCAAAGATTAGATAGGAAGTGGTAGCTGAAAATCAATAATGTTTCTGCTATTTGGAAGCCCATAAAATACCTTGATTTTAAAATTTTGATAATATTTGTTGCATGATACAACCTGCTGAAGTGTGCATAAATAATTCTCAGCATAAATTAACAATTTGTGTCTTCATTACTAGACATGATTTTCAGGAGGGTTGTACTTTTTTCTAAGTAGTAGAATCTATTTCTTGCCACTTTGGAAAACAGAATTGTTGAGTCTTATCCCACTAACCCTGCCAGAAAACACCAAAACTTGTGATTGATTTTCTGTACCATAGAGGATAATGATCTTCGGAAAAGCTAATATTTTATGAGAAAAAAGGGGGCGGGGGGCGGGGGCGGGGGGATTGA
>JAOXNR010000030.1:9250859-9279750 GCA_028571225.1 Parsonsia alboflavescens
ATAACAGTTATTTTAGATTTCTTAGGAACTACATGCATAACACTTACCCATTGAGAATCATTATATACATGATACCTTCGTCAAGAAGCTTCAATACCTCTTTCTTGACAACCTCCAACATAGGTGGATTTAACCTCCTCCGTGATTCCTTGTAGGGTTTAGCTTCATCTTCTAACAAAATACGATGCATACATGTAGATAAACTAATTCCTTTGATATCAACTAATGTCCAACCAATTGCAGTAGTTACATTATTCCTATGAACATTGACTAATTTGTCTTCTTGATCATTAGTCGAATTGCTAGTAGTTATAACAGGAAAAGGGGGACATTCTATAAAGGGTTTCAAGTTATTTTCAGAGATAGGCAATTCAAGCTTAAAGTAAAAAAGAGCACGTGCAGATAAGTTTTCACAGTGTCAATTATGTCTTGGTCCACATTCATGGATAATGCATCCGTTTTTTCTTTATCAATGCTAAGAGTAAGAATGACATGCATCAATTCATAATCTGGTAACTCATCCATCTCATCAGACACAGAAAGAATCCAATATCTTGTTCCTAGAATATAATGGAAAGTGGAAAATGAACCAGAATCATTAAAAATGGAAAAAAGTGAGAAATTTTGCCAATTTTGATCATGCTTTTATGTATGGTATCACCTTGGCAGGACAAGTGATTAAAGGATGGGATGAAGGTATTAAGACAATGAAGAAAGGCGAAAAGGCTCTGTTCACCATCCCTCCTGAGCTGGCATATGGAGAATCTGGATCACCTCCAACCATACCTCCTAATGCCACCCTGCAGTTTGAGGTTGAGCTGCTTTCATGGACTAGTGTGAAGGATATATGCAAAGATGGTGGAATATTCAAGAAAATTCTCACTGAAGGAGAAGGCTGGCAGAATCCTAAAGATCTTGATGAAGTTTTTGGTAGTAGATATATTCCATCTAACGTTTAGTGTATATTTATTTTCCCTTTAACTTTTGAAGTTAATTAACAAATGGTGTCTTTCTTTTCTCGTTTTCAGTTAAGTATGAAGCTCGGTTGGAGGATGGAACTCTTGTTTCGAAATCAGAAGGAATTGAATTCACTGTGCAAGATGGTATGTGTTAACCCTACTTATTATTATTGTTGTGCATTCTAATGCATTCTCCTGTAAGATGGCAAACTCTTTGCAGGGTATTTTTGTCCTGCATTGTCCAAGGCTGTTAAAACAATGAAGAAGGGGGAGAAAGCCCTCCTTACAGTGAAGTCACAGTGTAAGCATTAGTCAAACTTTAAGCATCTTGAACAGACTTGCTTTGCAGTTTTCATTTTCCCCCCAAACCTGATAGTAAGCTTCTTCAGACGCATGTGGAGAGAATGGAAGGCCTGAAACTGGAGGTGAACCCGGTGTTCCATCAAATGCTACCCTTCAAATTAATCTTGAAGTGACTTCATGGAAAACGGTTTCTGATGTTACCAATGACAAAAAGGTCTTGAAGAAAATTCTCAAGGAGGGAGAAGGATATGACCGGCCCAATGATGGCACAATTGTCAAAAGTATGTTTTGAGAGGAAAATCCTGCATCCGTGCACTAGATGCATTGCAATCCTAAATGGGCTTTTTTGTTCTTGGCAGTGAAATTGATTGGCCAACTGCAAGATGGAACTGTTTTCATGAAGAAGGGGCATGGTGAAGAAGAAGAACCACTTGAATTCAAGGTAGATGAAGGTAATATTCAATATGCTAGTAATCCAGTTTTGATCAATTTCATCTGATCTTTTGATGCAATGTTTATTTTCCATTCTGCTACCTGCTATTGTTAATAACAATGTTGTCTGCTTGAAATTCTTCTATTATTATTAAATCTGACTTCTTGTTTTCAGAACAAGTTATTGATGGACTGGAACGAGCAGTAAAAACAATGAAGAAGGGGGAAATCACTCTGGTCACAATACAACCAGAGTATGGCTTTGGTTCATCTCAGTCACAGCAAGAGTTGGCAGTAGTTCCCGGCAATGCTCCTTTACTTTATGAAGTTGAGATGGTATCCTTTGTAAAGGTAGGACGAAGAGGAGTTCCAAATTGATCTTAACATGTGTCATGCCTTTAAGTGCACTTTGTTCTCCTAGATTTTCTGAGTCTAATATTTTTGTCTTCAAACTATTCTTTCTTGATTGCTCAAGGAGAAGGAATCCTGGGACATGAACACGGAAGAGAAAATCGAAGCTGCTGGGAATAAAAAGGAAGAGGGAAATGCTTTGTTCAGGGCAGGAAAGTTTCAAAGAGCCTCCAAAAGATATGAAAAGGTGACAAAAACATTATTTCAACATGAAGGTAGATACATATGCACAGACATGGACCTTGCAACTCATGTTGTAACAAAAACTTCTGTTTTTTGCATTCAGGCTGTAGGCTTCATAGAATATGACTCCACTTTCAGCGATGAGGAGAAACAGCAGGCTAAACTACTCAAAATCAGTTGCAATTTGAACAATGCAGCCTGCAAACTGAAACTAAGGGAATACAAGGAAGCAGTGAAGTTATGCACAAAGGTTCTGGAGCTTGATGGCAGGAATGTTAAAGCACTCTATAGAAGAGCACAAGCATACATTCAACTTGTGGATCTAGAATTGGCAGAAATAGACATCAAGAAAGCACTTGAAATAGATCCAGATAATAGGTATGTGGTTACATTTATAGGTGAGATGAAATTATACAAATCTTCATAAGATATTATAGTGTTTATTGGTAGTGGATTAAAACTTTGAATGGATTTTTTTTCAAAGGTATCCTTTCTCAACATTTGATGTGTACATTGATGTTTAGGGATGTGAAAATGGAATACAAAGTCCTTAAGGAGAAAGTGAAGGAATACAACAGGAAAGACGCTCAGTTCTATGGCAGCATTTTTGAAAAGATGGGCAAAATCGAGCAAGCTAAATACACTGTAAGTAATTTTGTCTTTGTTTCTTCTATTTTCTTGATCATCTTTTATGAAATGTTTCCAGGGTTTCAAGATTAAGTGAGGCTCCATATAACTTTTCATGCTTCTTGTTTCAATTGCAGGGTGGAGCAGCAAAGCATGACGTGGTGCCCATGAATATAGATAGTAAGGCCTAAATAAATAAGCTCGAGCCTAGTTAGTTAACTTTCTCATTTTCACTCAATCAATTCTTCATTACATACCCAAGGAAGTAAAATACTAGCATTCTGTGTGATATCTGATAAATCTTGATAGATAGCAGTCTTGTTTTTCTTGGGTCTTCAGGAGGGAGGTGCCTAGATTGGGCTAATGTACTAAAAAGTTGGTCATCCATCATGTGTCATTGTACTTGTTAATGACTTTCTTCTCTTATAATCAGTTACTATTCTATGCTTTACTTTCTTCTTAGGTTTTTCTGAACCAAACTTATTCTGAAGTAAAAGAAGAGCATTTTCATTTGATTTGTATGTGAATTTTATTCGGCACTCCACTTAATGACCTAACATAAGAAAAAGATTTATTCAGTAGCCCACTGTCAAATTCTCTAATTTAAGACAGTTGTGGTGGTTGTTGTTCCTAACTGGTGGAGGTTTTGTTCTTTAGATAAAGGAGGAATCCATTTGAGAGCATTATCAAGTGCCCGGGCAAAAACAAGGGATTGTTTGTCTGCTGTAGGAATGGGAGTAATGGCAGGACTAAGGCGGATGTCTAACAGATTTAGTGTTCCTACTGTCAATAAGAGCAAAACATCCTAATGGATGGATGGATGATAGATGTAGAAGAATAATGATGTGTGGTTTGACCCAAGTGTAAAGATTATTATATGTATATGTTCAACCAAACTCTTGTATCCCAATATTTATGTATATGAACCATTTGATATTATTATTGCGTTTAAAAAAAAAAACATTTTTGGAATATTTAAGTGTTTTATGTTCTTTGGAAAAGAAAAGAGCCCTGGTTAGTTATCTTGATGTAATATTGTACAACTTTTTGAACATTTTGCAGTGTAAATAATTTTATGTTTTGTTTACAAATATTTTTGATGGCTCAATGGATGTCTAAATTTCCGCGTGGTTGCCTTTCAATTTTACCAGTACCTTGAACAAGACAAAAAATTAAAGGAATCGACAAGGAGATTACCTTTGAATTCACAGCTGCTTCTGTTGTTTCACACCAACCGTAGAGAGACCCAATAATGCAGATCTTACAGGCACGGCATAGCAGTTCCATACAAGCATTCAGCAGCCAGAGATGAGGAAAGACCTGAACCTCTCACACTTCACTGGAACTATGAAAAAGTGGAAAAGAAGCACATAGTTAGATCACGATGTTTTGCATAAAAATCAATATAAGTATCCGATGTTTTTCTGCTTTCTGGACATTCCTTTGTTCCAAGAACCTTCTGAAAAGTCTAGGAAACGACTTGGAAGATATATTTAAAGAAGAATCATGGAGGAAAGGGAAAAGAAAAGAAAAGACTATATTGAGAAGTAAAAGAGATCTCAAGATTGAACCAATACATTTGGTAAAGTTCATAGGGTCACTCACAAGAACCATCACATGGATCCAATTTAAGGGCTTTCCCACCCTGTGAGTTTGCATTACAAATAGAGGAACAGAGAGGCTAAAAACAATAATGAAAGAATCATTATTTATGTTAAGTAAACTGAGTTTCTGTGTATGTATTGACTGACTTCTATCCAAAGGAACTACTGAGTATACAGCTTTTAGTATAAGGAAACTGTCCAAAGAATCTCAAAAGGAAAAAAAAAAATGTTGCTGTATGATTCTCATCTCCTCCAACTTCAGAAGATTCCTGTTAAGGTAAGAGTATCCCCAGGAGATCTGCCGAAATTCCCAAGTGAGGCACAGGAGAACAATATCTCAAATTAGCATCTCCAAAAAACTTTTATGCGGTTCTCCTTACTTTGTTCCTACAAAATTTTCACCAAATCTGGAGAATAAAGCTGCTGCACAGATCTGCGATCCTCTTCTGCTAATTGGCATTAAGTGCAAGCTAGGGGCAGAGAGCACCAGTAAGCAGATAAGCTAGGATGATCATGTGCCATCTATATATATCAATCATCAGGGTCCATTTCATCATCTTGCTCCAGGGATGGAACTCCATTGGTTTCATTGTTTCCTTCAGATTCCAAGTGCTCCTCTATTTCCATCTCATCTTCTTGAGATTCAACTTCATCAAGACTGGCCTCTTGAACTCTGGCCTTAGCAAGACTTTGCTCCAACCATGCTGGGCATTCAGCCTGCCCTTCATAGAGTTGACGGTAACTGCTACCCTTTCCAGACCGCATGATATCAGCAGTATTGAGAGTTGTACACAAGCATTCTGGAACAGGGTGAGAGAGGAATGAATCTGGTTTTGCTAAATGAAGTCCCCAAGTAAGGCCTTCCTCTGCTAAGCTTTTGTTGAGATGATCTTTCACAAAGAGAGTAAAATTTCGTGGCGGATAGTAAAGATGATTACTGGTAGTGTTGAGTAGTTCTGTAAGATATTTCCTAAGTAAAAATTAAAATAAAATTAAAACATAAGAACCTACAGAAAAGATTGACGTCTTTGAAACAAAGTTTACGGCATAACTTAACGTCTTCATTTGCAAGATAAATAGAAAGTGAATTTTGTAAGCATGTTGAATTTTGAAAAGTATTTAAAACATACAAATAAGAGAAGAAATCCTGGAACAATCATATATATGTTGGGCAATCATATAGTTTCTGTAGACTAGTTAAGTATTTGGTTGAAAGTTGGTTACAAAATGTGAGCTAACAAGGAACATCTTAATTTCGATTTACGATCCTACTCATCTTAAACAGAGAATCTACTAAGAACTTCTATCTGACAAGAAAGAGGCATCAAAGAAAACAAATATTAGCTCAAAAATAAGACCCTGGATCTATCAAACCATCTAGAGTTATAAAATAAATAAAAAAACTTGATATCTTCAGCAATTTCAATAACTACCACAATGATCCATGAGTAAAATAGCCAAAATTGGACTCCCCAATGAGCAGGCCATACCTGTTAGGTCGGTATGTCCTAGCAGAAGCCATCTTGTACACCCGGTGTCCCATGACCAAGCTTGAAAAATCTGGCCATCCACTGCCATCATTGTCAAATCCAGGAAAAAAGGCATCAGCTTCCACCGACACAATGTAATCAAGAGCATTCCAGAGTAATCGATGTGCTTGCTCCCTCAAATCAGAAGGTGTAGGGTCTGGCTCTGTATCATTTTCAGCAATCCAACCATACCAACCTTCTAATTCATGTCGATAAATGGGTCGATCAGGAGGTGGGGGAAGCGGTCTAGGACGAGGACCAGCCTTATCCCACTCATCCTTTTGTTGCTTAACCCTTTTTGCAGGTAGGGTTTCTAATGGATCTGGAGGAAGCGGAGTTTCTGGACCAACTACATTGGCCAACTCTTCTTTGCTGCACAAAGAAGTACGGTCCACCAAGTTGGTGTACATGGCACGAAAAGGAATCAGAACCCGTTGGCCACCAAAAATTTCAGAACCTGCAACATATATTCTTGTTCTAGGAGGATAACCCATTGCTCGAAGAAGAAGTCCTACCTACAGTATTGAAGCATAAATTATACCCTCACTATCTGAAATTAAATAATTGCTATACATGAACAGCATGAAAGATTTGATTCCTCCATCTTGGAGATTGACCAAATTTTTAAGATAGCACAATATTCTTTCAATAAATCATTCCGCATAGGTTACAGGTTATTTAATGATTACTCAAGAGATGCAAGACATGTTATCCATTATCTTTATTTGTTTGTTTCTCTTTTCTTCAGTGAGGAACTTTCAGGACCAATTAATATTTCTGTCATTTATTTAATATTTGCTCCTCCCATATTTCTTCTTAATATTTCATTCAGTCAGAAACCACAATGCTCAGAAACTAATCAGTTGACCATATAAGGAATATCATTTTTTGACAAGCTTTGAAAGACTCGAGAAGCACTTGAAGTGTTGGTATTAAGTATATCACTAGAGTTGCTTACTAAATAAATGAAGTTAAATTGTTCCAGAAAATTTTGGATAACTTTAAAACCCATGAATTATGTTTTAGAGTAGCCAACTCCACACAAGTAAATGATCCAGTTGAAAAGATGCTAAGAATATATTGGATCGTTCAATGCTATCTGCAAAATATATCCCACCAATCTAAATTTGTATTTCAGGTCCCAAAAACCATATCCATGAGATCAACAACTATTCTTAACATGGGATATGTAATCATTTCAGAATTTTACACTCAGAGAGAGAGAGAGGGTAGCATTTTCTGAGTTAAGGAAAGCTTTTCATTTAGGCTGAAGCAGACAGCCCATTCTCCCGTATACAGGTTGTCTCAAACAAAAAATGGTGAAATGTTGATAGCAATTTGTAGTTGATTTTGAAAAATATAATATCAGCACAATAATTTATGCTTTAGGAAAACAAACAGAGAGTAAATAAAACAGAAAAAAAATGGGTAAGTTACTAGTGAGGTAAATTTTACAAGAGATAAGGAGAGGTAGAAAATGGGCATTAATACCTCTTCAGGCATAAGAGGGCAAGATCCATTTCCTTTCTTTGTGTATGAATCAACATTCAGTTCTTGATTTACGACCCCTAGTTTAATCAACTGCCTCCGATGATACTGTATCAGTTCAGTATGTATATCCTAAACAAAATAGAGCAGTATCATTCCACATATAAACTTGGGAAAAAGAAAAAGATGAGTTATCCTAAGAATCTAGAATCCCTGGCATAGCTTTTTCTGTAATTTAAGCGAAAAACAGAACAGCAAAATCACCCTTGTATTGAAGCCCTGAATAATTTGAGCATCAGAGGTGTTATGCTAAGAATACGTGCCTTAGCAAATGGCACAGATTTATCTACAATTTAACCAGTAAACAGAACACTAAGACCATGCTAATATTTAAACCACTAAAATGTAAAGTGGTCAAACATGCAAACACCAAGAAATTCTTTCAGCCACAATCAGTAAACCTGATTATGGAAGAGACTTGTCAAAGGACCTGAAAAAGTTCAGCACAACCATGATATGCCAGGGTATCTCTCTTGAGCCCAGGGTGATAAGCAAGGTAAGGTTGACCTGACGCTTGTAACCTGCAGACAAGAATCTCTTAAGAGAATTGCAGACCACCAATACGTAGCTACTACAGAGTGTATGGTACAAGATCTAAAATATTAAAAGCAATTACAATACAAATGAAATCCATTATTACATTCACAAAATACAAAGCACCAAAAAGAACAAAATCTTTTTGCATGCCATGTTGAACTTTTGTTTGCAAATGTTTCCAAGTTAATAATATAAGTGAAAATCAGAGCAAAAGAATTTATGCCAATGTTTACCTACCTATATGCTATCCATCCTCACTGTGCCTCAATCTTGTTACTTAGACATTATAAAGAAATCTACTGGTGAAGAAGTAATTATAAGATAGGGCATTGCTTGAAAATTTGACTTGTAAGTATTGCTGAAATGCAAAATAAATACAGATAGGATATAACAGAAGAAAGTATAATAAAGGAAGAATGAATTTCAACAGTGAAGTGATTCTTAAACAGTTCAGTAGCAAGAAATCTTTGGTAATTCCAAAAAAGTGAATTTCGGAAACCATAAATTGGAAAATGTTGTCGAAATACTTTTAAGAAAGGGATTTATTGTAAATGTCAGACTACATCGAGAAAACAAAGATTTTTTTTTTTTTTGTTTTAACGCTGCAACATAAAAGGAATAGGAAAAGGACCTGTAGAAATCTTTTAAATTTAAAACAGATCAGTTGGCCCGTTCCTGAACACAGGGAATTGTTTCACTTCCATTAGTTTGGCAGTAGCACTCAGCGTTTCAACATGTATGTTTCCAAAGCTTTGGCAATACTTTGATGATACCACAACAACCTTCCAAAAACACCAGCCACCACTCCAAGAAAATGCATCTTTGATGCCTGTCTATCAGATTTTCTTTAGGAATATTCTGACAACTATTATATTATAGAATGCTAGTACAAGCAAATACCTCTAACCAAAATTGAATCTATATTTTTTACTTTTTTCACTTCATATAAAATGCAAGGAATGTCTAAAGTAAATAATCACATAATATTGTCTAGAGTACATAATCACATAATCTTTATTATGTTATATTGCAACTAGTGAGATCCATGTTTTAGTAGAATGAATATCTCTCTGATTAAAGAGGTGAATAGTATAACTTTAGAAATAATATGTTTATTTTAAAAAGTAAACATTCACTTTTAGACATCTCACATAGAAACATTAACAGCGAGTACAGAAGATCCTAAACTGGTTTTTGGGAGTTTTTTCTATTACACACAATTATGGCTCAAAAACAGCATTTTATATTTAACTTCTGCTAAAGGTTATCCACTTGTCAAAAGTAGCAATTAGCTTTTCTCACCTTTCCACCATGAGGTTCCCTAGGGCAAGAACTTCTGAGCGGAAATGAAGAGCATTAAATGCTACGCGGCATCTCAGCCTCTGATATTCTACCAAGCTTTGAGGAAGAATAGACTGCAAAATATCACTGGGTTACAAACCACAATTATGGTCGGAAAGCATTTAAACCCAATGGAAGTTATTAAATTCTCTATGCTTTTGAAGACATGATCAAACTTGTAGTAGAAAAGAACCACTTCTTACCTTTTTCAAGTATTGTACAGCCTTAACTAAAGTTAACATTACTGTTTAAGTTGCTGGCTTACGGTATAAATAAAAATCTTCATCGAAGGTCTTTTCTATGTTCAAATGGAGGACTCCACCATGAATAAGTTAATAATGGGGAAAAGTTAAAGACAAACTACAGAATTATTAAGCATTGGTAACTAGCAAAGTTTATGTTATTCAATTGAGTATTCTTTTCAACTCCATGGAAATATAGAAGCATACCTGGAGGCATCCACCATCAGTTATGATGAGTCCAATGACCTTTGCTTTCCTTAGTTTAGGTAAGATGTTGTTCAAATAAAAACTAGGAGGAGCTCCCCTTAGAGGCTTGAAAGTGGGAAACAGTTTCCTTTTCCTGGCCTCTTTTAAATCTTTTGGAAGATCAGTCACAATGACTACATCATTTGCTAGAGCTGCAATGAACTTCTCCTCATCGTAGATATATGAAAAACTCTTGAACAGAGAACTGCAAAAAGTCAAATAAGTTCCATGCTCAGCTTAAGCATTTTGATACATTCTTTTCCTATTCAAATTGAAATACTATCTACCTGATTCCTTTCGAACGAAGACTTTGTTGAATCTCTGGAATAACAAGAGTAGCATTTAGAAGCCTTGCTACGGCTACCAGATCGCAAATCTATCACATATGTCATCAATTACAAATTTTAAGGGCAGAGAATGAACTAATTGAAAGGGCAAAGTTCAACACTAATGGATAGAGAAAGAATTAATTGAAAGGACACATACTGAAGCTCTGATCTTCTCAAATCCACCAAAAACTTTTGCATATATGAATCCATTATTCTCTGCATTTGGAGCTGAAATAACAGAGAAAACCACTTCAAAAGATGACAATTGGTAGCAGCATAGGGCAGGCAATTTACACTTAAAAAATGAAATGACTACTCAAAGGAAAAAAAGACTAACTAACATCGAGTCTTGCTTGAAAACTTATTGTTGTTGCTACATGCTTTTAATGGCCTATAGATTTTATATTGTCCAATGTCCATGAATAAGCCTGATATTTTTTCATATATTGAATGAGCACATAGACTACATCCACAACATTTCTTTTCTACTTCTTTTTCTTTTTCCCCAATTTCAATCCCACTTTACCAGCATTCCTAAAACACTCTAGTTTTTACCAAGCATAATAATCATTGAAGAAACAAACAATAATGAAGCTTCACAAATATACTACAACCCCTCCCCGCATACCCAAAGACAACACTTGAACTTATTAAGAAATTGTATAAAGAGAGAACGCCAAAATACTACGCACATTACCAGGATATGCAGTTCTTGGATTTGCATACGAATGCAAGGCCTTCAATGTCTTAATCTCCCCCCACAACTTCCAATGCCCACGACCCTAATCAGATATTTTTAAAACGAATGTTCAAGAAGAATTCAAAGAATACTACATGCAATCCTGACACAGTTCATTTTCTTTTACCTTTTTGTACAAATCATCAATGAAAGGCGATTTTCCACCGAACTGTACAAAATTAGCACTCGACTTGGCCAAAAACAAATGCACTAACAACGACACGAATGACAACAGAAGTCCTGCTAATGCTGCCCATTTTATTTTCGATTTCATTGTCTGTAATGTCAATCTGAATCTGCCAAATTGCAAGTCCGAACAAAAATCAGAAGAAAAAAAAAACCATAATATATCTGTGCGCATGTATATTAAAATCATTCAAGACAAGTAGACAGTAAAGAATTGCCACTCTACCAGCAAAGTTTTTAGGCATCAACGCGGATAAAATGAGAATTACTCCATTGGGCAATAGCAATTCTCAAACGCAGGGGGAAGAAACGAGGATAAAAAAAGGGGTTTAAGAAATTGGGAAATTTGAGTATAGAGTCAAATCTGGAAACTCGTAATTGGATCTAGGTCAAAATTTCGGTTCAACAAATCCAAATATCCAATGCCCCAACAAGAGTATCTATACAAACACGGAGAAGCCGTAATTTCAGCTTCTGTAAGAGAGAGAGAGAGAGAGAAAGCGTGTGATCCTTGGTTCCGTGTCCGAGAAAAATTAGTGCTTGGGAAAGCTGACTGAACGGAGTCTGGAAGAAGCGAAGCACAGTTCAGAAGCCAGCCCAGAGTCAAGAGACCGGAGAAGCTTTCAACAGGTGGCCAGCTGGTTTTGCTTCGAAAATTTAAACCCATTTTCTTAATCTCTGATATTTTATTTTTTCTTTAATATTTCTTAGATCTTTAATGGATCACATTATAAGTATAAGCCTCACTATTATCTTCTCATGCACAAATATTCATCGGAAAAATATAAGTCATTAAGAGTTATTTTGAAAATATTAAGACATAAAATGTTCCTTTTTATATTCTAATTAAATTAATAATATTTAGGAAGAAGGGGAAAAAAAGAATAATATAGTAAAAAAATTAATAAAATATTTAATAAATTAAAATTAATAATTCATATTTAGTGACAGAAAAAATAATTAAAATGATTTAAAGAATAATGACTGAAAAAAAGCATATTAATAAAAATTTATCTCATTATTATTATTATTATAATTATTGATTGGATGAAAGAAAGAAGGATATTTTTATCTCATCATTATTATTATTATTATTATTATTTTTGATTGGATGAAAGAAAGAAGGATATTAATAAAAATGATTATTTTGATTCAAATGTAATATATGATTGAACTATGGAATTTGTATTCTTTCTAACACTCCTATATTATAAGTAAAAAAGAACTAAACAAAAATAGAAAATTTCACAAATAAATGAATTATAATAATAAAAAAAATAAATTTTTAAAAGAAAAAATACACATAATAGAAAAGCACAAATACATAGGATAGAAAACAAAAATATATATGGCTATAAAGGTTCTATATTCTATTTTAAATTATTTGAAATTGGATATTCTATTTTTTAAATTAATTAAAATTCTATTAAGAAAAATAATAATATTAATCAATTAAGTTAAATTTTGGATATTATATATTATAGAAAAAAATATATACATAATAAAAAAGCAAGAAAAAACAAAATGGAGAACCCAGAGATGAGCAAAATTTTACCTTTGGCGAGGATTAGAAATGGTTTTTGTTCAACTTTTCTGATGCTTTGCGTTCTCTGACTGCTTAGAATCTGAAGGATTTCGACATGAAAGCTGAAGAATGGGTCAAGTCTGAAGCATGCACGAAACAAAAGTTAACCATTACCGGTGAGAACGACGTCGTACAGATTCATTCCAAAATTTTAAAAATTAATTTAGAAAAAAGAATTTACTTTGTCAAAAAATATATATATAAATCTATATTTGCCAATATAGTAATTTATAAACTGAGGGTTCTTATCAAGTGCGCACTCCAGGTATCCCGTCGTCGCTACTGTTTTCTATGTGGTGAATCTCAGTTCGTAAAAAATTCTCCAAAACGGTACGAACTTTTCTGGTTCTTCTTTTTTGCTTTTTTTTTTTTATTTTTGGGGTTAATAAAATTTTTCAAGTATAGTGATTGAAACAATTCATGTACTCTGCAAAAAAAAAATCAGAGCTGGGGTATGCTCAATTTTCAAATATTTTTTTTGGGTTTAATTCGTTGAATTACGGTTTATCATAATTCAGTTCTTTTATCGGTGAAGTTGGGCTTGGAATTATTTTTATTTTACGGTGTTGGGGATTGAAGTTTCAAGTATTTGAATTTTAAACCATTAAATTGAAGACTCACTTTTTGTTTATAGCCTAGTTCTGCTTTAGAAAGTGAATTCATCTATTGAAAATTTCTGGATTTATATAAGTGTAATCTGCTGATAATTTTCACTCACATGCTGCAAAAATCATAATTAGTTTCATCACATTCCACTCCAAAAATGACAACTTTAGACAAGTGATGGATAAGAAAAGGTGTACAGTGATTTTAAAGGTTTGAAAGAATTGGTTGTGGTTCCTAATTATGTGTAGTAAGTCTCTGCAAAGTTAGAGTGACCCATGTCTTTTGTATTGAAAGAAGGGGCAAAAAGGTTGTTTCCGATGAAGGAGGGAGGGAGGGAGGGAATTGGGGGATGAAAGATAATGATACCTTGCTTCTTGAGAACCTAGTGAGTTGGAACAAATAAGAATTTACATTCTTTTTGTGTCCCCTGTTTTGCGAATTTCATGTTGTCACTTACATTGTGGTGTTCGTGTTTAATAAAGATGTTTATAACATTTGATATGTAGGCAAATCAAATTGAGCTTGTGATTGATTCGACTTGGGAATATGCCTTTGTGTTGGAAAATCTAAATTCCTGATTCTTCAACTAAGTTCATGGTTCATTGTATTTATTTTTCATGTCGTTTTTACTTCATGCTCTCTAAAATTTCAGCCTTAGTGACAAATCTGAAAATATTCTTATCTTTATCAGGATATCTGTAATCATGTCCTTCAGGATAAGAATGCAATTGTAACAAGAGTTCGACATAGTAATGAAGCCCAGTAACAGATTAAAAATTAATGTCATCTTGAGTAATGATGGAAATCCTGTGTATCCAAGCAATTCATTCTTATATTAGGGAAATCTTTGTTGAACATCTTTATTTCATTCTATTCTTAATTGTCTCCAAGTCCATGTTGCCAAGGGTTTCTCCGGCATTTAATTTAATCTTCTTCTGTCCTTTGCATTATATATAGATGGTTCAGACTCTTTCATCTCTTGTATTCAAAGGTTCCATTGCTGAAGCAATTTCTGAAGCCAAACAGCAGAAGAAACTATTTGTTGTAAATGTCTCAGGTAGTTTTGGCCACTTCGTTTTCTTTATTTTGTAAAGCATGTCGAGTCATGCATTTGTTGTACAATATGATAAATTGTGCTGTTCGCAATTGAAAGAGGAACAGAATATGTTGCATTACAATCATATTTCATCCTTGCATTGCAACACATTGGCAACTTAAAACAAAGACAATGGTACAAATTTATTTACCCTATTTACCAAAACATGAGTGAGGCAAGTATAAAATCCTGTTTAGAACTATGATTCTTTGTAATTTGGATTTCTCAGTTGCCAAAAAAAAAAAAAAATGGAGAGAAACATGAAACAAAAAGAAGAATTCTTAATTTCACTTTCCTGTACAGAACATCCAAAACATGTTTGACTGATTTCTTTTCTTTGATTTAGGTGATAATCAAGAGTCAAAGAATCTTGAAACATCAATATGGACGGATTCAAATGTATGACCTATCTCATGGCTTCAGATAATAAATTTTTTTATTCTTGATTGTTATTTATACTGGATGATGCCATTTGTTTAGTTTTCTGATTGACTATTATGCATTCAGGTGGTGGATTCAGTACTAAAGTTTTGTATTTTGTTACAAATCTCAGAAGGAAGTGTAGATGCTGCAAATTTCTCCGCTATATGTATCCTCTATATGCTATCGATCTTTTGATTTATTTCCACTTGAACAACTTATTTAGCCTAGCTTTAGTTCAGAAAGTTCTATCTGTCTGAATATCTAACGTAATAAAAAAAATGAGAGACTTTCTTGTGGGATGATAATGTGACCCCTGTATCCTATATATGTAGTTAACGGTTAACAAAATGGAGTTATCTAGAGAGACCCTAATATTACAGTGTTATGAAGAAAAGTGAGAAACTGAGTTAGAACAACATTCTTAGCAGTGATAAGAAGTATTCACTGTATATTGATCTTGTAAGTTGACTTTGGTTTCCTCTTGCCATGAACTTAACTCTTTAATGGTTCTCAACTTGTCTGCATCAATACATTTACTGGGTTTCTAGTCCATGTTGTTTTGACTTTAAAACAGATTTTCCATCTTATTCTTGTCCTGTGGACTGGTTTCAGTAGTTTCCTTGGTCCTAAGCTGTTCCTCGCTCATTTGGAATTTACTTCAAATCAATTGGCCACCCCATTTCATAAATCAGCTAGTGAACCAGATTCTTGATTAGTGCCATTAAAAGTGAAATTTGTTGATATGTGTTTCTCTGTTTTATATCTTTCTGCTTGTGTCATCAAGAAGGAATGCAAGGGTAAATAAACGATAAATATGTAGAGCTGTGTGTGAGTGGCTATAATTTTGTTCATGAAATGATATGAACTGGTTTCAGTTTCTCCTTTGTACGAATCTGAATGTCACTCTTCAAGCTGCACCATGGAGATTTTTTTTATTTTTTTTCCCCCTGGAATAGCTTTTGCACATTAGGCTTTCAAGATCAAAATAATGTGTTATTTTTTCTACTGCTACATAAGATTTCTGTATCAACATATAGTGGTTTGCGTTCTGTGGTGATTGGACTAGTTTTTAGATTGCATGACGTTTCCAGTAGCATTTCTTAAGATTTCAGTTGTAACTTTGGGCATCTTGCAACTTTTTCAAATCATAAAACATGAATTTGTATACCTTGGAAATTGTTAGGATTCCTAAATGAAATTTTCCTCCCCTTTGAAGCTTATTGACTACTTCAACCTCTGTTATTTCTTCCTCACAGAACCTATTGAGGGGTGTCATACTTTCCCTTAATCTATTCTTTGAAATGTGAGTTTTGTCTTTTAGGTTAATTATCGTTTTTGTAGAAGCATGAAGCAGCATTTAGAACTCTTGCACTTCCCTTGCATCAATCCTTACAGACCCACAGAAGTCTGCACCCTGCATAACAGCTATCGGATACAATGGCATTCAACTTTTTCAACATGGTATGAAATTTCTTAATGGAGACTTACAAACATATTTAGTTCTAGTGCTGTGACTTAGATATTCCTTTGTTGTTTTCCTCTGACAATTTCACAAATGAACAGAGGGCTCTGTCACTGCTGATGTCCTGGCGTCCAGTATTGAAAAAGCATGGTTAAGTCTTCATCTTCAGGTATTCTCTACTTGGCATCTATTCCCGTCTTCTTTTCTATTACTAAATTGGTGCAAGACTTGTCATAGAGCTTTAAATTGCAACTAGAATTCCTGCTACAGAACTTTTTCTATGTAAAGCTAACTCTAGATGCAGGACAACTCTAAATCAGTCATCCCACACAGAACAACTCTAGCTTCTGTAGAGTTTAAACTTAATAACAGGTTGTTGAAAACCCTAATTATCATCCCTAGGCCTGTGATAAGTTGCACCTTAAGGTTTGATGGCACGACATAAACAGATGCATGTAGGAAAGTCTGTAGTTAGAATACATAATGAATAGAGAGCTCTTTCAAAAATCTAACTTTCCACTCCACTAAGTTTCATCCAACCCTTGCACTCTCAACACTTAAAATGCCCAGATCATGACATTCCATTAGGAAAATTTGTTAAGTTCTTTCCATTAAACAGAGGATATCACTGGAGGGATCTGCATATTGCTGGAACTCATGTTCCTTTTATGAAAGAGGTTTCTAATAAAAAATATGTTTATTTAGCAAAGAGGACATTTATTTCAAACTAATGGTCAAGGTCTGGATGCATATATATATATATTTTTTGGGTTTTATTGGATTGTCTCTCCTTCTGGCGGCTTGAACTTTTTGATGAAGTGGTAATCCAATTTATGTTCTGCTTTTGGCTTTCATTTGGTTCATTGCTAGTTGAGTGAACAAATTAACTTGGTGCAAATTTCAGGAGACAACAGCAACTTTTTTGACTGCTGCCCTTGCTTCTAAAAATCAACCTGCTTCTGTGACATCTGATAATGCATCAGCTGAGGAAGGAAGTTCTTCAGGGACAAATGTCATGTTATCTCAATTTGACACCAGGAACAATTCAGCAGATATTGGACAGTCAATAAATCATGATATAATACATGAAAACAATTGCCTTGAATATTCAGTAAAGGTAAAACCTAATTCCTGTATTGGTGTTAAATGCAGTTAATTTTATTAGTAACTTTGTAAGTTATATTAATATGAACAGGACACAAAATTTGAAACTGGAGACCAGTCATCTCCTGGATCATCATTTGACAATGAGGATAACTCTTATACTGAGAATGCAAAGCCATTGCCTGGTCCTGCTGCAGTAAATCCAAATAGCAGAAAAGCTGATTCTCACATTTCAAAGGAGAATTCTGGTACTTGTGATCTTCATTCCAAAGCTGAGGAGATTTCACAGGAGATTACGAATGAAGCAAATGAGTATTTGGAAGGAACTAAGAGGGTGGTTTTTCACAAGGCTTTGAGTGAAAGAAATGAAGGTTTAGAAATTGACAGACATGAAAAAGTAGTTGAGAAAGCTGATGTTGCAGACTTCACTGCTAATAAATCAAATGATGTTTACTTAAATGTTAAGTTGCCTGATAGTTCTAGTTTGCAAGTGAAGTTCTCCGGGAGGGACACTTTGAGGATGGTCAAAGACTATGTGAATGAAAACCTAACAAGCAGCTTTGGTTCCTATGATTTAGCAATTCCTTATCCTCGGAAGGTTTTCGGTGAGCAAGGTATGAAGAACACTCAATACCTTCATCTGGCATTGCTGTTTGTTTCCTGTCTCTCTCAGCAGTTCATGTGCAATGCTGAGAGAACTTCACTTATTGATTTTGTTTTATCCAATTTGTGTACGTGGTTTGTGTCAAATTTCTGCATCTTAATTCTTTCTTTTTTCAAATTTTCGGTCTTTTGTTTTGGTCATTGATTGAAAAATCTATCACAATTGTTGCAAAATATAGTTTCAGATAAATTGGTATACTCATTTCGGTGCTTATTGTCTTTATACTGTAAGTTACTTTCTCAACAATAAGCTGCTTCTAAGAGAATTAGTAGATTGTGTAGACCATGTGTATGTGCGTGTTTTTTCTGAGAAAGGGGGTTAAGAACCCCAAGTATTCATTGCTTAAGTATCAGATACAAAAGGAGATTAAGCTGCAAGAAAGAAGCTTCTAAAAGGAGTTTGGATCTACATTATTAAACCTAACTGTGTTTTGAGTTCATAGTTTATTCTGTTCATCAGTATAACTGAAGAAGAACTAACTTGACCCAATTTGAATGAAAATGCTGTTCTCTATATGATAAAGTTGTGTTATGTAGCCTTTTATAAGCTATCGTATCAAAATTAGAAGTCTTTAACAATCTTCTATTTGTTATGCTTACAGATTTGGACCAAACATTAGTGGAGCTGGGTCTGTCAAATAGGCAAACACTGATAGTGGTTTTGAATCGTCCAGCTAAATTTCATCCTCAAGAAGGATCATCGGCCCCTGGTTTTAGTCGAGATGTTTCTTCAAACCAACATGATGAAGGATATTGGGCATACATGAGAAGAGTTCTATCTTATGTGAATCCACTCTCATACCTGGGTGGAAGCTCCAACTCTACAGAAACTGCACGGGGATCTCAAAACAGCATGTGGCAATATGGTGAGTTATTGTGAATCTTTCTTATTATTATATAAAGAAATATCTGCATTTAAAATTCCAAGTAACATGATTGAGAAACAATTTTAGCTTTTGTTCTTTTGCTAGTTGTCCCTCTAATATTGATTACTTGTTTTGGTGAATTAGCAGTTCAAACTTAAGGTTCAGATTTCTTTTCCAAATAGAGGTCATTCCAGAAAATGCAGAAGTGGATCTACTAGATGTGAACACTATTTGATAAACTATCATTCCTGTGGTGATTAGTTGGGAGTTACCTGCTTTATAGTATTTGATCTTTTCCTTCAATGTTAACCTTATTTCTCAATGAAGATCTTAGACCATCATTGACAATAATGTCATGCATTCCTTAGATTTTTGAGGCCCTGCCTCCCAAGAAAACCCACAAAAGAAAAGGACATATACTAAACATGAGATGAAGTAGAATACTTCTTCCATCCTTATTCCAGCTATTCATATGCAACAGAATCGAGATTTGTGTTTTGACATTGATTTTTGTTATTGAGCTGATCATTCTTGATATGCCTCGGGTTTGATCTTGTTTTGCATCTTTCTTATTAATTCTTGATTTTGATAACTCAGATCCCAATCCGTCGCTTCAGAACAATCTCAGGGACCCCGGAACATACTCATCAAATCCAACTCCTCCTAGTAGTAGAATTGGCAATAGACCAAATATTCAGCGTCGTTTCGGTAGCAACATTCATACACTCAAACATGATGAAGATGACAGTCGCTTCAGTGACAGAAATGCCTACTGGAATGGAAATTCAACTCAATTTGGGGGCGATAATGATGGTAAATAAGGCAGGAAAAGGCAGCATCTTTGTTCTGGCTTGTTCTTGGTATATGTATATTTTCAGTAACTGATCCTGGTAAATCGAAGTTCTCTGAACAGCTTCGGAAAGTATTTTTCACTCATTCAGTTGATTGGTGAAAGTGCTTCTGCAGAAGCAAAAATATATGTCAGAAAAAATAAATAAATAAAGAAGGTTAGAAGAATAAGGAGATTTTTTTTTTTTTTCATTTGTTTTTATATTATGTTCCCTTTGTCTCTCATGATAAGTCATTTGAACTCAAATTTTTTCTTTCTAAATATAAATTATTGTTGACAGTTTAGTAGATATTTTATTCATTTTTTCAATATTATCCATGTAAACATTTTTCTTTCTTTTTCTTTGTTCTTCCCTTACCTTAATACTGAGGAAATGATTACAGATAAGATATAATTAGAGACGGATGAAATATTTTTTAGAAAAAGTGATATTATTCATATTATTGTTATTATTATTTCAATGTATGTCTCTATTACTAAAAGAAAGGTTTATTAGATTATTTTAATTCGGTTGGTGAAACCCTTGTTGATATGTAGTACTCCCTATTTATCTTTTATTTCTAATTTAGTTTTTATTTTTAATTTAGTTTGTTTGAAATTAAATGTTCCTAGTCATTTTTAATATAAAATCATACCTGCTTGGATTACCCAGAGAAATGACCATGTTTTGAAGGTATAATTATTGCAATCCATCTTCTATAGTCTACATTTTCACATTTCTACAGTATAAAACAAACCTCATATGTCTATAATGCCACAACAACATCCAAAGTCAAAAAAATGGCAAAAGCACACATCCATACCAAGAAAACTACATTGCACTAAAGGGAAAAGATAATGTCCAGAAAAGAAACAACAGCAAACATCTTTAGTCTTTTGGTCATCAACCACCTGGAATTTCATGTCTAATACAATGAATTGACAGGGGAACTCAGCTAACTATCAATGCAGAAATGAAAGCCTTAGCATCTCCAGCAGGTGACTAACTGTGAACCATCTATGGTCTTTGCATTCACTGTCTCGCTCTTGAAGTCTTGTTATTTCTTCAAAGGACTTGTGATGCAGAGTTCTCTTGGCAAAATCCATCAACTATACACTCCCCGATCAGGGCTCTCTTTGAACGGTTCACAAGAAGTACAAATGTTTTACTCCCTCCTAAGGGGTATGGTTGAATCATCCCATTCATCAGGTACACCATGAACACCCCCACCTTCTCCAATTCTCTTCAACATTTAGCTTTTGCTAAATCTGTATGTTCTGATATCTGGGCACCCTTGAACGTCTGATAACATGATGATGACCGCACATTTTCTCTTCAAGCACCATCCTCCAAACCTTCTAGGCTGGATCTTTCGCTTATTGTGGCCCATCATATGCACTGGTACTTTGAAGATGAGGAAGGCTGGACAGAAATGGGTTTTGCATGTCTACAGCTTCATCGACTTCTTTGGTTTGTTCTTTCATAACATTAGGAAGTCTAAATAGTTATATTTTCCTGCTGAATCTTCAGGAATACTTGAATTTGGGACTGCTAGACAAACCATGCAGAGGAATTCATAATGGGACCTCAGCATTAGAACCTGCAAGGAATCAACCCAATGGATCATATGCTTCTTTTTTGGAAACTGCAATTTACTAAGATATACTGTGCTTTTGGTATCACTTTTCACATGTCAAGATATGACATTTTTCTGGATGGTTGATCCTAGCATACCCAGAGTAAGATTAATTTTTCAGTTATTTGAACCCCTGTTATGTACCTTGCTTTAAAGTATGAAATGGGTGGGGAAACAACAATCAATTTTTTTGGCATACTAAAATAACATAAACATACCATCATCTCTTCTTAAGTTGGGTTATGCCACTACGAGATAAATGTATGATGGACTCATCATCATCTCCACAGAGAGCACTGCTCAGAGGTTCTTCTCCACATCACTCAATTGAAGCAACCAAGGGGTGTTCTGTATCGCAAGTGTTGGACGTATATTGAAAGGCGTTAGCGTCCAATACCCTTTTACCCAAATGAATCTCAAAATTCCTATTCTGGACAGAGTCAAAAGGACTGCCAGATGTGTCTGAGAGTGTCCCAAGGGTGCCAATGTGCAAATGCACACCAGACATGGAAATTTATTCTTCCTTTCAGCTACCTTGGCAGCATTCTCAAAGCTTTATATGAAAATGTACACGCTATAAGGTATGCTGAGAGGGAGTTGGTTGTCCCCATCAGCCTAATTCACACAAAAGCAGGAACTAAAAGACTAGTGCTATTCAGGCTAAATTCAGAAAATTTCATTCAGTAGTACAATAAAACCGGAAAATAACAAGATAGAAAACAACACTAACCTTGCCATTTGTTTGTATACAGCAGCCTTGCTTAAAAATTGAGAACCTGAACCATATTCTTTTAGCGCCACCAGAGCAAAAAACAACTGTGGAGACTATATGCAAATCTTTACATCAATCACAGGCCAGTTTGACGGTGCTGTATGTTCTTGAAGTTTATAATGTTGACAGCAGTGCTGCTAAGAGTCCTAGGTGCATGATGTTCCATAATACTCCAATCTCATAAATGATCCCTTTAAACAGAGGAAAAATCATATCCCCAGGACATATAAACAGGAAATCAGTACAAAGTGAACAGATATACTCTAGTTTCCTTTTGACACTTTCTCACTAGGTATCCAATCAATAGCCTGCTCAGAAGCAAGAGTACAAGGTCAACAAAGTTCAAAAAAATCATTAAGGGAATATGAGAAACACTAGTACTTTTTGTTTTAACTAATATTCCTATCATATGATCACATAGATTCTAAGAATTCCTAGGCACTCGAAAGTTTCTTTCTTTGAAAAACCCCAACTTCAATTTCAAAGCATTTTACTAATTTTCATTTACTAGAAAACTAGACTGAAAAAGAACATTGGTCTCACAGTGATTCATTATTACTTTGCCAACACCTAAAGCAAAACAATAACCATGCTGAAGTAGGTGAAAATATTACCACATTATTCAAGACCAATACATTAGCTAATTAAGGTTGATGTCGTTTTGCAGGCAAAGCAAGCCAGATAGATTGCTTTACTGGACATCCTTTACAAAAATATAAATGCTTAAGGAATCTGATACATGAAGTCAAGCATAATTTGTTCATAAACAACTAAGTTGAGAGAAGACTTATATGTGTGTGTAGTTATATATAATTTAACATAGAATAAATAATTTTTAACTAAACAACTTCTAGAACTAAAGTTCATACATTGATTACATGTAATACAGATCACTATGGTGGAAAAAGGATAAACTCTGACCATGACTCGTGTTTTACTTGATCCACAACTTTAGCTGTAACATTCTTAATCACTACTTTTCAAATGTAAAAAGTATGGCAAGAAAGCTATACGTAACATCATGAGAATCATTTAGGTTGAAACAAATAACAAAAACCACTTAAAGGTCAAGTTCCACATTTTCTTAATGTTACAATATTTTTCCTATAACCTACATGATGTTTCGGTGTTCAAGTTGACTGATAGAAGTCTTTAAAAACGTGCACGAAAGATGACATGGAATTGTACAATGATCAACAACAAACTAAATATTATGCATACATCTTAGTGACTTTTAAGTAGGAGCAAAGAGATTCTTACCATGTTACATAAGCTCTCGCAAAGTTGAAGCGCATTTTCACATCTATTCACCTTGATAAGGCCCTTGACAAGATTAACAAAGACACCAAGCTCCGGAACTAAACCTTCATTTACCATGTCCACATATAACTCAAAAACCTTCTCAATCTTGTGTGAATGGTAGAAGCCCTCAATCAGAGAAGAATACATATTTGTCAAGGTAAATACAGACACTGATGAAGTTGACAACTCTTTAAGCAGCTCAAGGGACCTCTCCAGTTTTCCAGCTTTACGGAAGCTATCAATAAGAAGTTTGTAAACACCAACAATTGGAAGTGAATCACTCTCACTAATCTCATCTAACAGGCCAAGCCTCATTAAAAATTCTTTGTTGAACCCTTCGAAGACCTTATGATAGCTCATCATTTGAATTGGCCAATGAGTCTTTCTCATATCCTCCAGGAGGGCACAAGCTTCATCCAATAGCCCTGCATTGGTCATATGTTTTATTAAGACTGCATACGTAACATTATTTGGGGCACAGCCTTTTGTGGCCATCTTCTGGAAAAGCTCATTGCACCTCTCCAGCCTACCAACTCGACCAAAGCCATCGATCATAGCTGTATAAGTCACAACATTCGGAAGACAACCCTTCTCTTCCATCATTAACATAAGTTTATAAGCTTCATCTGTCTTCCCAACTTTACAGAGGCCATCAATCATCTGTGTGTATATAATGACATTAGGCGGGCACGAATTCTCAAGCATTTTAGACAAAACCTTAATTGCAAGATCAAGGCGCTTATCCTTAAATAACCTATCTAAGAAAGAACTATAAGTATAAAGACTGGGATTATAACCACGTTCAAGCATCTTAGTATACATCTCTTGTGCCTCATCTAGCTTTCCAGCCTTGCAGAATCCATCAATCAGAGAATCATACACGATATGATTTGGTTCACAGCCTTCAATCTCCATTACCTCCAAAAGATTGCTTGCCTCCTTTACCTTCATTTCTTTGCACAAACCATCCACCAAAGCTCCATAGGTGACAACATTCAGTAACTTGCAACTCTCATCATGAGCCCTAAAGTACATATCCACTTCAGGGAGGTTTTTATTACCCATCATTCTTGCATAAATTTGGCAAGCCTTTTCCACATCTCCAGCCTTGCAATGACCATCAATCAAAGCACAAAAAGTGACAAAATTTGGCATGCATCCTTCTGATAGCATCAACTCGAATAATTTATTTGCATCAGATATTTGCCTAGATTTGAGGTATGCATGAATGAGAGCAGTATATGTCACCACATTTGGGGTACAACCATCCTTTAACATTTCATTAAACCAGCTACGAGCTTGCTGAATAAGGCCAACTTTACAAAAATTGTCAATAAGAATTGTATAAGTGTATATATCAGGAACAATGCCATTGGCTTTCATCTCCTTGAACAATAAGAATGCCTTCTCTAGTTTGGAGGCATTGCAAAGGTAACCAATGACTTTTGAGTATGTACTGACATCAGGTATAAAGCCCTTGCTCATCATTTCGTGAATCACATTTGAAGCTTTCTCGAAATTACCAAGCTCACAGAGGCACCGGGCAAAGTTACTGACATTCACTTTGTTTAGTACTACACCCTGATCAAGCATTTCCTTGTAAGCTTTTTCAGCAATTTCTAGTACATCAGAACTTGGGAGCTCTTCATTGCCACAGATACCACCAATCAATATATTATAGACCACGTAACCCGGTTGATAACCACAAGCTACCATTTTCTTCAACAATTTATAGGCATATGAGTAATCCCCTGACCTGCAATAAGCATGAACCAGTGAATTAAATAATTTTGGATGAGGAAAACAACCTTCTGTAATCATCATACTAAGGATTCTCTTACACCTACCTAGCTTTCTCTTATTCAAACATGCACAAAGCAAAGTCTCATATGTTACAACATTAGGAATACATGAATAACACCGCATTCTATTTAAAAAATCCATAGCTTCTTCAAAAAGTGAAGCCTCACACAATCCTGCTATCATGTTAGTGAATAGGACTGTATCTGGCACAAACTCCTCCTTTTCAATTAAATCAAGAGCTTCTCTCCATTTACCCTCTTTACAAAAGGAGCGCACGAAACAGCACAATGTATGCATATCCATCTTAAATCCAAACTCGGACATCTCCCTCTGAACCAAAGCTGCTGTGTCAAATTTATCAACTTCAAGAAACACCTGAACCAAAGCATTGTAAGTTACCCTCGATGGCCTGTACCCGAAATTCTTAAGCCTCCCCAGCTCCTCCAATGCTAAATTCCATAATCCATTTCGGCAACATTTTCGAATAAATACATTAAGCAATTTCCCAAGGACCTCGCTATCATCATCCTTGATCTCTTGAAGAAAACTTTCCTGTATTCTGTCGTTTCTGTTACAAGCCAATAAATCTAACAGAGTATCAAAAACAGCCAAACTATGAGCATACCCAATTTGCCTACCTGCCCACATGAAAAACTTAACACCAAGCTCAGCATTCTGCAGATTCTTTAACACGTCAACAACCAAATTCTCATTAAGTTTCTCCCTAAATTGCCTAAGAAGTTTCTGTGTTTTGGCTCCCAACCCATCATTACTCGTCTTTATAGCATGTACTATCAATAAAGCTTCATTGGAACACTTACCACCGTCAAAGTCTTCAGCTTTGGAACTGCTCCGAGTATCTGAGCCCAACAATGAGTCCTTCAAAAAGGAAAACTCTTGAGGCGAAAATAACGTTTCCGGCGACTTTTCAGACTGAAAATATTCAGTTTCTTGAAAATCAAGTTCTGGATTTGTTAATCCATCGAGAGGATTATCAGTGGTGATGATTCTGGAGAAGAATTTATATGGATTAGATAATGGCTTTCTAGAGAATGAACGTGTGATTGAATTGGATACAGAAAGACCGGCTCTACTCATTTCGACGATCAAGATTTCCGCCGCCCACGGAGGAGAGGGCAAAGGGCGGTAGCAGTGGCGGAGACGACGACGGGAAAACAGGTGGGGGAACCTTCAAAAAACAGTCATTTTTCAAATTATACCTTTTAAATATGAAAATGCATACTCTATAAAAAGTTATAATTATAGGGTTTTTCGCTTTCTTATTGTGTGGATCAAATTATAGTTAGATCTCATATATTTATTTGAGTCATTATAGTTCTCAGATTTTTTCGAATAGTTGGAATAGTAATCCTCCCACCCAAGTCAAGCTTGAATATCATTGGAGGAATATAACAAAACTTGTTTGGATCGGAAAAAAAAGATGGATAAAGGATTCAAATCAAATATGTGTTTTCAAATTTAAAATTTTTGCAGTTAAATTTTGTGATTTTCGTGGGATTGCACCCTGAAAATATTTCCTTTTTTTTTTTCTAGCTATGATTTGAAATGTTCAAAAGTTTATTATTCTTGTCATGTTCCAAACTCGAGTGAGATCTGGGTCTAAATCCAAACCTAATACATGGCACGAATAACTCGTAAGGTTATCCTCACGAACTCTAAACATTTAATACTAGAAATTCAAATCAAAGCTACAAAATAATTTTGTCCAAATAATTACCTCAAAATATTCAAGTATATGTTCTAAATCAATAAATTAAAAATTACAATAAATACAAATGAAAATAAAAACGATCTCCAAGTAAGTCAAATATCTCTATTCTTTACGATGTTTGTTTCCAAGAACTTTCAGAATCTACACTTACAAAGAAATTTTAAAATACTACACGAGCTACAAAATTCAGTAAATATTCAGAAACTCCATATTTAAAATAAAACTTACTAAAAAAATCAATTCAAAACAGTTCAGAAAACTACTATGGAAAACTTTACCGTTCAAAATAACCTAAAGATATCAAATGTGCAGAACATTTCAAAAAATTAGAAAGATTTACTTTTCAAAGTAATTTACAAGGGAATCAGATATACATAAACATTATTAGAATTGGAAAACATATACGGACTTAGATTAGGCTCAAGTAAACATAAAAATTCATTAGTCAAATTACTGAATTCAACCCTAATTATATATCCCGTTAGATCCGCCAGACAAACGGAGTTTGGTGAGCTTTTTGACCATGCTCAATGGGGTTCACACAGAATAGTGTATTCCCCCAACTAATTTATATGAAACTTGAGCTTTAATCTGAATATTTTTCTAAAGTAGATATTAAGTCCAAAATCTTATTCAATAACACAAATCCAAAACTTCAAAACAAATGAAGAACGAAATTCATATATATTTATATAGAAACTAATATATAGTAGATAAAACTTTGTAGCTTGAGTATTATGTTACTAATTTATGAAATGTATAAGTAAGAGAAGAATCCTAGACAAAGAAAATTTAGAAATAAAAGTAATTACAAAAAGGTAAATGATGGCCAAAGAATTTGCTCAAGAACCGAGGTGTATTCCAATACCGTGAGCATTTAATTGAAAGAAAAGTATGAAAATAAACCAAGAAAGAAGTCAATTTGGTAAAAAAAAAAAAAAAAACCTTATGAAATAAAGCACATATGGATAGGGATGGCAATAATTCAAGTCAGGGTAGGTTTTTAAAGATCCAAACCTGACCTGTCTCTTATGAAGATGGACTTACCTTGACTTGTGACCTGCCACAAATCACTTATTAAATAAAATTGGCATGTTTAATCCTATTAAGCTAACAATATATTCATTATTAAAAAAAAAAAAACTAACTAATCAAAATTCAAAAGATTAAGCATGTAATTCCAAACCAAACCTATTAAATTCATTGTCTAAACACATGATGAGATATAATAGTGCAATGCAAAACAACATTCGAGTATACTAACGAATTACATTCAAAATCTTATTCAATGGAATTTTAAGAAAATTCAACCTAACTAAATTAAATTCGTACAATTTTAACAAATGTCCTGAATCTTTCTTTACATAATAAAAATAAAACATAAAATCTGCAACTAAAGCAGAGGTAATTACATCAAACGGCTGAGAAAGAAATAAGGGGAAGGAGAGGAAGAAAACAAGGATGGAAAGTGAACATCGCACCACCGACGAGTAATAGCAGTGACCTGAGAGTGGCTTATAGTGGTGGCTACCTAAGACTGACTGGTAGTAGTGGTGGACAGTTGAGGCCTGGTAGTAGCAATGGCTGCTTGAGAAAGGCGGTAGGTAGCAACAGACAGAAGGCAGCAACGAAGCGACTTGAGAGAGGTGGTAGGCACAAATGGAAAGGGAAAGGGGAGATGGGATGCCATGTTGAAAGAAAGGAGGAAACGGTACAAAGAGAAAGAGAGAGGAGTGAGAGGAACATTAATGTTAAGTTATAAGTTTTTATTTTATATATATATATATATATATAT
>JAOXNR010000030.1:9287944-9302193 GCA_028571225.1 Parsonsia alboflavescens
GATTTGTTCATCTAAAGGTTTCATGTTTTCACCATTGTTGAAGAAAATGAACAGTGCTTACTCTAGAGAGAACAAAATGATTGAGAAGAGAGAGAAGGTCACTCTAATAGAAAGTTTTGTTCAGAGGAAATAAGATGTCTTCCCTTTTGACTTCAACACCTTAGAGGGAAAACGCTTCCCAGATTTGTTCATCTAAAGGTTTCATGTTTTCACCATTGTTGAAGAAAATGAACAGTGCTTACTCTAGAGAGAACAAAAATGATTGAGAAGAGAGAGAAGGTCACTCTAATAGAAAGTCTTGATCAAAGGAAATAAGATGTAATATATCTAATAAGTCAAAATTTCAAACAAATTGACACTAATTGTTCACTCCTGCCTATTTTAGTTTTCATGAGAACAAATTTGGTCAAACAATGCAAAGACCAAGACTCCTTCTTAACTCAATAAATGTTTCAGAAGACAAAGGCTTCGTGAAAATGTTAGCTATTAGTTTCTTAGTTACAACATGTTCTAGTGTAACAACGTGGTCTTCAACTAGTTCTCTAATGAAATGATGTCTGATATCTATGTGCTCAGTCCTTGAATGCTCCACTGGATTCTTAGAAATGTTAATTGAGCTCTGGTTGTCACAATAAATAATTAGCTCCTTCTGTTGATTCCCATAATCTTCCATCATCTATTTCATCCATAAGATTTGTGTACAACAGCTCCCACTCGCTATGTACTCTGCTTTAGCAACACTCAAAGAGATGCAATTCTACTTCCTGTTGTACCATGAAACTAAGTTTTTTCCTAGATAAAAATAATCACCAGAAGTGCTCTTTCGATCATCTCTATTGCCTATCTAATCAGTATCACTGTAGCCTACCAACTGCATGCTAGAATATTTTGTGTAGAAAATTCCGTATTCATATGTGGAATTTATATATCCTAGAATCCTTTTCATTGTGGTTAGATGTGATTTTTTAGGCACAGCTTGATATCTAGAGAAAATACCACCACTGAATGCAATATCCGACCTGCTTGCAATCAGGTATAAAAGTCCTTCAATCATACTTCTATATAACTTTTGATCTACTTGCTTCCCTTTCTCTTCTTTAGTCATGGTTGTAGATCCCACTGGTGTTCTATTCTCCTTAGTATGTTGCATTCCAAACTTCTTCACTAAGTTTTGAGCATACTTGGACTAGGAAACAAATATGCCATCTTTTAGTTATTTCACGTGCAGTCCTAGAAAGAATGTCAAATCACTAACCAAGACTCATCTCAAACTTCCGTTGCATCAAGTGTATAAACTCAGCAACTATCTTTTGTGAAGTTGACTCAAAAATAAAGTTATCCAAATAAATTTGAGCAATCATCAAATCTTTATCATCTTTCTTCACAAACAGTGTCTTGGCTATACCACCTCTATTATAACCTTTCTTCAAGAGATAACCAGTTAACTTGTCATACCATGTTGTTGGAGCTTGCTTCAATCCATAAAGAGTCATCTTCAACTTATACATATGATCAGAAAAATCTACATTTTCAAATCCCTTAGGTTGTTCAATATAGACTTCCTCATTCAAATAGCCAATCAGAAATGCAGTCTTGACATCCATTTGCATCATCTTGAATCTCTTTGAACATGTAACTGCCAGAAGTAATCTAACAGATTTCAATCTAGCAACTGGAGCAAATGTTTCATAATAATCAATCCCTTTCATCTGAGTATAACCTTGAGCTACAAGCCTAGCTTTATTCTTGATAACATTGCCATACTCATTTGATTTATTTCTAAAGATCCACTTTATTCCAATCACATTTGCATCATGAGGTCTAGGAACCAAAATCCACACTTTATTTCTAACAAACTGTTACAGTTCTTTTTTGCATAGCATTTATCCAATGCTCATCCAACAAAGCTTCTTTTACATTCTTTGGTTCAATCAAGGATACGTAACAATCATAATTCAATATATCTCAGTAATTCACCCTTGACTTGCTTCTTCTTTCACAGAATCTCCAATGTCACCAATCACAACTATCTTTGGATAATAGAGTTTAACTTTAGATGAGGGCTCCTTTACTGTTGTGACTTCAGGCTCTTTTACATCCGCACCTGCATCATTGTATATTGATTGTTTATTCCTCAAATAACCAGATTGTTCAATTGAGTTAATTTTCTGAATCTCAAAACCTGTTTTAACTGTAGATTCATCTTCATCATCCGAATGCAATTTTTGACTCACACCATCATAGTTATCAACAATAACATTTATGGATTTCATTACAGTCTTAGTACTCTTATTAAAGATTCTATATGCTCTACTATTTGTAGCATAGACAAGAAAGAAACCTTCATCACTCTTGGAGTCAAATTTATCCAAATGATCTCTATCATTCCAGATATGACATCTACTCCTAAACGAGTGAAAATACTTTAGATTCGATTTCTTACTTCTCCAAACTTTATAAGATGTCTGCTTAGTATAATTCCTCAGATGCACTCTATCGATGATATGAGTTGCAGTACTCACAACTTCTGCCCACTAATGTTGTTTCATTAAATTACAATGCAACATCACTAGAGCCATCTCTTGAATTGTTCTATTCTTTCTCTCAACAACCCCACTCTGCTATGGTGTCTCTACTGCAGAGAATTCTTTATATATGCCAAACTCTTTGTAGAATTTAGTAAAAGACTTGTTATTAAATTCAAGAAAATGATCACTTCTTACCCTTGTGATCTTCTTGTTCTTTTCAACTTGAGTTCGAACAACTAAGTTCTTGAAAGTGCCAAATGTGTCTCCTTTCTCTTTAAGAAATCCACCTATGTAAATCTTGAATAATCATCAACACAAGCAGAGACTTATCTCTTTCCTCCTGGACTTTCAACTTGAGTAGGACCAAACAGATCCATGTGTAACAGTTGCAACACTGATGAGGCTATAACTTCACTAACTCATTTGTGTGATATTCTGACTTGCTTTCCATCTTGACATGTTCCATAGATTGTATCAACTTTCCTCTTCATAAATTGAAGTAGTCTCACAACTCCAAGTTCGTTGAGTTGATACAACATCTTGTAGTTGACAGGACCCAACCTTTGATGCCAAGTCTTCGTTTCATCAGCTTTACTTAACATACATAGGGGTGAAAGTTCTGCTTGATAATAGTTATCAGCTGAACTATCTCTTTTCAAAAAGCATTTGTCATTTTTGTCCAAAATTACACAGTTGTTACAATCAAACCTTATATTCTAACATTGGTCACACAATTGCCTTATACTTATAAGATTTGTCTTCAATCCTTCAACATACAAAACATTTTGAAGAGTTGGTAACTTAGCAAACTTCAAATTCCCAACACTTACAACTTTATTTCGTGTTCCATCACCAAGTGTCACATATGTAGATGTGTTTGACATAAAACTCAAAAGAAACTCCTTATCCATTCATATGACGAGAGCATCCACTATCCATGTACCAAGTGTTGTCAACACTACCTTTCAAGGCATAATGACCTACAAAAGCTTTATTTGTCTCCTTCTTGACCTAAATCCATTTGCCTCTCAGTATTTTAGAACCTTGATACATTCTTCTATGGCATCTCCTTCTGATATGACAAATCTTACCACAGTGGAAACGGATGGGTAAATTCTTCTTCCGTTTCTGCTTAGTTATAACTCGCTGCCATGTTGTCACATTAGGATGCTTTAACGCTTGGCAACAAAGGAGGTTGCAACATCATATCCAACACCAGTCCTATCACCAACATTGTAGCCAATACTAGTTTCATCACCACTTGGTTTTCCAAATGACAATGCTTCTTCACATTTGATTTTCCCAGCATTCAACTTGTGAATCTGTTTTCAACATCTTTCAATTTACCTTTAGTCACATCAAACTTCTCTTGTTGTTCTGCTACACGCTGTTGAAGTTTGTGACTTATGCCTTTAGTTGATCTCTCTCAGTAATTACAACTTTCCGAATCTCCTTGAGTGACAAATATTTCTACAATAAATGAGTCCATTGATCAACTAATTGTTCATAGACTTCCAACAATGATTCTTCTTCTAAGGATGTCTCAGATTCAGCATCTTCAATATTTACATCAAAACTCCTTTTAACTTCAACTGACTCATCAGCAGCAATTTTTGAAACAAACGCAAAAAATTTACTCACTTCTTCATCATTGGTACTCTCTTCATTATCTTCGTCACTTTCACTCAAAGTTCCATTGTATGATTTCTCATTCTTCTTCTTTTTGAGGTTTATCACATTCAGATTTGTAATGACCATATCCTTTGCATTCATGGCATTGAACCGAATCTCTTAGACTCCTCTTATCTTCATCTCTTTGAATAGGCTTGGCTACCGGATTCTTAACATTCTTTTGGAATTTGCCTTAAATGAATCTTTGTTCAACTTCTTCTGATTGAGATTCTTCTTCATAAGAAACTTTTTAAGTTTCCTGGTTATCAAGGCTACCTAATCATCATCTACATCAAAATCATCTGAAGATTCAACATCAGCTTTAAGTGCAACTCGTTTGCTCTTCTTGTTGTCAAAGTGATTTATCTCATAGGTTTGCAAAGACCCAATCAAATCATCCAGATGCATCTTAGAGATATCTTTTGCCTCTTCAATAGCTGTTTCCTTGGCTCTAAGTTGCTGGGGAAAAGATCATAAGATCTTCTTTACTTGTTTAATCTCATACCAAGGTTCATCGAGAACTTATGCTTGATTTACCAGATCATTCGGGTTTTTGGATAATGTTGCAATAGTATCCTCTTCCAACATAATCGATTGTTCAAACTTAGTGTCAAGTTGTTGCAACTTAGACGTCGCAATCAGGTTAGTTCTATCATGAACAGTTTTCAAAATATCCCTTGCAGATTTAGTAGATTCACATTAAGAAATATTACTAATTTGATCAAAATCAATAGCACCAAAAATAGCATTTAATGCCTTAGAATTTCCCATAGACAATTTCACTTCAAAATCAGACCATTTCTCAATCATCAGTAATAGTGGGTACAACCCATCCTCTAGTTACAACAGTCTAAGCATATTCATTTTATGTACGAATGTAAACCTTCATTCGAGATTTCCAGAAGAGAAAGTTACCTTTATCAAGGAGTGGAGGTCTATTAGATGATTGGCCTTCCTTGAGTTGACTCATCTGCAACACAATTTTCTCACCACGATCTCACATATGCGTTTGCAAATCTTGTTGTGACCAAAGCTCTGATAGCAATTGAAACGACTATGTCGATGACTGTGTTCGTGATTCTGTCTCGTTCATGTTGCAACTGTGCAAGATAATGTAACAAAGAGATACAGATAGAAGGGATTTAAAACAAAGAATTCAATTATCTTCTCTTATAAATCCAATTACAACGAAAGATCTAAATGCAATCTGGCACGGTTTCTTGCCTAACTATTACCAGAGAAGTTCATGTAATAAACCCCAAACCCCTTGAATTCGGTGATTCACTCTCAGCTTGCACGAATCTCCTTGCCACAAGGAAATCAAAATTGACTTTGCCACAAAGCCAGTTACTACCTATTGTCCTCGGAAATTCCAGCTTTCTCTAAGGTTGCAACTGCTTCTGCAAATGTCTGTCCACCACAAGTTGCAGACAATCACCATCAAATAGAGAAATGGATTAGATCATTGATTTCACTTTGAGAGGAATGAGATCTCTAGTTGAAAAACATCAATAATCTTTCAAGAATGAGGGATTGCTTGAACCGAATTCAATGCTACGAACTTCAAGCAATTTGCAACTCCAGAATATCTCTCTCTCTCCAGTTTTAGCCTAAAACCCTCTCTCCTATGTGCACCTCCTCTTCTGTTCAGCACACGTGCTTAATGAGAGAAAAATCCTTTTCATCTCTCTAGCCCTATCAATAGCATTCTGAGTTTTTACCACCGTAAAAGTGAATTGCTAGTTAATCTCACCAAACTTCCTACTTTTGTTGATGGGGAAGAAAATTTTTACCCTTCTATTTTATGATGTAACCGTCCAGCCTGATATAGCTATTACAGCCAATACAGCCCCACATACAAAACTCATGACAAACTTGATCTCCTATCCAACTCAGAAATAATCGCTTATCTGAGTATCTTGGAATATTTATTTCCACTTGATCTATAAAATATCTTCATGCTTTGACCCGATAAACGTTGACCCAATCCAGATTTCAACTTGCTCCAATGTTGCAACACTATGCAGAAGTTATTTCCACAACATACATAATTGTCCTGAGGTTGTCCTTTGTGCCTGATTGTTGATTTTGACTTGGTTTGTTGCAAGGAAATAGTTTCCAGCATTGTTTAACAATGTGGTCTAGCTTGTCACAATATTGATAGTCAACTTCCTTTTTGCATGCCCCATCTATTTGTTTATTGGAAGAGGAAAGAAGTGAAGCACTAGGCATTCTAGTTGGCTCCTGTATTCGAGAACTACTAGATGTGTGATTACTGAAGTTAGTTGTAATTGGTATGGAGGCATCTGTGGACTCTGGGCTAGCTTTGTTTCTTGATTGTAGAGTAATTTGTGAAGTTCATCAAAGGAGAGTAGAGAGATGAGCTCTTATTGAGGCTATAATAGCCTTGAATTTGGGTGGCAGACCATCTTTGACATAGAGGATCCCATCAACCATGGTTAGGTTAGCTCTTGAGGTATTAAGATTGGTTACTAGTTGTTTCACCTATTGTAGATAGACTCCCCTGGATTTGGTTCCCTTGGAGATGTGAGCAAGTGACTATTTAAGGGTCATGATTCTAGCTCATGAAGGTCGGGCATAGAGATTGTGTAGTGGTTTCCAAACAGCATAGGATGAGTCATTGGATAGCACATATGGGGCTACTTCAATTGTTAGAGAAATGACTAGGGAGCTATGAAGAAGGTGATCTTATTGCAGCCAATATACATAATTGGATTGTTCTTTAGTTGGTGGATTGGACACAAGATGTGCGATTTTAGCCGATCAAGAGTGAACACCACTAAAAGTTCCATAGTTGATAGTTTGGAGACAACTTCACTGGTGTTTGGGCAATCGTGTTGATGGAAACCAGATTTGTTGGCACATCAGGTATGATTGTTGGGATAAATGAAAGAGTGACAAAATGTTCCATAATTAGTTGAGGCATGGATAGAAGAGGGCAGATGAGTCAGCAGCATAGGGACTTGGGAAGGATTTAGATAAATAGGAAAGGAAGAGAGAGTAGGGAGATTGATGTTGAATTTTCAACCGATGACATTGCGAGTCGGAGAAGGACAATGAGAGAACAGTGAGCGTTACAAGGCTAGCCAGTTTGAAAATGCACTTGAGAGTTTTCAAAGGGGTCACGTGTGGGTTTACTTGTTAGTGACTTAGCGATCCAATTAGATAGAAATGTCTGATTGGGTAACTTTTGAAAGTTTAAGGTTATGGTTAGATCATTTTAAAGTTCAAAGTTACTTTTACGATGAGTAATTTACTCGGTTATTAATGTATCTTATTGGTTCCTAGATGAAGCATTAGTATGAAGGTACATATAAGAACAATGAGAAAATCCTTTTTTTCGTCCCTTACCTTTTTTACTTGGTCCATATGGGTGCCAAACCTTTTTTTCTAACTTTTGGGTCTTCTTTCTTTTTTACTTGATTCATATAGATCCCAAGATTTTTTATGTAACTTCTTAGGTCTTTAGTTTTTTTTAATTTTTTTAATTTTTAATTTTTATAACTATATCGATCCCTTATATTTTAACAATTGATCCAATAGGTCCTTTTGGCTTGAATAATCCATTTTCAGACCAAGTCAACAAGAAGAACAAAAAAATTGGTCAATAAAAGGAGGGGTATTTGCATACAAACACTATGCTCCACTATTCTTTTTCTTGATCAATTCCTAGAAGCACAATGTTTGACAAAAATATCCCTCATTTTATTGACCAATTTCATGTTCTTCCGGTTGACTTGGCTTGAAAATGGATTATTTCGGCTAAAAGGACCCATTAGGTCAATTGAAAAAGGATAAGAAATCGATATAGTTTTGAAAATGACTATTTTCTCTTTTCTGTCTTGTTCGTGTTGCTACCATGCAAAATAATATAACAAAGAGACATAGACAAGAAGGAAATTACAACAGAGAACACAAGCACGTTTGGTAACACAGTTTGGCCAACACCTTGCCTACTTTGTGAGGCCCTCACTCGGATTATCTTCTCTTATAAATCCAGTTACAATAGGAGATCTAAATGTAACCCAATACAATTTCTTGCCTAACTATTACAAGAGAAGTTCGTGCAATAAACCCCAAGCCTCTTGAGGTCGTTGATTCATTCTCAACAATCATAGATCTCCTTGCCACAAGGAAATCAAAACAGACTTTGCCCAAAGGTCAACTACTACCTCCTTCCTCAGAGTTTGCAACTTTCTCTGATGTCACAATGCCTTGTACAAATGTCTTTCCACCAGAATTTGCAGAGAATCACAATCAAATAGAGAAATGGATTGGATCATCAGATTTTACCTTGATTGGAATGAGATCTCCAGTTGAACGACATTAATAATCTCTCAAGGATGAAGGATTGCTAGAACCGGATTCAGTGTTGCATTCTTCAAGCAATCAGCAATTCCGAAATATCTCTCTCTCCAGTTTCAGCCTAAAACCCTCTTTGTCATGGGCAACTCCTCTTCTGTTCAACACACTTGCTTAATGAGAGAAAATTATTTTTATCTCTTTGGCCCCATACGTAGCTTTTTGAGTTTTTACCACCATAAAAGTGAATTGCTGGTAAATCTCACCAACCTTCCTGCTTTTGTTGATGAGCAAGAAAAATTTTACCCTTCTGCTTTATGACGTAATCACGGCCAATACAACCTCACACACAAAATTCATGACAAACTTGATCTCCAAGTGAACTCGGAAATAACCATTTCTCTAAATATCTTGGAATATTTAATTCCATTTGATCTGTAAAATATCTTCATACTTTGTCCCGATAAGCTTTGAGCCGATCCAAATGGCAACTTGCTCCAATGTTGCAGTGTCATGTAGAAGTTATTTCAGCAACAAGCTTTATAAAAAAATTTTGAAGGACTCGAAAAGTTACATATGAAGATTTGAGACTTATATGAAATAACTTTAAAAAAAGGGGACCTAAAAGGTTAGAAAAAAAGGTTCAAGGCCCGTATGAGCTAAGTAAAAAAGATAATAGATGAAAAGTAGTATTTTCTCAAAGAACCACTTGTTAAGGCTAAAACAAGAATGAATATAAAGAGTTAGTGATATATTGAAGAATAATGCAAGAGTGCACTTTTCCAAACAAGGAAAATTTGGTTAGTTTTGAGAAATATACAAAACCAATCTAATATAAGTCTAGTACACCATTTCAAAGCCACAAAAAGAAGTATTCATGTCTACTTCTCACCTAATATGTAAGAATATGATTATTAGATTATGTGAAATCTAATTTAAAATATCTATATTAATTCAAATAATTTTTAAATAGAAATAGACCATTCAAATAAATAAAGAATTAAATTTCATTTTATAATAATCTATATATTGAAGGAAATTAATTGGTGTGGCTTTTAACCTATTTGATCCCACAAGTTTGGATCAAAATACAGTTCGGTTCCAAATATTTTTTTGAAGTCATAACGATTCTTCAAGTTTTTACAAATAGTTGGAATGGTCTAAACTACTAATTTCTAACCATTCAGATGGCGGAGCTAGTCACGTGACTGGTACATGGGAGATTATAGAGGTAATTCTATCATTTCAAATTCTCCATGCTCACCTCGCCTGAAGAAAACTTTTCTGTCTTTTCCACTAACTACTGCTGCTCTGTTTCAACATGTCTCTTCCAAAGGAAAATTTCTCTCTTCTCTGGTGTCAACAACTCCCAAGCAACGGACCTAGAACTCCAAAACGGTGCTGCCATCATACAACTACAAATCGTCTTTCAAGTACTCGATGGCTCTGATTGTTTCCCTCCCAATTGGGACTCCGCCGCAGACTTAACAGATGGTTTTGGAAACCGGGAAGCCAACTTTCTTGGATTCAATGCCACAAGAAAAATCTGGCTCCAAGGAGGCCATTGCCAACGACGACGTTTGATCCTTCTCTTTCCTCTTCTTAACCAGCTTCGGACCACCCTGATTTTCTTGAGTTGAAAGGAAGATTGAGTTGAAGCATATCAGCAAGAAAAGCAAAGGAGAAGCGAAATTACAAGCAGCCATGGAGAAGAGTTTTCTTCAGGCGAGGTGAGCACGGAGAATTTGAAATGACAGAATTATCCCCCATAATCTTCCGTATGGCGGTCACGTGACTGGCTCCGACATGTGAGTGGTCGGAAATTGATAGTTTAGATCATTTCGACTATTCGTAAAAACTTGAGGAACCGTTATGATTTCAAAAGAAACATTTAGGATCGAATTGTATTTTGATCCAAATTGTTGAAAAGAAAGATAAATATTTCATTTCAAGTTTAGTAAGGTCGGTCAAAAAATATTGTATAAATATTCACCCATGGTCTCTTCACTTATACCATAGAAATATCATTCTTTAGAGAGTTTAGTTTATAATAATAGTGTGATCCAATCATCCTCCAAAGACCAGCCGTAGAATTAAGACATGAATGGTAAGAAATCTACTGATCGTCATCGCAAAGTAGATGGTAGAGATCGGCGTGTTCAGATACCATCCAATCGTAACCAACTTATGTATGAACTTTCCAGAAGACTGGGTCATGGCACCATTGGCGAAACTGTTGAATGGCTGTTGGTGAAAGCAAAACCCTCTGTTGATGCAGTTTTGCATGCCTCCAACTCAGCGGCTCCTCGCCCACTACCACTAATGGTTCCGCCATCGCCCTCCGAAGCTAATTCTTATTTTCCCGTTGTCAACACAGTTTCATTGACTTCAGTTGGCAACGTCGATGTCAACTTTTCCATATAAGATATAGAAAAAATCTTGTCTGAATTTGCTGAATAACTTTTTCTTTACTTAAAAAGAAGCAATACAATTATGATAAAATCATTAATTAAATCACATCATTTGGAAATTATAATATCTCAATAACATTTTAATAAACATTATACACGATAGTGTAGAAATGATCAATGTTAATTTCTCTTCTTTTCTTACTGCTTAATTTCTTGCATTGCATCAATATTATTGAGAGCGTTGTTCGCCAAGTGTATGACCACAACATTCTAATTAAGCCCATTTCTAAGAAAAAAAAAAAGAACCAAGGAAGATTTTCATTGGACCAGATTTACATTAGACCTAAATGTGGTCCTGATTTAACTATATATATATATATATATATATTTATATATGTATATTATGACTTAATTATGATTACAAGGATAAATAGATGTGGACCGTTCACTGGAATTTTTACCACTACTAGAAAAAGGCAAGTTATTGACTGGCTTTCTTTTAACGGACGCTCATTCCCGTAAAAAATTATTGGTAGAAATAAAATATTCTATCAATAATATTTTACGGAAGGTTGATCCAAAATTTTTTGACAAATTTATTGACGGGTATTTTAAATATTCGTCAAAAAAAGTTTTGCGGAAGAAATTATTCAGGCAAAAAGTTATAGTTTAATGTTTTTTAAGATTTTTTAAAAATTAGTTAGACATATGTACTACTTCGTCAAGTGTATTTTGACGGTCAAAACATTTTCCATCCATAATTTTGATGGTGATTTCATGCCTGTAAAAATTTATCGACAACTAATTTGTCAAAATAATAATAATAATAAACTTAACAATTATTATATTAATATAATAAATTTTTTGCACGTCCTTACTTTCCATAAAAAAAAAAAGATGACACACGATAACTCTTTGTCAATAAATTTGACCATATTTCTGTATTATATTCGTCAAAAGTTATTGACAATTTAACTTGTCTAAAGAAGTTGAAATTAATCTGTCAAACTCTATAAAATAATTAATAAATTAACTTAATTATTAATGTTTTCACTGCAATTAATATTCATAAAAGAAAATGGTCTGTTAAAATATTCAAATTAGAGATAAAATTTAATAATGATTCCGATTCCAATATAAGTGATTGAATAGATAATTGATACTAATTAAGTTTATGCCTTTTTAAGTTACGTATTATTTATCTTTTTTTTGGAAAATGTTAAATAAGATAGAAGTCTTAAAGGAGCTTGGTCTTTTTAAAAAATTTTATTATTATTATTAAAACTAAAACAAATATTAATATTATGTTAGTCAAAATAATATTATTGCTTTAAGTAATACAATATTTATTTAATTAGCAGAAAAATTTTTGTTAAATAAATTTAAATATTAACAAGATTAATATCTAATTATCCTATTATTACACAATAAAAAAAATTTTACAGACCTTTATTTTTGTAAACATTTAACAATTTTCTTCAATATTTTTTTTTTAATAATTTTATACAAAATTATCACGTCATGTTCATAATTATTCTCACTTTCTCGAAATGTTGTAACAACTGTCATGTTTATCTTATTTAATTATTCGAATACTTGCATTAAAAAAGAAGGCATTATATATGTAAAATCCATATTTATTTTGTGGCTCACGAGCCTAGTCTTCGTTGGATTCTCAAGCCATACTACAAAAATCAAGGCTATGTACAGCAGCCACTCAATATATAGTATATAAGACGATCATACGACAACTTTTGAGTCATTACAAATTAAGGCGTGGTAAAAAAAAATCGACGAAAAAAAGACCATCATATATAATATATACGACGGTATTAACTATGGTCCGAATTTGATGATGTCGAGAAAAATCTTTTATACAACTATGATATAAAATAAATTATTGTGAAGCCAACCGTCATATTAATTGTAATATATATTATCCTATATACAACAAAAGCACTTAGTCATCCTATAAAAATTATTATTTCTAACCTTTTTTAATATTCTTTTATTACAAGGAGCTATCGCATAAGCTACATAGTCACCGTATTTACTCAACTTGTATACCTTGATCCTTAAGCCATCATATATACTCAACCTATGTACGAGAGTCCTTGAGCCACTATATATAATCAGACTTATATACAACGGCTCTCAAACCGTCATAATAGGGGTAGTTACATTTTTCTTTAAAAAAAAATTATAATTAATATTTATTCAAAATAAATTTAAAACGCTATCAAATTAAAATGCTTTTCACAATTGACCATAGAAAATATACGAACAATATACAAAGAAAAATATACTAATCAAAATTGTCCATATTAAGGCATATCCATCATAAGTCAATCTAAATAAAATAATATATGAAATTAAAAGCAAAAAAATATAACTAAAAATAACGGTGAAATAAGATAAACCATATGAAACAACAAATATAGCATATGGCCTTGTCAAGTAATGTTCTCCTTGAAGGGAACTGGATCCGAATCCACAAGGAAACGAAATCCAGTGTCCCAAGATTTTAAAAAATTTCCCTTTGGAGATTGAAAACGATACCTTTTGAAGTTTACGAAGATCTTATCCTGTGGAATGGATCTGAACGTCTTGATCTACTATGTAAAAGATGTTCTTATCTATTCTTTATCTATCTAGGTGAACAAAAAAGAAAATAAAAGATCGGAGAATTTCTGTAAGTGGAGTGAAGGAAAAACAGACCCACTGTAATTTTTCTCCAAGAGAAAAATTAGGTATGTTCTAATTTTTCTACGGTTTTTGGATTGATCCCACTCTATTCTAGTTATTACAGGATTTATAAAAAATCCTTTAAAATAACTAAATTAGATATATGTGTTTTTATGCTCCAAGAGCCCAACAAACCAACAAACATATTATTTAATTAAAGGTCTAATAATTATTCATTGGATCATGGAACCAACATAATTATTCTGGCCTTTTAATTAAAACCCAATATTTATTTTTATTCTTAGCTGATCAAATAATTAATCTTGTGGACCTAAGTCCAAATTAATTACAAGACTAATATAAATAAATATACAATTCATTATTTTATTCAAACCCAACAATAATTAATCTTACGGACCAAAATCCAAATTAATTATAAGACTAAATAAAATAACTAATTAATTTTATTCAAGCTAAAATAATTAATTTCAAGGATTAATTAAATCCTCAAATAATTATTAATACTATCTGGAATAAAATTAATTCCTTCTCCAATCTCCTATTTAAGAATAACATGAAATCATTCATGCTCAATAGAGTTAGATTGGGGACCTTAAGATATAATGTTCAT
>JAOXNR010000030.1:9302293-9333826 GCA_028571225.1 Parsonsia alboflavescens
AAATGATCAAAATACCATTACTACATTGTAGTAATTAACTTAGTCATTCTAAACACCTTCTATTACCATCATAAGAATAACATGATCTCCTATCTCCTATTTAAGAATAACATGAAATCATTCATGCTCAATAGAGTTAGATTGGGGACCTTAAGATATAATGTTCATGACTCTATAAAATGATCAAAATACCATTACTACATTGTAGTAATTAACTTAGTCATTCTAAACACCTTCTATTACCATCATAAGAAGACGATGTACTCCATGATACATTGCTATAGAAACAAAAGGCTTGTTGAGAAAAATCTCAACCCTTAATCTTCAACCTATAGGTGTAATGACACATTTGCCCTTCTATGAGCCTAGGTCTTGCGTACTATCACCTTACTCAATAGTATCTACCATTCTTAGATATCTAGTTCTATTACCATTGAATCACAATGAATACTCACTTGAATAATATTCAGTACAATAACAATTGTACTACTGAGGCCTCGGGTTCAGTAATTCAACTAAGAACAACACACAAGGGGATGATTAACCCATCTCATAATTAAAATGGCATAGAGACCCTATTGTATGAGTTTGTCTTAACTAACTAACTCCAAGTACATAACATACAAGGCTATTGATCTCCATAATGAAACCTCACCTACAGCATATCAAAGCAGAGGAACTAGCTTTGCTAGACCACCAACCCATACTCATGTCATGGGATGTGTCTATGCAGTAGCAACAGTGATATTAATTCTCTCGTCTTTGATAGTACCTTCAGAGAACAATCACTGAATAATTCTGTTCTACACATACAAAATGTGCTAACACATAGTTTAGGAGCACTACCTAATGACTAAAGGTAAGTCATCATAATTAAAGGAGACTAATGTGTTATGACCTTTGTTCAAGGGAGGTATCACAAAGGTATTTTGTAACAGATTTAGAGTCTTTGCTAACCTTTGCAAGCATGTCACAAAGCATGAAGATTCGCTTCTGTGATTTGTTTGCATAAGTCGTGTGAAGGTGATCCCATGCTTGTTTAGATGTCAATGTAGAGGCAATAGAAGGAGAAATGGTGTGTTCAACAAAGGCCATTAAAGCATTACGAATAAGATTGTCTTGTCTATACCAATGCTTGTATATAGGATTTACAATGCCAGGGACTAACTGCTTGATTACTTGACGGGATGGATCAGTAGAGCCATCGATGTATGAGAGTAGATCGTAGCCACAAAGAAGTGTGAAGACCTGTGCCTTCCAAATGGTAAAATTAGTACTGTCAATGAGCTTGATGGGCAGTTGAGATGTTGGATTGAAGGTGATAATTTGATTGGATGGGAAGGATATTTGAGGATTGATGGTAGAGTTCGAATTGATATATAAATTTTGGCTAGTGATTCATAAATTGTGATAGAATATAGCATTCTGTTTATTTATGAATAATATTTTATTATAGTGATTATTTTCAGTAGGTCCTGCTGTAACCTTCAGTTGGGGGATGCTTCAAAAGTCAAAATTAAAACCTTAATAGCAACTGAGCGGGACCATAATATACTGATCCATAAAAGAAGCCACCACAACTAATTTCCTTTATGAAAACTTTTTAAGTTAAGGATCATCTTATATATACTTATAGATTCTGATCTAACTTGCAAGACCAATTTCAAGTTACAGTGGCAGGAGCAGTCGTTGTCGTTGTCGTTGTCGAGTAAAGGAGGGATTTAAAATAACGAACATTTGATCTGCAGGCCTTCTTCTTTCATTATAAAATTCTTTTATTTTCTGCACAACTTTGCGAAACAACAAATGCACTGGTGGTTCACCTACAGCAGAGATCATGAAGAAGATCACAAACAAAACCGGCCAGCTGATCGAATCGGGGACCAGGATCGATGCCGTGCTTGCTAGTGAAGCAGAACCAGCTAAAACCATACAGCAGCGAACGTATTTTTTAGCATGCATTTGGTAGGAAAGATTGGATGATAATCTCTGTTCCGTGTTGTATCCCAAGTAGTATATCAGCAAACTAACAATTCCCAGATGGGTTATCGTGGGATGCGTATCGAATGATGTTTTGTCTTTCCCTTGATATTTCAGTTGCAAGAATTCAAGAATACAGCTGAATACAAATGCAAAAGGGGCGTGGAGAAAGATGGCCCGAAACTGGCCATAATCGAAGGAAAAAGAAAGTTGAAGAATTCTGCAGAATTAATTATATTGAACTCATCATAATGTTGGTGATCAGGGAAACCAGAGAAGAAACGAGAAAATAGAAATTGGCTTGTTCTTGCGGTTGTGTTCTCTTCCATTGATACAGAGAATATTGGGAATATTTCTTGAAACAATTAAAGAAAATAAATTCTGTGTCTGATCAGCGAAGACAACTTCTAATTTATATGTGAATGATTCTTTAGGTTGGAATGTCCCTGAAACTGGGATGGATTGAAGGAAGAAAAATGGAGGCACAACAGGGAAGATATATGGAAAAGAAGAAAAAGGAAAAATTGATGAGATGATGTGTGGGTTAATAATATTATTAGTTTATTTCTTGAATTTTAATAAATTAAATAAATAAATAGAGTATTAAAACCAAAAGATGCGTGCGTCAGAGACTTGAAAGAAAAAGGCAAATTTGATGAGGTCATGTGTGGTTAATAATATTATTAGTTTATTTCTTGAATTCTAATAAATTAAATAAGTAAATATAGTCAATGGGTGAAAGGGACACGATCCGGACTAGTCAACTCAAACGGGTAGGACCCAAATAGAATTCAACCCAAACGGACCAGAAAGTCCAATGTCTTCAATACCTGAAAGTCAGACTCATAGAGTCAATTAGGACACATGGCCAAGCGGCCAGCTACCATCGATCTCCTAGGTCACCGACCTAGAGGTCATCGACCTCTTAAATGAACTCAAGATGAGGTCTTGTCAAACCCTAACTTCGACCTGACAAGCTTCGATCCGAATCATAAATTTTCCATGTCACGACCACCGGTGCACGACTCCTAGCGACTCTAAGGTACCAAGGATCACTCGGCACAACCTCACCAAAAGAGATATTTGGATGCTTAACATCCATGGGGACATCGCGAAGTTGGTCTGAAGGTGGGTTAGAGAACCTGTAGCTCTCACACAGATGTGAATGGCAAGATCTCTCGTTGCAGAGAAACTCTATGATCTTAGGAGCAATTGGCGAGATTCGACTGGATCCCACAATTATTCTAAATGCCTACTACTACGTAAGATAGAGCCTAATTCCAGGAGGTAATGGACTCTATCTCTCTCTCTCTACAAAAAAACACATAATCAGTCTATATACTAAGAAACACAATAGAGTACAAAATCTCTTTGCTTTCTTGACCAGAAAACTCTTCCAGAATACTAATTTAGGCATCGGAGCTCTTCCCTGGGTGACAGCTCACCCCGGTGACCTCTCTTTTCTCATATACTCAGGCTGCTGATTGTGGAGCTATATCAGGATTTGTGGGGTGACCCGCTCCAACTCTTTTGGACCCCATCACTTCTGGCACCGTCTGTGGGAATCAGTAACAAAAAAGCCTAGCCTTTTTTACATACACAAAAACAAGAAAACCTGATAGCTCAATCACAGCCTTCGTGTGTTCAATCGCACCGCCACGCCGCTACAGGCTGCCGGCCAGAACACAATTAGGCACTGGAGAAATAGTATATAAAATATCGCCGCAAGTATCCAAGGCCTAGCACATAATAGGGCCAGCTACCGCCGGCACAGTCTGGCCCATTCCAAAGTGTCTCGGCCAACACAAAAAGGGTCACACCAAAGATACCCAGATCTCAAGGCGAACGCCAACAATTCTAGTCCGCCTAGGCCACAAAGGTCTGGAGGAACCCGAGTATCCATGCCTGCAAATCTAATGGAAAGAATGGTGTCGGCCTTGGAAAGGATCTCTGGCAACAGAGATTACGTTTCCACTTGGCGTACTCCAACAATTTCCCGGAGGGATATGATGTTGGCTAGGAGCCAAACCGGGCACACTCAATTAGACAAGCCTCAGCCTTCAAAACCAAGGACCGACCCTGTGCGCAATGGCACAGGTTAAGAAGCAGGTCAGTCAGAACAAAGGTCACAAGGAGTAAGAAACCCCGCCGATGACCGACTTCGGAGACACCCTCAGCAACGGAGGAAGGTATGACTTAAGAGATAGGCTCAACTGAGTAGCCATCTCAAAAGAGCCAGGAGCAGGATGCAATCCCTGAAGAGCAGGGGAGCTCGCTACGAACTCCTCTTGGAGCAAGGATGCCCCCCATCATAGCTTGATCGAAATGACAAGCGAAAACACTCGAGGGGCAGCCCCCAATCCACTGAGGAGAGCAGCTCCCCCAACTGATCAGGAGCACTGTGGACCTTTTCGAGCCTTCGTCGATTGTCCACAGCATCAGAGCAGCCAAGAGGCCTTCACGCTTTAAAGCCCCCCAATTGGAGAAAAAATATGATGGAACTAGGGAACCTCACCAACACATTGATGAGTACATCTCCTACATGGAAATGTTCGAACATCCTGACCATGTCAAATGCAAAGCCTTCAGGTCCACCCTGACCAAAAAGGCCTAATCTTGGTTCAAGGGAATTCTTGATGCGAGTATCTCAAGCTGGACATAGCTGAAAGAGCTGTTTCTAAAAAACTACCGGAGCAGCACGAGGTGCGAAAAGAATATCAACGACCTTTTCCTCATCAAGCAGAAGGTCAGTGAGAGTATTCAGAGCTGTTACAGTCGTTTCAACAATGAAGCAGTGGTGATTGAGTAGAAAAACGATGCCATTTACATCACTGCATTCACGCAAGATTTGCAAGGGGGGTCGAAGCCCTTAGACTGGCCGAGGAGCCAATAAAAACAATTAAGGAGCTGCTGTCACTCCTAGAAAACTAATTAAGGCAAAGGAAACTGCGGTCAGAAGAAGATCCCAGGCTTCATCTCAGCCACAAACAAAGACAATAGAGGACATCCGAGGAGTCCTCAAAAATAAAAGTGAGGTAGGAAAGAGCTTCACCCTAAGGGGGAAACATCTGACAAAAAAATGAAAGTCATCCTTGACCTTGTGGTCACTCTACTCGAGACATCACGAATCAAGGTGATGATGGTCATGGAGAAGAGAGGCCTTCTCAAGCCACCCAGGCCTCTCAAGAGTCCTATGGCCAAAAGAGATCTGGCAAAATTCTGCCACTACAATAAAGATCATAGCCATCTCACGGAGGATTGCTTCGACCTCAAATGTGAGATCGAGAGGCGAATATAGGAGGGCTACCTATAGGAATTTTTAGCAAAAAACTCAGGACCCGCAAATCCACCACCAGCAGATTCACACAACCTGAGACCCCCAATTGGCAAGATAAATGTCATCGAAAGAAGGTCGAAGCGAGCTCGAGGGGGGGTGGGGATTCAGAACCCTTAACAGTGTCATTCGAGGTTGGCAACTTCCTTGTTAGAAAAATCCTAGTTGACATTGGGAGTGCTATCAACGTTTTATACCGCAAGGCTTTTGATCAGATGGGAATTGACAAAAACTCACTTTTAAAGTCAGATACAGCTCTGGCCAGCTTCAACGACAACACAACTTATGCCGATGTAATCCCATAAGCTTTCAGTACAATCCACACATACAATGGAAATGTCACTAAAACAATGGATTTGATGGTTGTGGATGCCCCTGGAACCTACAACGCCATACTTTGCTGAAAGGGAGTCATGGACCTGAGAGAGAGATCTCCTTGCTCAATTACAACATGAGGATCCAGGTCGGTAGCACTTGGATTACACTTTAAGGGAATAGGGCTACTGAATGTTATCTCGCGGAAGACAATGAAGAAAGCTCCCTAAAGCCCAAGCAAGAGGAGTTCATTGACCTCCCAAAAAGGATGACCACCTTAGAATTCAAGCGGCCCGAAAAGGGAAGAAAGTATTTCTCAACCCCAAATTCCCTGAGAAAGGGATTCAGATTGGAGAGCTCGTACCTCCAAAGGTTAAGAGAAAACTGGTGGACTCCCCTGAAGAAAATTTGAAGGTCTTTGCTTGGCAGCCCAATGACCTCAAAGGAATTGACCGAACAATTGTAGAACACAAGGTCGGGCTCAAGCCAGATGTTAGGCCAGTAAAACAAAAGAAAAGAACCTTCTCACCTGAATGCAACGAAGTCATTGCAGGGATAGTCCAAGCTTTTATAGATGCAGGAATCTTAAAAGAGGTGGTGTACCCAGAATGGCTAGCTAATATGGATGTGGTCCCGAAGAAAGATAGGATGTGGAGAATGTGTGTGGACTTCACCACACTTAACAAATATTGCCAAAAGGATTCCTACCCCCGCCCTAGTATCGACCAAATGGTGGACTCCATAGCCGGATACCAGTGGCTATGCTTCCTTGACTCATACAAAGGATACCACCAGATTCCGATGGCTCTTGTGGACATGGAAAAGACCTCTTTTGTCACAGAGGTCGGGACCTAATGCTGCATCAAGATGCCTTCCGGTTTGAAAAACGCCGAGGCAGAATTTCAACGAGCAATTCACGAGGTCTTCAAAAAGCAGTTAGGGAAAAACATAGAGGTCTCCGTGGATGACATAGTGGTCAAATCCAAAACCACGGAAGACATCATAGAAGATATCCAAGAAACTTTTCAAACCCTAAAAGCTGCTCACATGACGCTCAACCAAGAGAAATGCACCTTTGGAGTATCTGCGGAAGAGTTCCTAGGTTTCATGATCTCGGAGAGAGGCATCGATGCCAACCCAGACAAGATCAAAGCTCTACTGGGTATGGAACCTCCCAGAAATCTCAAGAAGGTACAGAGTCTGGCAGGAAAAATGGTAGTGCTAGGACGCTTTATCTGCAAGATGGTATACAACGAAGAAAAATTTTTTGAAGTCATAAAAAAGCTAAAGAACTTTCATTGGTTTGAAAGCTGTCAGAAGGCATTCACCAAGCTGAAGAATTTTCTGGGCAAACCTCTTCAACTTGTCTCCCCGAGGTCATGAGAGAAAATCTGTATGTACCTGACTGCAATTGAAAAGGTGGTGAGCTCAGTATTAATAGTAGAAATTTCAGGTCAGCAATTTCCTATTGATTATGTTGGCGTTTACTCCAAGGTCCAGAAACTAGATATACGGACCTCAAGAAATTTCTGTACCTTGTCATTATCACCTCAAGGAACTTAAAACCGTAATTTGAAGCTTACCCCATAATAGTCCTAACCAACTTACCGCTAAAACAAGCTCTAGCGTGGTCTTTAGAGCTCTCAGGATATCAAATCCAGTTTGAACCATGGAAGGCCATCAAAGCTCAAGCCCTCTCATACTTCGTAGAAATATGGACCATGTTCAATGACGAGTCCACGGAAAAAGAAAATTCAAGTGCGAGGATTGTACTAATCAACCCTGAGGGAGTAAGAATCCCTTACTCTGTGAAGTACAACTTCCCAACCTCGAATAATGAATCCAAATATAAGGCTCTCTTAGCAGGTCTAAGGCCTATGAGAGCTCTCAAAGTGTAGTAACTGCACGCCATAACAAATTCACAAGTTGTAGCCAGCCAGGTCATTGGAGAATACAAAGAAAGAGAAGACAATATGGTCAAGTATCTCAAAAGAATGAGAGACATGATTTCAAAACATGACTACTTCCACATTGAACAGATTCCAATAAAGCAAAATTCAAAAGCAGACACACTATCTAAAGTTTACCGAGAGGTAGCTGGAACCAATGCCTACTCATAGAGCAGTTATGCTCTCCCAGCATTGATCAAGAAGAAAGCCTGGTTATAGAGGATCAAGTAGGCTAGAGATACTCAATCTTCAGATTCCTTAAACACGGCGACCTCCCCGAAAACCAAAAGGAAGCTCGCCAAGTGCGAAGATGGACACCTCACTACTTCTTGATAGGAGATGACGGGGTATACAGAAGGTCATACAGATGGCCATTGCTCAAATGTTTAGGTCCAAAAGAGGGTAAATATGTGATTGACGAGGTACATAACGGCATATGTGGCTCTCTTACAGGGGCAAAAACTGTCGCCAAGAAGATCCTACGGATGGGATATTATTGGCCCACAATGGTCGCTGACATTGAGACAACCATACAAAAATGCACAAGCTGTCAGCTACATGGCAACAAATCACATCTTTCAACTATGAAATACCACCTAATCAACTCCTTAGTGCCATTTGACATATGGGGAATTGACATCCTCGAACCCTTTTCAAAAGGAGTGGGGGTGCCAAATTAATCATAGTTGTTGTGGAATACTTCACCAGATGGATTAGAGCAGAACCAATGACTGTGATCTCATCGCAAAAGGTTCAATCATTTGTGTGGAAAAGTATTGTATGTCGATTTGGGATCCCTCGAGCCATCATTTCAAACAATGGCCGATAGTTTACCGGTGACCCATTTAAGACCTTCTGTGAGAATCTTCACATTCAGCAAAGATTGACCTCCGTGGCTTACCCACAAGCCAAAGGGCTAGTAGAATTCACAAACGGAACAATCCTAGAAGACTGAAGAAGAGGCTCACTAAACTCGAGAAAGAAGGTTGCCACACAGATTAACCGAATGAAATCCCAAGTATACTATGGGCATACTGAACCAATCCCCGAAGAGCCACTGGAGAAACTCCATTTAGCTTATGCTATGGAGTGGAGGCGATAATGCCAGTTGAGGTTGGAATGACGTCTTTAAGACTAACCGAGTATGACTCAGTATTAAACAAGGGGAAGAGAAGGGCAGGCCTCGACTTCCTTGAAGACTTCAGAAACAAGGCAATTGAAGCAGATAGAACTTACATAAAACAGGTAACAAATTTTTTCAACAAGTGAGTGAAAGAAAAACACTTCATAGTTGGAGAAATGGTCCTCAAAAGGTCAGATGTTAGCAAACAAGATCAACTGACCAAGTTGCAAGAAAGCTGGAAAGGACCCTGCCTAATCTAAGAAGTCCACAATGGAGAGAGCTACAACCTTGCTGATCTCGAAGGAAGACAACTCCCGAGACCTTGGAACGCTTGTCACTTAAAATAGTTCTTTGCCTAAAGGTCATCTAAAATATGAGAGACCTCATGGACCTGCCAGAGCATGGCGACCCCAAACACTGAAGCGAAGGCCACAAACAGACCTTCTCCTAGCATCGATCGTAGGGAGTCTAGAGAGGGTACTAACATTACCCTTTTTTCTTTTTCTTTTTCTTTTTTTTGATTTTCAAAATTAGACAAATGTCAGAATCTTTTGTCTGCAGTCACTAGCGAAGATCTCTGACCTTTGCCTCTACTTCGTCACATGAAGGTCCATTTCCAATGTACATCTCATGAAAAAGGCAACGGGAATAAACACGATTGAATTGCTAGATTAAATCGTGAATATGTCCTTCTCGTTCTTTTGATCTCTCTGTACTCTGAGATGTTTTCCACAAAGACCTTACAAACTCTCAATTCTTTTCATTCATCTCCTTTCATTCACCTAAATTTCATGTACAAGACCTCTTATTTATAGGAGAAAAAGGATGAGATCAGATTGAATAGATAGTTGTAGAACCATGTTAGTCACAAAAGGTCCATCTTGGCGACTAGTCAATAATAGGTTGCCAAGTGTATGACAACTTTGTAGAAAGTTGTAGAACCATGGAAGTTCCAAAAGGTCCAACTTGGTGGCTAACCAATAGCAGGTTGCTAAGTGGATGACAACTTTGTAGAAAGTTGTAGAACCATGGAAGTTCTAGAAAGTCCAACTTTTTTGGCTAGCCAGTAGCAGGTTGCCAAGTGCTTGGAAACTTTGTATTAAGTTATAGAATTATTCCTATTCGTGGATTAGCTTAAACAACTTTAGCCAATTATGTTTAGGTCCCCAACGAGATACTACCCATTAAGCGATACGTTTTGAATGTGCGACCCAATAGGTCCTCGTAAAATTGAAATTCTACATAAACGACATTTAATGTCATGCACAATAAGCAGTGTCTAGCAGCATATTATTGCAATCCAATTAACGAGAATGTCAGTGACACGATGAAACCTTAAGTGATAAAATAAAATGTCTTAATCTCTTTGTCTAGGAAGTCATAATTAAACACGAGTCATGGAACGTGTCATACTCCTAAAGTTCAATATCTCAATTCTCAACCCCCTAGTACATTAACTAAACAAAATAAGATAAATATCTTATATCTATTTATTCGAGCATAGCCATGCATTTCATAATCTCACTCAACCAAGAATGCTAGACATCACTCTTTTGTTCTATAAGAGGGACAAATCCTATCTTGATCATTCAACATTCCACAGGACAAATTAGGACACACTCAATACAGGCATTTATTGTTGACTCGGTTAAGAGCGACGTTTGACAATATCAAAGTATGCAATCTTTCATGTAGGAATCTCTGATGACCTCAAGTCAAAAGATGAGACATAAATATCACATTGAAATCACCCATGACACTCATAAAACATCCATGAAGTGATTTCATGGCGGGTTAATCCAGTACACGATACTCTACGTGTACCTTTGTGATGATTTGATATCTCATATCCATGACGTTGTCATCAATCAACACATACTAGTCTCAGCATGTTATTGATATCCTAATCTCAATAACACTTGACTAGGGGCATTTTAAGAATAGAAATAAACTATTCTAAGGACATTACATAATTTATTTAATGAAACACAGATATTAAAGTAGATTATATAATGCTATAAATAGCATCATGATACAAAGTTAAGCCAATTAAGTAAAATCATCATATGTTCTTAGGGCATATCCAACAATCTCCCACTTGCACTAAGACTAATCACTTATGAATCTAATGCCCGTAGATCTAGTGTGACGATCATGTCTCTGCTGCGTCAGAGGTTTCATCAGAGGATCAGCGACATTGTCGTCTTTCGGTACTTTGCATATCTTGACATCCCCTCTCTCGATAATATCTCAAATGAGGTGGTATCACTGAAGTACATGTTTGGATCGCTGGTGAGATCTTGGTTCCTTAGCCTATGCAATAGCTCCTTGTTATCACAATAAAACTCCACAAGATTAGTGATACTAGGAAGCACCCCAAGCTCAGTGATGAACTCTTTGATGCAAACTACCTCTTTTGCTGCTTCAGAAGCAGCAATATACTCGGCTTCTGAAATAGAATCAGTCGTTGTTACCTGCTTTGAACTTTTCCAGCACACATCCCCACCATTAAGGCAAAACACAAAACCTGATTGTGATCGAAAATCAACTTTTTCGGTTTGAAAACTAGCATCAGTGTAACCTATTACAATGAGCTATTCATCACCTCCAAAGATTAAGAATGTATCCTTAGTATTTCGTAAATATCTAAGGATATTCTTAACAGCAGTCCAATGGATTTCCCCTGGATCATCTTGGTATCTGTTTGTCATGCTCAAGGCATATGATACATCGGGACTTGTACATAACATAGCATATATGACAGATCCAATTGCAAATGCATATGGAATCATACTCATGCGTTGTCTTTCTTCCTCTGTTGTAGGACACTGTCCTTTCAAAAGATTTATGACATGTTTTATAGGCGAGAATCTTTTCTTAGATTCTTGCATGCTAAACCTCTTTAGTATTTTGTCTATGTATGTACCCTGACTTAGGCCAATCAACTTTCTTAATCTATCTCTATAGATCCTTATACCCAGTATATAATTTGCTTCAAATAAGTCTTTCATGGAAAAACAACTCCCCAGCCAAGTCTTTATACACTGTAAGGTGGGGATGCCATTTCCAATAATAAGTATGTCATCCACATACAATACCAGGAATACCACAATACTTCCACTGAATTTCTTGTAGACACAAGGTTCATCTTCATTTTTAATGAAGCCAAATTCCTTGACTGCATCATCAAAACAAAGATTCCAGCTACGAGATGCTTGTTTGATCCATAAATGGATCGGTTTAGCTTGCACACCTTTCCAACATTATTCGGATTGACAAAACCATCAGGTTGTGTCATATACACATCCTCGAGAAGCTTTCCATCTAGAAAAGTAGTCTTGACGTCCATTTGCTAGATTTCATAATCATGATATGCTGCTATAACAAGTAAGATCCTGATGGATTTGATCATAGCTACAGGTGAAAAAGTTTCGTCCTAGTCAATACCATGAACTTGTTTGAAGCCTTTGGTGACTAATAGTCCCTTGTAACTATGAACCTTTCCGTCCATGTAGGTTTTCTTCTTGAAGACCCATTTGCACCCGATGGGTTTCACCCCTTCAAGTGGATCAACCAAAGTCCAAACCTGGTCTGTATACGTGGATTCCATTTCAAATCTCATGGCTTGAAGCCATTTCTCAGAGTCTAGGCCCATCACAGCTTCTTTGTAGGTAGTGGACTCATCCTGATCTATGAGCAACACATCACCATTCTGAGATAACAAAAATCCATACCTTCGTGGCTGACGATGTGTCCTAAGTGACCTACGAGGAGCTTGTGTCTCTTGAGCAAGTCCTTGATCCACTAGAGGTTGTGTTGTTTGCTCATTTTCCATCTTTATATCAATTGTATCTCTTTGTAGTTCTTGAACTTCTTCAAGCTCTACATTTCTCCCACTTAGTCTTTTAGAGACAAACTCTCTTTCTAAAAAGATTCTTGTACGAGCTACAAACACCTTTTGCTTAGTTGGGTTATAAAAATAATATAATTTAGGATAACCTTCAAAGAGATACTTATCAAATTTGGGCTTAAGTTTGTCAGACACATGACGTTTAATGAAAACTTCACAGGCCCAAATTTTCATAAAAGACATTCTAGGACGTTTCCTAGTCCATAACTCATATGGTGTCTTTTGAATTGATTTGGATGGAACACGATTCAGTGTAAATGCAACTGTTTCTAAAGCATGTCCCCAAAAAGAAATTGGAAGGCCTGCTTGACTCACTATTGATCGAACCATATCTAATAAAGTTCAATTTCTCCTTTCAAACACTCCATTCCATTGCGGCGTGGCTGGAGTAGTGAATTTTTGAACTATTCCACACTCTTTTAGATAGTCATGAAATTCTTGGCTTAAGTATTCACCACCTCGATCTAAATGAAGTATTTTAGTACTTTTTCCTAGTTGGTTTTGTACTTCATTCCCGAATTCTTTGAACTTTTCAAAGGATTCTGACTTGTGTTTCATAAGATATACATAGCCATATCTACTGAAATCATCAGTAAATGTAACGAGGTATTTAAACCCACCTCTAGCTTGTGTGCTTAGTGGACCACACATATCTGAATGTATAAGGCCGAATAACTCAATTGCCCTTTCATTGTGTCCCATAAAAGGGGCTTTTGTCATCTTATCCAATAAACAAGATTCGCAATTTTCATATGATTCAAAATCAAAGTTGTCCAAATATCCATCGTTATGGAGTTTGGAAAGACGATTCTCATTTATATAGCCGAAGCAACAATGCTAGAGATATGTTGGATTAATATCATTTGATTTAATAATTTTAGTATTTATATTATAAAGAGGTGTGTCGAGATTTTAGAAGATAAAGGCCATTAAACAATTGTGCACTTCCATAGAAAATTTCATTTAAATAAATGAAGCAACAGTTGACCTTTATTATAATTGAAAAACCAATCTTGTCCAAACAAGAAATAAAAATAATGTTTTTAGTAACGAAAGGCACAAAATAGCAATTATCTAATTCTAAAACAAGCCTAGTGGGCAAAGTCAAAACATAAGTTCCTACAGCTAATGCAGCAACCCTTGCTCCATTTCCAACAAGTAGGTTAACTTCTCCTCTTGCTAACAATCTACTCCTTTTGAGATCCTGCACATTCACACAAATGTGAGATCCATATCTAGTATCTAATACCCATGATGCAGAAGTAGATAAATTGACTTCTATAACAAAAATACCAGGAGTAGAAGACTTATTAGCCTTCTTCTTCTTTATTTCTTCCAAGTAAATCTTGCAATTTCTTTTCTAGTGTCCAAGCTCTTGGCAATGGAAACAGTTTCCTTCCTTAACCACCCCTTCTTTTGGCTTTAATGCAGTAGAATTGGGTTTGGATTTTTCAACAGGCTTCTTGTCATGTTTCTTGCCTTTACCCATTCCCTTTCCCTTACCCTTAAATTTCCTAACCATTAGGACATCCTTGGGTTTGGTGGACTTCTTAATATTTGACTCAGCGGTTCTTAACATGCTGAGCAACTGAGGCAGTGCTTTATTAATCTCATTCACATTTGTAGTTGACAATAAATTGATTGTAGCTTTCGGGTAAGGATTGCAGTATCACATCGGTGGCCAACTCTTGACCTATAAGAAAACCCAATCTCTCTGGGTTCCCAATGTACCTAATCATTTTGAGGACATGAGAACCAACTGGAGAACCCTCTGCCATTCTGCATTGAAATAAAGTCTTGGATACATCAAACCTCTCTTGCCTAGTTTGCTCTTGATAAAGCTATTTCAGGTGCTTTATCATATCATAAACATCCATTTCCTCATGTTGCTTCTGATGCTCAGAGTTCATGGACGCAAGCATGAGGCAACCGATATCAATAGCATCATCTTGATGGTTCTTTTGAGCATCTTTCTCAGCCCTTGCGGCTGTGGAGGGAGGTTCTCCAAGAACAAGACCCTGAAGGACATACACCCTTTTTTCTTGTTTGAGGACTACCCTAACATTCCTATACCAATCCAAGAAGTTTGCCCCATTTGGCTTGTCCATCTCGAGGGCCGATCGCAATGACAGTGTATTATTATTTGTGTTGGGTGCCATGGTAATCTAAAATATACAAAATATAAGTATCATGAAATGATCATTAAATTTTAAAACTTAAATGATACTGCCACTATTTTCTTCAAATTAATAACCCTCATTATTAATTTGGAAAGGTACATTTGACTTTCTAGTGGACCAAGATCCATATTTCACCTTACCCCAGGGTAGCTTTGGCTATCCCTCGAGATTCAGTTATTTAGGTAAGCAACACCTTGCTAATTGCATCTCTATGCAACTCCTAGTTTAAATGTGGACAACTATTATTCTTAATGCCTCTAGGTTACCCCAATCTAATTGAGGGAACCTAGTTAAGTCTACCCAATTTAAGATCCATTGGATATCACTTTTATCCTAAAGCGTTTCACTAAGATAAACATGGGAACTTTGCTTTGGAAAATTTACACACATTAATCAAAGTGTTAACAAGTGACATTAATTGGTAGACCTTAATCTTGACATAATTTAATTTGAGGGAATTGACTAAGTTGTAAAAGATCTCACCAATTTAGTAGAAATGACCACTTGAATATTATTACTGGTTAACATGATCATATCATAATGACAGTAATAACATGTCAAGTAAAAGCAAGATAAAATGTGACATAGTTATAGCCCATCCTGCTCAATTCTCCCAAGTCTAGAGAATCGAAAAAGGTCAATCTAAGGGTAAAGAACAACTACTCCTAGTTGTAATAAAATTACCCTATACTATATTATAATAATATGGTAAAGAAACCTCACATTACATACGAGGGGATTTAGATGAGAAGAGAATATACATCAGAATTATAGACAGGCACGACACGCATGCTGTATTTAATAAAACTGAGGGTTATAACTATGCACCATGCATAAGTCATAAATTTCATAATAAGCATATCAAATATGATAAAATACATTAACAATTATCACAAGTAACAAAATTACACAGAGAAACAATTAATGCCCCAAACAACAGCGGGGTTCTTAGGATAGCAGCCCCTAAGCGATGGTCTCGTTAGCAGCTTAGCGAGCAGGGTTCAAAGAGGCAGCACCCCTTACGGGGTGTGGGGCAAAGCCACGGCGGTCCATGGAATGAACCTGCCCAATAGTGAATGAAATTGCATCAACTTTTGATGTAGTGCTATTCCAGAATATTATTTCCAGAACTGTAGCACTATACCATTTTGCCCTTGGAATGAAGAGAATATTTTATAATATGTAATTTATATGATTCTCTAAACTTTAGAAAATATAATGAAAAACGAGTTTAACAGAATTCTAACTTCATATAGGCATGTCATGAAATCATAATTTCACATATAACTCATCTAGAGATTCCAAACTTGGCTTTGATTGAAGGGAAGGCCACAAACAGATCTCCTCAAGCATCGATCAAAAGGGAGTCTGGAAAGGGTACTGAAATTACCCCCTTTTTTTTTTTTTTGATTTTCAAATAGAAGACGAATGTCAGATTCGCTTGTCTACAGTCACCAGCAAATATCTCTGACCTTTGCCTCTACTTCGTCACATGAGTGTCCACTTTCGATGTACGTCCCACGAACAAGGCAACGGGAATAAACACTATTCAATTGCTAGATCCAATCGTGAATATGTCTTTCTCATTCTTTTGATCTCTCTGTACTCTCAGTTGTTTTCCGCAAAGACCTTCTTACAAACTCCCAATTCTATTCATTCATCTCATTTCATTCTCCTAAATGGCATTTACAAGACCTCTTATTTATAGGAGAAAAAGGAGAAGATCAGATTGAATAGAAAGTTTTAAAAGCATGGAAGTCCAAGAAGGTCCATCTTAGAGGCTAGTTAATAGCAAGTTGCCAAGTGCATGACAACTTTGTAGAAAGTTGTAGAACCATGGAAGTTCCATAAGGTCTAACTTGGTGGCTAGGCAATAGCAGGTTGCCAAGGGCATGACAACTTGTTGAAAGTTGTAGAACCATAGAAGTTTCAGAAGGTCCAACTTGACAGCTAGCCAATAGCAGGTTGCCATGTGTATGACAACTTCTTAGAAAATTGTAGAATTATTCCTATACATGGATTAGTCTAAACAACTTTAGCTAATTATGTTTAGGTCCCAAATGAGATACTACCCATTAAGTGATACTTTCTAAATGTGTTACCCAATAGGTACTCGTAAAATTGGCATTTGACATAAACGACATTTAATGTCATGCACAATAAGCGGTGTCTAGCAACACATTATTGCAATCCAATTAACGAGAATGTCAGTGACATGACAAAACCTTCCATGATAAAATAAATGTCTTAATCTCTTTGTCCAGGAAGTCATAATTAAACACGAGTCATGGAACGTGTCATACTCATAGATTTATTTGAGCATGGCGATGCATTTTAATATCTCAATTCTCAGCCCCAAGTAGATTTATTTGAGCATGGCCATGCATTTCATAATCTCACTCAACCAAGAATGCTAGGCATCACTCTCTTGTAATATAAGAGGGACAAATCCTATTTTGATCATTCAGCATTGCACAACACAAATTAGGACATACTCAATACATGCCTTTATTGTCCACTCAATTAATAGCTACGTTTGACAATATCAAAGTATGCAATCTTTCATGTAGGAATCTCTGATGACCTCAAGTTAAAAGATGAGACATAATTATCACAATGAAATCACCCATGACACTCATATAATAATCCATGAAATGATTTTGTGGCCAGTCAATCCAGTACACGATACTCTACATGTACCTATGTGATGATTTGATATCTCATATCCATGACTGCTATCATTAATCAACACATACTAGTCTCAGCGTGTTATTGATATCCTAATCTCAATAACACTTGACTAGGGACATTTTAAAAATAGAAATAAACTATTCTAAGGACATTACATAATTTATTTAATGAAACACAGACTTTAAAGTAAATTATATAATGATGTAAATAGTATCAGGACACAAAGTTATGACAATTAAGTAAAATCATCATATATTCTTAGGGCATATCCAATAACACTCACACAACAACGTCAGTAGTAGCTTCAGCAAGCTCAGCACAGACTAAAGCTAAGTTCTTTTATGGTTTATGTGGTTGTTATGCCTATGTTAATTTAAGTTGCTTGAATGAAAAAGCAGTTCAATTATATAAGCATGTAATTTTTGAAAAACTGTGAGTATGAAGATCAGAAAATTGCTCAAAGCAAAGGCAAAAAATACTAAGCAATTTCCTAAAAAAAAAAAATAGAGCCACAAATAGACTCTCTGTGGGGATCAAGTGCAGTAAAAAATAAAGCAGATTGCCACAAATAGACCTCTGCAAAGTATTCAATACTCATAAAACAATAAAGAACGGCCAAGGTAGAAAGCACAAAAAGCTGTCTTCAAGAAAAGACCAATCTAGTTTCCGGGCCTGGGTTGCACCAAGGGGACATAACCATCATCCCCCTCCTCTTCTGCTTGAGTGCTAGCGGGAATAGAGCTGCTGGAAAAAGCTGCGACTGAGGTACTTGTCAATCAATCCAATTTCAGGGTCAAGCAAAGAACATTTAAGAACAAATGGGAAAAATTTTTAAAAGGTCAAGTACCTTCTCCAAAGAAGGCAGTCAGCGGTTGGGGAAACATTTTCGCAAAATAATCTAAGTGCAAAAAGATGGGAATACCTTCAGGAGATGCCATGGCATGAGGGGTAATATCAAGGACATCTTGGCCCCCAGCAACAGCCTCTACAACCTCTTTTCAATTCCTGGAAGGTCCTTCCCCGGCCTTATTGCCTTGAGCCAAGGACTCTACTATGGCCACCTTTTTGAGAGAGGCCCTCTCCTAGTCCTCTTTCTCCTAGGGAAAGGAATCAACAAACCCAGGGCTATAAAGGTGAGGGTCTGTTGTAGGGTTGGTCTTCAACCCGGGATTAAGTCCCCTCAGCTCGTCCACAGTAGTTGTATACTAGGATATCAATTGGGGCCCTTGCAAAGGCTGCACGTATTTTTGAAAAGTAGGGACTTCCTCTAGATTCTCCACAGCAAGGTTGCCCTCCTCATCATAGAGCCCTTGAAATTCCCCCAGCCTAACTTCAAGCACCTTATTATACTCCTCCTGCTCAACCATTTTCTTCTCAATCGCGTCTAGGACTTCAGAAATATTCTCACTGGCTGCTCTGGCTTCTGCAGCATCCTTTTGGTCCCCAATGAGAAAAGTCTTGGACGATTCAGTAGAAATGGAGAGCTCAACGACCTCTTTTTCCTAGCAGACCTTGGCTCCTTCGAGCTTTTCGATCAAGGAGGCAAACTCCCGGTCCTTGGAGACCTTCTCAACCTCCCTCCTCAACATCTCACCCAAGACCACATGGCCCTGCAAAAGATAGAAGGAATAAATTGGTGGAAACAAGTCAAAAAAGAGTAAGGACATACCGAGATCATTAGCAGAAACCTTCCCCAGCAAGGAAGGAAGCCCCGAATTTCCCAACCACCTCATCAGTCAGCTGCCGGCAGATCTCTTGGTCAACTAATGGAACACACTCCATCAAGAAGGATTGAGAATGGGGCCACTGGAAGAAAGAGTCAAATGCTTCCATGGCCAGGTCAGGGACCCACCTTTCACTACTCTCAACAATGTGAGCAGCCAAAGTAGAGTCTCCCAGCCTTTTCAGAGTCCCCATGACCTCCTCCATTGCACATCCTAAGAAAGAAGGTTTGGAACCAGGGGCTGCCACAGTTTTCCCCTTCCCAAAAGAGCCTGAAGTAATTTACTCTAGGCTAGGGTAAAAGGGCAAAGAAGAAGAGTTTGAAATCTTGATGGGCCGGTCGGAAGGCTTCATTCTAGCTGTAGCAGAGGTTCGTTTGGAGGGCCCTCGAATCCTATTAGCTACTGCAGCTTTTCCCCGACCTAGCGGAATGAGAATTTTGACAACTGGAGTTCGGGCAGGGCAAGAATCTGTAGAGCCTCATCCTCTTCCCCTTGAGGTCCTAGAGGGACTAGAAGCACTAAGCCATTGAGGTGTTTTCATTGCTGCAAAAACAAGGAAAATTAAAAGCTGTTAGAACCAAGCCAGGAAACATAATAATTCTATGAAAACAAATAGCTCTACCTTCCAAGATAAGATATCCCCAAAGACTTCCTGAGTAAGGGAAGGTCGTGCTTTGTAGTTGTCCGATCCCGACAGAGCGGAGGAAAGCCTTAGGCCAGACCTAGGGCCATGCATCATATTTTGGGTTTACCTGAATCAACCAGGTCTAAAAGAAAGTCCCTGTGTTCAGCCTAGTCAATTGATAACTAAGGAAGCTTGTTGAAAATGTGCGACTAAGGTTCCAATTGAAATAAGCTTGAGGTCGAAGAGAATGACGAGGGAGTCGAGCAAAGAAGAATAGGGATTTCCAGTCCCCCGCAAAAAACTGAAAAGGAAAAACCAATTTGTGCCGAGGACTGAATGGAAGATACCCTACAGGGCCGTAACCGCAGAAGAAACCCCCAATCTGTAGAAACACCTTAAAAGTTCTAGAGAAACTGGAACTTTGTAAAGATGGCAGATGGCCACAAAGGCAGCCACTATTCGAAAGGAATTGGGAATGAGTTGGGCCAACGAAAAGTGCCAAAATTAAGCATTATCAAAGAACAAAGGAAGAATATGTGGAAACAAGATACCTCCCCAGAGGTTTTCACTATAGAGGACTATGTGTCCATCACACCTACGATAGGCGCGCTTATGCCTCTCGACGGCAACGATTACATTCTTGCTCGGGTCCAACTCACCACAAAGCTAAAAGATCAGGCTAGGGCTCAAGATAGAAGCTATAGAATGAGCCTCTATTCTAGAGAAATGAAAGGTCAAGGTTTTCACCAAGAGAGCTCTAGGCAATACGGAGGGAAAATAAAAAAACTCCGTGCTCTAGATCAATGGAGGAAAAAGAAAACATGGATCCCCCGGTTTGAGGGGAGGATACTAGACATAGTTGACATGCTGAAAAGATAAAGAAAATATAATTTTTTCAGAAGAGAAAGAGGAGGAAAACTCACTTGATAAGTCCTGAAGGAAGAGGTGGACGTCCTGGAAAAGCAGAGTGTTCAAGCTGAAGAAAAGGAAAAAGCAATAGGCAGGAACTCTGGAGAATTCTAACAGGATGACTTTGTATAAATCTCTGAGATTTGTTGGAATTCGGATCTGAATCAAATAAAGGGAACCTTGGATCCTTTGAGGCGGTGAAATTTTCCTAAATCCAGGGCAGGTAGATGGTTCAAAGACAAGGCTCGCCCCAACTTCCGCTCACAATAGAAAGAGTAAAGGCACAACACTTCTTTAGAAAAGAGGCGGGTCGGAGTTACCAAGACTGAAACGGGGCAATTCTCCAGCAAAGATTTCCTACCAAACTTTCCAAAAGCCAACGAATGCACCCTCTCAATAAAATGGCTGTTGCAAGAAAACATCATTATTTTACCAAGAGTCGCGGCCTCAAGATGGTAAGTCCTAAAATACCTGAAGGCCAGCCTCAAAAACAGCTGCGAGGAAGCTGTTCAACCTTTCAAAAGATCGTAGCTTAGAGATGGTAACCATTGAATACATGAAAGTCAGATCAAAGATTTGGAGATGATAGTTTCTAATACCTATAAGTCTAACCCGCGGCCTGGAGATGGTAACTTCTGATACTTGAATTAAGGGTCCCTGACCTCAAGATGGTGAACCTTAATGCTTGAAGGTCAGACTCGCGACTTATAGACAGTAACTTATAATACCTGAAGGTCACATTGGCGAGTCCCAAGATAAGAGTGGGCAAGGACTTTCTAACACCGACTTCATGGGGTCATTGACCTCCAAGTGAGCATAACAGAGGCCTCACCAGGCCACGACCTGCGACCTTGTAAGTCCCAGCCTTGCTCATGTACCTTCTATATAGCTCGCAACCACGTGTGCACAACTCTGCTTGAAGTCGAAAAATTATAAGCTAGCTTGTAGCTCTTAACTATAGACACGAATGGAAAGATACCCTTGAAGTTAACTGCTGCAAGGAATCGGCAGATTCAGAAGCAGCAACGACTTGAAGACGGTAATTTAGGCACCAACGACCTCTAAGCTCGCTAGGCCTTAAGAGGGGTAATGATGGGTGAAACAGGCACGACCCGAACTAATCAACTCAAACGGGTAGGACCCGGGTGGAAGTCAACCCAAATGGACCAGAGGGCCCCATGCCTTCAATACCTGATAGTCAGAATCGCAGAGTTAACTAGGACAATTGGGCAAGCGGCCAACTACCACCACTCTCCTGGGTCACTGACCTAGAGATTAGTGATCTCCTAAATGAGCTCCGGCTGAGGTCTTGCAAACCCCGACTTCGACCTGGCAAGCTCCGATCCGAATCATAAATCTTCCATGCCACGACCACCGGTGCGTGACTCCTAGCCACTCTAAGGAGTTAAGGATCATTCTGCGCAACCTCGACAGAAGAGATGTTCGAGATGCTCAACATCCACGGGGAGGTCGTGCAGTTGGTCTGAAGGAAAGTTACAGAGCTCGTAGCACTCAGGGAGAAGTGAATGGCAAGATTTCTTGTTCCAAGGAAACTCCATGATCTTAGGAGCAATTGGTGGGATTCGACTAAATCCCACAATTATTCTAATTGCCTACTGTTATGTATTCTATCTCTCATTCCAAGGAAACTCCATGATCTTAGGAGTAATTGGCGGATCCGACTAAATCCCACAATTATTCTAATTGCCTACTATTATGTAAGACAGGGCCTAATTCCAGGAGGTTACGAACTCTCTCTCTATCTCTCTATCTCTACTAAAAAATACACAATCAGTCTACAGACTAAGTAAAACAATAGAGAACAAAATATCTTTGCTTTCTTGAGAATAGTCTTTACCGGAAAACTCTCCCATAATACTAACTTAGGCATCTGAGTTCTTCCCAAGGCAACGGCCCACTCCGGTGACCTTTCTTTTCTTATCTTCTCAGGTTGCTGATCGCAGAGATTCATCAGGATTTGTGCAGTGACCCGATCCAACGCTTTTGGAAGCATCAATAGTATTAAAAGGAAAAGATGCGTGCGTCAGAGACATGGAAGTAAAAGGAAAATTTGATGAAGTCATGTGTGGGTTAATAATATTAGTGGTTTATTTCTTGAATTCTAATAAATTAAATAAATAAATATAGTGTTAAAACCAAAAGATGCGTCCGTAAGAGACATGGAAGAAAAAGGAAAATTTGATGAGGTCATGTGTGGGTTAATAATATTAATATATTATTAGTTATTTCTTGAATTCTAATCATTTAAATAAATGAATATAGTATTAAAAAATAAAGATGAGAGCGTCAGAAGCTTGGAAGAAAAAGGAAAATTTGATGAGGTTATGTGTGGGTTAATAATATTATTAGTTTATTTCTTGAATTCTAATAAATTAAATAAGTAAATATAGTGTTTGATGGGGTCTCAAAATGGACTCCAGGTCGCCCCATAGATCCTGATGGAACTCCCCGGTTAGCACCCTGAGAAAATGAGAAAAAAAGTCATTGAAGGGGGTTGTCGTCTGGGAAAGAGCTCCAATGCCTATGTCAGTAATCTGAGAGATAATCGAGGGTAGGAAGTATTCTCAGGAAGCTATCGTATTCCAGTTGCCTCAGTTGCTTGTATGTTTGTGGTTAAGTGGGGAGAGAGGAGATGACTTCCCTCCAAGATTTCAACCCTGCATTACGTAACTGTAGGTAGTTAGGATAACTATGGGATTTTGTCGAATCCCGCCAATTTCTCCTAGAATCATGGAGTTTCCCTAGGACAAGAAATCTTGCCATTCACGTCTCTGTTGAGAGCTACAAGCTCGCTACTCGTGACCTCCTCGTGGATGCTAAATGTCTCGGACATCTCCTCTGGTGAGGTCGCGCTGAGTGATTCTTGGCTCGTGGGAGTGATTAGGAGTCGCGCACCATTGGTTGTGGCATGGAAGATTTATGAGACGAGTTGGAAGTTACCAGGTCGTGGACCGAGCTCTGGTGGTACCTCTCTCGAGCTCATTTAGGAGGTCAATGACCTGGGAGGTCGGTGGTAGCAGGTCGTTGCCCACCTTTCTTGTTGACAACATGAGTCTTACTTTCAGGTATTTGAAGGTATAGGGCCTTTGGCCTATTTGGGTTGACTTCTATTCGGGTCCTACCCGTTCATGTTGACATATTCGAGTCATGCCCGTTTTACCCATCATTACCCCCTTTAGGCCCCAACGAGCTCAGAGGTTGTTGGTGCCTAAATTACCATCTTCAAGTGTTAGTTGCTAATGGGTCCGCCGATTCCTTGTTACGACTGACTTTGGAAGCACCTTTCCATTCACGTCTCTGGTCGAGAGCGGCAAGCTGGCTAATTTTTTTTCAGCCTCAAGTAGAGTTGCGCACACCTGGTCATGGTATGGAAGGTGTATCAGTAGGGTTGGGTCTCACAGGGTCGTAGGTCGTGGTCCAGTGAGGCCTTTGTTATGCTTATTTGCAAGTTAGCAACCTCTAGGTCCGTGACTTGGGAGGTCGGTGGTAGGAGGTCCCTGCCCACTCATACCTCAGGACTCGCCAATCTGACCTTCAAGTATTAAGAATTACCATTTTCAAATTGCAAGTCTGACCTTTAGAAGTTAGGGTTCACCATCTTTCGGCCGGGGGTCTGACTTTCAGGGATTTAGAAGTTACCATCTTTAAGTCGCAACCTTCAAAGTTTTGAGCTATTTTTTAGCAACAGCTCATGAGGCTGACCTTCAGGTATTAAAGGCTACCATCTTGAGGTCGTGGCTCTTTGGAAAGTTATGCTGTTTTTTCTCAATAGCTATTTTTGAGGAAGGATGAGATCTCTTACTTTTGGAAACTGTTGGGCCGTCTAAACTGGAAAGCCACCCCACCTTATTTTTAGCAGTATCCGATCTATTTTAGTCTTGAAGAAATGGCCCGCTTTTATTTTGAGGGGAGGCCAAAACATTTTTGGGTTCTGAATCGGCAACCTGCTCTAGATTTGGGAAGATTGACCCGCCCTCGCCTGTCGAAAGGAAGGCGAGGAGTTCTTTTTCTTCGAAAGGTTGTGCCACTCGCTTCAGGCACAAATGAACCACTTCTGGCTCTTTAGTTTCTGCCTAGAATCTCAATAGGCCTCTAAAGCTACTTATAATAGCTATCTTCCAAAGCGTTTTGAACTCTAATGCAACCTTTCTACTTTCTTACTTTTGCTTTCCCTTACTTTATACCAAGTTTCTGCCCAGAATCTCAACAAGCCTCTAAAGCTGGTTATAATAGCCATCTTCCAAAGCCTTTTGAACTCTACTACAACCTTTCTACTTTCTTACTTCTGCTTTCCCTTGCTTTATACCAAGTCCTGGCCTGAACCTCCCTGACCAAGAGATGTCTACCATTTCTGATGCTTCCACCTCTAAGTACGAGACCTTGGACAATGGGATTTTCTATGATCCCCATCTCTTCAATCAAGCCCTAGCAGTGCCTAGTCAAACTTATGACTTGGCTGAGCTTGAAGTTAGCTCTCAGGTGCCTTCTTTGCACCCTACTGACATCGTCTGGATTTATATGGATATGGACGTTGACGAGGGTGACGTCTCCATTGCCACTGGGGCTGAGCTAACTTTCAACAAGTAGCATAGTCCTACACCGCTCCAGCTACAGGGGGGAATTCCTTTATCCTTTCCTCCATTCTTTGTTTTTTGACATAGTCTTTTTTTGGGTTGTGCCCCTAGCACAGTTCACCTCCAACTCTATTCGGATGATGGTTACTTTCATAGCAACCTATCACCTCTATAGAGTTCCTGTGTCATTGGACCTCTTCAGGTGTTTTTTTAAGCTGCATTCTCCATCAGACTTCAGCTCTTCTAAATGACATTTGAGGTTATTTCCTTGACACCAGATAATGGGTGCTTTCTCGTCTCCAGTGGAAGAATGGAAATCCTAGTTCTTTTTTGCCCGGCTTTCTTGCAGCTCAGTGGAGAGGTACCCGGACTGGAATTTGAACAGGGTCTTTGACAATGAGCTTCCCTACTTGCCCCGTGCACTAAGGGATCACAAGGATTTTTTTGGAGATAACAGTTTTTTTTAATCTGCCCAAGGTTGGATGCACTTCCGAGGTCTGGCCGAGGTCCTTTTTGGATGCTGCTAGCTTGGGGAGAGAAATGCTATGCAATCTCCCAGATGTCAGGACGAGCCTAAGGATTTCCCACTTAAGTAAGTAGCTCCCCCTTAACTTCTATATTTTTTTCGTAATATTTAGGGAAGCACTAACAGTTTCACCCTTTCATTTTGACACTGCTGAGGGAGACCAACTGGCTAATTTAGGCAGGCCAGGTGCTAGGAGCCTTCATGCTACTTCTAGTTATGTGGGGTCTACTCCAACTCCAACTATTGAGGCCACTGTTGAAGTTCTTGCTGGGACTTCTGCTCTCCTGAGCTGGGGTGGTCATAGGACTCGAGCCGCTTCCTGATGGGGTAGAAGATGGCCGAGCCATCGTGGAAAAGGACTGGGCCATGATGGGGTAGGGCCTACTCATGGCGGGGAAAGGCTACTCGTGGCTTGCAGGACTTGGGTTGTCTCCAGGCGCAGAGCTGAGGTGGCCGAGAGGTTTAGGAGTCCTTCTCCAGGTTCACCAATAGAGATCTCGAGCTCGAGTTCCCACTCACCCGTCTCGTCCCATTAGCCAATTTTAGGAATTTTGTAATATAATAATCTTCTACACAAGTACTGAATATTTTACAGAGGTCTGTTTGTGGCCTTCTGTGTTTTCTTCTTTTTTTTAAAAAATGTAACTTCTTTTGTACTTTTTTGCTAGTACTCTAACCTTCATACTCGAATTTCACTTGAAGTCTTTTTAGCAATTGTTCAATAAATTTGAACTTGTTTTCGCATAACAACAAATAACATAGCCATAATATCCATATAAGCCTTGACACCAGGGAAAATAACATAGGCATAATATCCACATAAGCTTTAAGGAACTTAGCTTTAAAACTATGCTTTGTTGAATCTTAATTGTTGAGGTCCATTTGACTGGCATTTCCGAGCTCAATTGATAGGTCCTAGATGATCTTTAGGGGTAGAACCTCAATAGATGACAAGCATTTCAAGGTCTTAGGAGTTGCCTTCCTTCGAGGTTAGTGAGCTTGTAGCTCCCTTCTTTGTGCACCTCTTGGTTCATGTAAGGTCCCTCACAGCTTTCTTACAGCTTGGTCTGTTGCAATTGTTTTCTAACATTTGATCTTTTGAGGACTATTTCTCCAACTGTGAAATGTCTTTCTTTCATTCTTTTGTTGAAAAAATTTGTTACCTGCCTTTTGTAAGTTCTATTTGCCTCCATTGCTTTGTTCCTGACCTCTTCGAGGAGGTCGAGGTCGACCCTTCTCTCCCCTCTCGTTTAAGAATAAGTCGTATTCGATCAATCTTAAAGATGTCATTCCAACCTCAACTGGCATTATTGCCTCTGCTCCAAAGCACAAGCTAAATGGTGTTTCTCCAATAGCTTTTCTTGGTGTGGTTCTATATGCCCATAGTATAGTTGGGATTCATCTGGCTAGCAGTCTTTTGACTTTCTTTCTCGAGCTCAATGAGTCTCCTTTGAAGTCCTTCTAAGATGGTCCTGTTTGTGACCTCGGCTAGGCCATTGGCCTATGGATGAGCTACAAAGGTCAACCTTTGTTCAATGTTGAGATTTTCGCAGAAGGTTTTGAATGGGTCACCAATGAATTGTCTGACATGATAGCTCGAGGAATCCCAAATCTACACACAATGTTCCTCCATACGAATGACTGGACCTTTGGAGATGAGATTATTGCCATCGACTCTACTTCAACCGATCAGGTGATATAACTTTTCACCCCCCACTCCTTTTGGGAAAGGTCCGAGGATGTCAATGCCCAATATGTCGAAGGGCACTGATGTATTGATCGATTGGTACTTTGTAGGTGGGAGGTGTGACTTGTTTCCATGCAACTGGAAGCTCGTGCACTTTCGTATGACCTCCTCAACGTCTGAAACCATTGAGGGCCAATAATATCCCATCCTTGGGATTTTCTTAGCAGCAGTTTTAGCTCCTATGTGTGATCCACATATTTCGCTATGTACCTCTTCAATGATGTATTGTCCTTCTCCCTTGCTTAAGCATTTGAGCATATTGCCAAGTGTATGACCTTTTGCATACCTCTTCATCTCCTATTAGGACGTAGCAAGGTGCCCATCCCCGCACTTAGCGAGTTCTTTTGAATCTTGTAGAAGGTTGCCATGTTTGAGGAATCTGTAGATAGGATATCTCTAATCTGCCTGATCCTCAATAACCAGACTTTCCTCTTCAGCTATGCTGGGGGAATGTAACGGTTGCACGAGGAGCTCAGCATTTGTTTCAACTACCTCTTGGTATACTTTGGACAGTGTGTCTGCTTCCGAGTTTTACTCTCTTAGGATTTGCTCAATTAGGAAGTAGTCAAGCTTAGATGCTATATCTCTTACTCTTTTGAGATATTTGATCATGTTGTCCTCTCTTGCTCCGTATTCTCCAACGACTTGGCTGGCCACGACCTGTAAATCTGTTTTGACATGCAGTTTTTGCACTTTGAGAGCTCTTCTAAGTCTTAGACCTGCTAAGAAAGCTTCATATTCGAATTCGGTATTCGAGGTTGGGAAGCTGTATTTTATAAAGTACAGGATGCTCACTTCTTCACTGCTGATTAGTACAATTCTCGCACCTGAATTTTCTTTCTCCGTGAAACCGTCTATATACATGGTCCATATACTGCCTTCATAGGGGGTGGTGAGTTGATCGCGGAGCTTTATCGGGATCTGTGAGGTGACCCGGTCAAACTCTTTTGGACCCCATCAATAGTATTAAAACCAAAAGATGCCTGCGTCAAGACTTGGAAGAAAAATGAAAATTTGATGAGGTCATGTGTGGGTTAATAATATTATCAGTTTATTTCTTGAATTCTAATAAATTAAATAAATAAATATAGTATTAAAACGAGGGTGTTAGAGATTGGGATGTAAATGAGCCTAGCCAAGCCCAAATCATCAAGGCTCTAGCTTGGCTCGTTTATATTTTGTCAAGCTCTGATTCGGGCTCGGGCTCTCAGGAACCTAAATATCTAGGCTCGATTCAAGATAAGCTTATTTATTAAAATTAAATTTTACAATAATAACATTTAAAATTCAAAATAAAATAATAGTATACCAATGTTTTATTATCATACCAGACCAACCATTACCTTTAATAGTAGTCCAATTGATATCTACAAATCAATTCTGACAAAAAATCATTCTAAATATAAAAAATCCATATGAATGGGCCAACTTCAACCAATATTGAACTAGCTAGCCATGTTTATTGGCTGCATTGTTGGGTTGCACTTCCTCTTCTAAATATAGAAGGAACCAGGCTTTCTAAATGCCAAGCCTTCCGATGTGGGATAAATAACTAGAAGACAATAAGTTTTGCAGGTGGCTGGTGCTGCACTTACTAGGATGGTGATTTGCTGTCTTGGATCCATCATCATCCATCACCATTTTTTTTTTATTCCCCTCCCCCTGCCCCCCATCGTTTCTTTTTCTCTGCAACTCTTTATGTCTCCCATTCTCCACCAGCAAAAAGGCTGATCAAAATGACTAAACTTATAATCATATTTTCGAAGAACATGAATTCCATTAGTGCTTTAGTAGTGTGTTTCTTGATAACCTTTGCAAATGCGAGTTGAGTGAAAGAGAGGACCGATGTGTTCAATGTTGGGTTTAATTGTTATAAAGCCCAAATATATGTTCTAATATAATTAACAATAAGTGAAGATTTGTAATAAGTAATTGGGTAAAAGCTTATTTACAAATATAACCCTGGGCAACTGCCTATAGGGTTAGCTGGGGGTAGCAATGACGTGAATTCCCCATTTGATACCCTAGTTGTAATGCTTCAAACAAAGCTCTCTGTACTACTCTCTCTCTAGAAAACAACCTACCCCCAACAATCTTGAAGCAATATCTAACTTTTTGATTCGTTGGTTGTTTTGAGCAAGTGAGTAGTCCATCTTGTAGCTCTCGACCAGAGGAGTTCAACGGCCCAAACGGTTTCCTGATTGGAGATCTGAGCTCACCGGAAATTGCAAAAAAAAAGTTCGGAAGTCGGGACCTTTGAGCCCAGATTCCTGCTAACTCAGGTGGAGGACTCCGGCAATACAGGCTAGGCTTTGTTCCTTGCGAAGACAAATCTTTTGACACCAATTTTACTAGATTTGGTGATCGAACGGCGGAGTTCCGGCGACCAGCGTTTGGAAGACCAGTTGAACAGGGTCGGACCAATTTTACCAGTTGACCGTTGACCATTAACTTTTCCGACGAGCCATTTCTACGTATTTCGGCTGTTTTGGACTCATTTTTTACATCTGCAACTATTGATTTTGAGAGTAAAGTCATCTACAGAGCAGTTGACCGGGGGTGGAGGCCCTGTTTGACTGTGTGAGCTTGCTGGAACTCAGGTGCATTCGTTTCAACTCTTGCATACTCATTTATTTATTTGAGATGACTAAGAGTGAACCACTAGAAATTTTTAAAGTAGAATCATTTAGTGGTACTGATTACACTAGATGACGTCGAGCAGTGCAGCTTCGGCTGAAGCATGGTTTTATATATTATACTGTGCTTAGCACCTTTGAGGAGACGAATGAGGAGGTCGACAGGACACAGTGGGATAAGGATGAGGATTATTGCAGGGATTATCTCCTGAATTGCCTGTCAGACCGTCTGGCTGACTCCTATACAAAAATTAAGACAGCTAAAGAGATTTGGGACTCTTTAGATCCAAAATTCATCTAGGGGATAAGTTCTTCAATTTGAATTTCTGAAGTGACATAGAGATGACTCCTCAAGTTTGACTTGGAAAATATGGTGGAAAAGCTGAATAAAGAGGGTTTCGGAATTACTGATACTCTTCTAGCAGCTGCCATCATAAATAAGCTACCTGCGACTTGGAATTCCTTCAAAACAAAAGTGTTTAGAAAGAAGAACAGAGTTGAGCTAGAGGAGCTTAAACAACTCATCGTCATTGAGGATGAGACGCTTGCTGTGACCAACATGGAGCTGGTTGGGGAGCCTCAGAGTCAGTCTCAGATTCAGCCTTTGGCGACTCAGGCAGTAGCCAACTCCGCCCATCAGCCCAAAAGGTTCACAAAGAAAACCAAGTTTAGGAAGAGTGAGCCTACTAAGTTGGAGGCCAAAAAGCCTATTTCAAAGAAAAGAAAGAAGGGCAAGTGCCACAACTGTCAGAAGTGGGGCCACTGGGCTGCTGATTGCAATCTTCCTAAGAGACTGATAAGCAGTACATCACATAATGAAACCAATATGGTTGCAGTGCAGACTGAGCCTCAAGCCTTTGCTGGTATGAAAGAGGCTAAGAAGGCCAGTACTTCTGCTGAGTGGTGGCTGGACACTGGAGCATCATGCCATGTCACTAGCAGCACATCTTTGCTTGCTAATGTTCATCCTACAAGGGAGACCCTGTTGGTTGTTAGTGGAGCTACAGCTACGGTGACTCAAACTGGCACAGCGGAGCTCATCCTTTCATATGGTAAAACTCTAATCTTAAAATATGTTAAAGTAGTGTCTGAAGCTCCTAAGAATTTAATTTCTATAAGTCTAGTAGACAATGCTGGCATGTCATTTTCATGTACATCTTGTAAAGTAACTTTAACTGTTAACTCTCATTATTTTGGATGTGCTTTTTTGACAGATGGCATGTATAGGTTGAGTTTGGCAAATGAAACTATTTGTCATGTAAGTTCAAAAATGATTGATCCCAAGTTGT
>JAOXNR010000030.1:9333926-9354084 GCA_028571225.1 Parsonsia alboflavescens
TATTTCAATTTATAAAATAAATATTTTTTAATTATTAAATTAACCGGTTCAATTACCGGTCCAATTACCGACTCAATTTCGGTTGAACCATTAAACCTTGAACCAGTAACATTTCCAGTTCAATGACCGGTCCGGTTCTGAAAACATTGATTTAAACTATAAGGAAATTATGAATTGTTCTTCTTATTAATATTTCCAAAGTGCTATTTTGACTTTCTGTCAATTTTAGGGGAGGGGGGAAGGGGGTTTAGTTTTGTTTAACTTTTAATCTAAAAATTTCAATATGCATTCAAAATTTTAATTTATTCAGATAATTATGCATTCAAGTCCTTTCTAAAATAAAAATAAAAATATTCAATTCTCCGAAGAAATATTGTTAAAGTTAGTAGGATTTCAAGGCGTGATCTTAGATAGAAAAAAATATCATTCAATTTTAATTTCGAACCTTTCAAATACAAATTACCTAAACACGGTCACTCTCATAATTTTAATACATGTTAAGATATTATTTGGCCAAATCTTAATCACATTCTTACGAAATTTCAAACCCAACTGGTCAGCGCAGCCACTTCTATTAATTATTGGTGCAACCAATCACATCATATGTTTGGACATATACATTTGAATATTATTTTGAGGTTAAGTCAGCCTAATCTCTCAATATATAATTAATTAAGCTTTTATTTTTGAAGTTTTCAGTCTAGTATTAGGTTAAAAACATATTCTAAAAATAAAAAAAAAGTTAGAATTATTTTTTAAAAATAAGAAGATAGGGTTTATATATGAGAAAACTCGTTTAAGTCATTCTAACTAGCTCAAGCTTAATTTCAGTCGAAAGACATTATAGGTCATTCGGGTTCAATTCTTTTGATCTCATAATATAAGTCATTGTTGATAGTAATTTAATGAATATTTTATTCTCTTTTTTTCAATATTATCCCTTTCTCACTCTCTTTTCATAAAATATTTCAATGGCTATAACTAACGATAGAGGGAAAAATATTTTAAATCTTTTAACGTTTTACTTTTTATTTTCTTATCCTAATTGAGAATTACTCTTTTTATTTTAAGCTGATCGAAATTAAATGTTTCATTTCTTAACTTAGTAAAAATATTATTAAAAATTGATATTGCAATGTTAAAATAAATTAAATTAAACTTTTGTGGTGTATACCAAAACTTATTTTGTTATGGTATATACAAAAATAACAAAATAAAAATCGTGAAGGAAAATGATGAATTATAAATTAAATTAAATATGATGAGATATTTAATTCTAAATGAATCAAAACTTATTTTATGATAAACTTACTTGTATATTTACCTAAAATTGAAATGTATTGAATATAAAAATACAATCAATTTCATTAATACCCGCCTTATGCATCCTAAATTAGTGATTGCGGCACATAAAATAAAAAACCCTCATAATATTTCTATATGGAAATTTGAATATGACTCGAATCCAAATTCGTTACGAGGAAAAGATGCTGACTGGTGTCATGTCTTCATGTCATGAGGTCATGATGTTTTGTCGCCTTTGTGGGTCCCTCCATATTTTAGCCCTTTCCATACTGCCTCTCTCTCTCTCACGCACACACGCCTTTTTCATCTAAGGTCCCGGGGTTTGATGATGACAATGCGTTGTTTATCATCCATGAACATACATACATAAGATGGCATGCGATGGAATGATGATCAACGTGACTATAAATTTATATTACACTAGGAAATAAAATTTACTCAAATCTTTTAATTATTTTATGTTTACAAAAATATTTTGAATAACTTTTGAATTTTCTTGTAATCGATTTTTAATATACCACTAAAGAACTAACGAGTGTTACTAAATATAAAGAATCTTTAAAGTTTAATTTGTATTTTAAAGTATTTTATTCTCTTTCCGATCCGAAATAAAATTAAATATTATTATTTCTATTGACTAAAATTTTAACTAAAAAATCAGCATTGCAACATTGAAAAGTTCTTACAAATTAAGATAAAACATTTAATTCTAAATAAAAAATAAAATTTATCTTGATTTGATTGTTATTATTTCTATTTTATATCCCTCTTGCCAAACCCACCACTTACTTATATCGTTGACGATGATAAATTAATAAATTTTGAGAAAGTAAAATATATTTTTTAATTAAAATAGGACATTCAATTTCAGTTTGAAAAAATCATAATTTAACATGCGTGCATTTTTAATTTATTTGGCACGAAAAACAGAGCCCATGAATAGAGTGCAACGTGGAGGTTATCGAGTGGTCAAGACTGGAGAAGACGACAATAACAGGCCAACAACCCACGTGGCCAGTCCAAATCACTTCAATAAAAGGAAAGAACACGGGTCAGCATCTTGTTGAACAGCACACATTTGTGTTGTGTTCATATTACTCACGTATCCTTTCCCACGTCGTTCTCGATCCTTTCCCAAATTTGAATCTTCGATTTCCATAAAAATTAAAGAATAATTCTAATGTTAATCTTAATTTATTAAATTATTATATTTATAATAATTAGAAAATTGTTTCGGAGAGCAACATAGTTGATCGTAGGTAGCTAGCGCTTCTCTATGTATTTAAATAGAATAGAATTGATTGTATATTGATTATGTGATTATATGTGAGAGAACTTCTTACGGGGAGCTTTGGATTTTATAATATATATTTGTGTGTCAATACCTCTTACACAAGTACAAAAATTAACAAGTATCTTTTCAAAAAAATCAAGTACTCTTAAGATTTAGTTTATCTTTTTAACATTTAATATATAAAATATATTTAATACTAAGCAAGTCAAGTGATGGTAAGCAACTATACTTGGATTGATAGGTTTCGAATTCAAAATATGACTCGATGGAAGGGGTATAATAAGGGTTGGAGGAGGGACGGGGGTTCAAAAAACAAAAGAGGGAGAGTCTTGCTTTTGGAATTGATAGGTTTCGAGTTCGAAACATGACGAGGACGAGGGTAGGTGGAAACCAATTAATAGGTTTTGAGTTCAAAACATGACGAGGATAAGGGTTGATGGGAACCACGGTTGAGTTTCGAAGGAATTTTTTAAAAAATAATCAGAGTTTATTTAAGTGGTAAAACAGTCTCAACTATAACTTAAAAACTCATGATCGGAGTCATGAAATTAAACAACCAACTAATGGTAAAAATTGGAGATAATCTTTGCAAATCCTCAATACTAAAAATGTCATTTTACCTAATTTAAACAAGTTTTGGACCCAATAATTTGGTCAACTTATTTACCATCGATTATTTTGGACACCATGTGGAGTGTATCCACAAGATGTTATTTTCCTTCTTAGGTTCCACAAACAAACATGAATACACCTTCTTGATGCTCTTTGCTAAAGGTTTTTGTCGGTGTTGTTTTAGACATTTTGGCTCTATTTGATCCCCCACTTTCAATTATCAACTAGTTGATTGTTGGTTGTTTCCTCTTTTTAAGAAATGATTTTGGATAGGTTTGTAATTTTATCTGCTCGAAAACTACATATGAAAGAGATTTGTAATTTTCTCCTTACAAATAAAGGTTGAACCCAATTCTAAAGGCCTTTGATGCTCCCATCCCAAGATCTCATGGATAAAATAAATCGAAAGATATGCCTTAATGACATATAGAGAGGACTTGCTCTTTAACCATTGCATAAGATTGACCCTTATGGATGTTAACCCTGCAGATTATATACAAAGACAAGACTAATGCTACACCTATTCACTTTAAGTTTTCACTAAACTATGTCCATGTGGTATAAATGGGACAAGTCAATTTTCAAGCTAGATGAGTCAAATTCAAGTTGGCTATTTCGAATCCTATGAGCTCAAGTTGAGCTCGAACCATTTCTAGCTGAGCTGGAAACCCATAATCTAAATTTTAATATGTATGCAATATAATTTATATATCTATTTAACGGTTTTGCTAAGGTGCGCTCCAACCGTTATCGTAACGGAATTTTTACTACAGTGCTCATGCAGCCAACAAACCGGAGCAAAAATTCCATTACGGTAACGATTGGAGCGCGCATTAAGGTGGGCTTCGAAGTGCACCTTAGCAAATCCGATCTATTTAAATTATAAACAATTATATAAATATTTTAATATTAAATATATATTTTGTTTAAAAAAAAAAAATACATCTTTAATTTTTTTTATAAATGTAAATTATGTTAAAAAATAAAAAGATATTTTATATGGTGGAAATTTCACTTAGTCAATGAGGATGGAGGTGGAACATATGTATTATATACAAGTCGTCCAACCATTAAATTATATTTTTGCATGCTTGCTTATTCTTTTTTTATTTATTATAAAAAGATAGAATTATAAAAGTACTAACAAAAAAGAAAAAAAAAATATTTTTTACGTAACATAAATCCATTAAAAATTCTTGATTTATACAAAATGTACGCTCAAGACTTATATGGTGGGATGCATTAAGATAATAACTTTTATATGGAAAGTGGAAGTAATTTTTAATATTCTATACTACCCCTATCTTGCATTTTAAGAGTGCCCTCTATAGGCTATGATCATAATGTTCTATTCTACTACTAGAGTATGCAGCCCCAATAAGCAAATCCCATATAGGATTATGGACCTTATGGGCAAAAATATTTGATATTCTTTTGATTAATTATTAAAGAAAAAAATATATATGAAAAGATGTGAAGGTGCATGAAGTTAAGGATGGTGTTCTCGAGGGATATGATAACCTAAAAGAAATTACTCAAATTTGAACACTTAAAGTTCACACTCACATCAGACATTTGAACTGTTCTTATCAATCATTGAATTGACGCCCCCCAGTTACATGTGGTTGTTTCTTTTCTTTCTCTAGCCAACATGTGAAGCTTTCCCTCTTACCCTTTGGGAAAAGAGAAGTTTTGGAGATTTTGATTGGCTTGGAATTGCTAAAAGTAAAAAACTTATTCAGAATTCACAAAAGCTAACTTTACTATTCCATCCCACTGAGGATGTGGCTCACGTCCGTCTAAAGGTATGATGGATTGGTTTGAGGTTGAAATCTACTTAATGGTATGATCGTGAACCTGGTTGGATCTTATGCAGATGGGCACAAACTGATTCAAAGACCGCTAAAAAAAAAGAAGAAAAAAAAAATTTTACTATTTCATCCATAAGTCATTAGTCGTTATTTTGTAAAAAGTTTTATAACTTATATTTAGTGATAGGAAAAATTAGTTCAAAAAATTTATAGATAGTATTTGAAGGAGTATATATTAAAAATTTAGTTATGACCTTTACGGTTAAAAATCATTTCTCAAAATAAAAAATTCCTTCAATTTTTGTTGTTAAATGGCATCTGAATTACATTTTTCACTTAACCATATCATTGATCATCTTTCAATTCTAGAGGATAACAAAATTCTTCACCTCTCAACAACAAAAAATTGTCTAACTTAAGTAAGTGTTGAACAAATGTAACTTAATCAAGTAAGTGTTAAGTGTTGTTTGTCTAACTTAATCAAGTAAGTGCTACTAATAATTCAAGTAAGCGTTGTTTGTCTAACTTAATCATATGGTAAGTGATTTATCATAAAGATATTTCATTAAAATGTAAAATCAAAAGTAATACTACCTCTATCCGAAATTTAATATTTCACATTCCCATTTTAAGTTATTCAAAAATAAATGTCTCAATTTCTATATTAGTTAAAATTTTCTTAAAAAATTGATATTGTTAAGTATAAAATAAACTAAGTCAACTCATTTTTTTAAAATTTATACAAATCAATATGAAACATTTAATTTCAGATAGAGGAAGTATCACTTAATCCAAAAAAAGGACTCTGAATCTTTTAGAAACTTAAACTTTAAAGTACTTAATCTTTGATCTTTGAAGACACATTAATATAGAGTCACATGAAAAAATGCACCGGAAGATCCGAAGCCCAAAAAAATGACTCTCATAACCCTCATCAATTTCCTCACAAGATAATTGAACAAATGCCTCACACAAAAATGTTAAAAACCCTAAAAGAAAGGCAAAATTAGTCTCAAAAAAGTTAATATACTTGTGAAATTCTTCGAATGAATGATTTATATTGTAAAACAAATCGAAGATGATAAAGTAATCTACATTATAAATGGAAAAGAGTACAAAATTATTATAATACACCAATTTACATATTACAAGCCATTTACAAGAAGTAAAACCCCGGAAAGAACTTAATTACTTGGCCAGGATAGTGAAAAATCCATCCAAAGCCAAAGAATGAATTCTTTCTCTTGAGAATCAAAACTATCCAGAGAAAATTACCCTTAACTGGGGAAATTATAAACACAACTTCTCATACACTCACATATGGCCATAGCCTTAGGATTCATTACCTGCTGCCTCAAGAAGGGCTTCCCTGTCATCATCATCATCAACACCTCTTCTTCGCCAAGCTCTCTCTTTCCAGATTCTCTCTACTTCCTTGAACGACAGGCCCTTGGTTTCTGGGACAAAAACAATCACAAATGCAAATGCAAGAACTGCAATCCCAGCTACAATGAGGAAAGTCAGACCGGTCCCTATAGCTTCTGCAATGGAAAGAAAAGTTTGAGCTAACTATAAGATTTGATATCCAGTTCACAGTGGCAGACATTCCTCCACACACTCCGCGGTATGATTCTGGATATATCTCGGAGTTAACTGTCCACGGCACAATCCCCATTCCAGGCGAGAAGAAACAGATGTAGATGGCTAATCCTGCAACGGCAAGCCAACCGTAGATCCCGTTTGAAGAATATGATGATGGTTGTTGTAAGAAAAATGCAGCACCAAGAAGGATAAGAGACAGAATCACTCCCGATAAGCTATTGAGCACTAACTTCCGAAGACCAAAATGATCAATAGCCTAAATTCCAAGGATGGTTCCGACAGCATTAATCCCGGCTACAGCGAGGGATATACGAAGTGCTAATTGATTGGAACGGAAACCAGCCATCTGCACTATTGTTGGGCTGTAGTACATAACCGTGTTGATACCCGTAAACTGCTGGAATGCCTACAAATGCAATATGAAGAAAAGGAACTGCATCAAGAAGTCCTAACAAAGCAAAACTCTCTAGAACAGACCTTAAGGCCTGAAACCTGCCAGGCAAGTGCAATCAATACGGTGGAACCATCAATGTGACTAATGAAGTTATACATTTTTTTCAATTTGACCATTCAACTTTAAAAGGTATCAGTTTAATGAATTTAAAAATTTAACCATTCAACTTTGTGGGTTTTGTCAAATTAACCGTTTAGCTTTGTAAAAATTTTCAACGGAGTTAACTTCATAATGGTCAATTTGTCAAATTCACAGAATTTTACCTGTAGTCCAGCTCCTGCAAGAAAGGCAAGTCTGACTTCTTTAGATTTAAATACATCCCAGTATCTGACATTATTCTTTCTCTGGCTTTCTTCTTCCAATGCAGCAGCAAGCTGATCAATTTCTTCTTCTAACCGGTAGGGCTCATAGATTTTTGAAAGAACAGCAGCAGCCTCAGATTTGTCCTTCTGAAGGACATCAATTAGTTGTGATGGAGCAAGAACAGAGAAAAATAGAAAAGCAGCCATTATAGAAGTTGCACCTTAAGGTAAAGCCAACAAGGAGATTCGGGCAGAAATAACATGAGGAGAAACTGCATGACAGCTGGCACTGCAGAGACTCCAAGCATCCATCGCCATGTTCCAGGGACCTGCTCAATCGTTCAAATGGCATAACAACTTCGAAAAAACTCATGGAGAAAAAGATGGAAGTCAATGGATATCCAATGAGCGTTAGAGAAAGGGAACAAAAAAAAGCAATTTGAAAAACTAATTTTTCATGACCGTTGAAGAATTAATGGTAATGATCATTTTTCATCACCACAAATATGGAAACTCCATAATTTTCTCGTTTGTTTCTGCAAGATTAGCTCATATGCATACTCAAATGGGGAACCCCCTTAAATGAAGACACTCAACTTAGAGAACTTGCTACAAGTCTTAGCAGTCTAGGCAAAACAAACAACGCTTCTTTTCCAACCCTTGAAGAATACTAAATGTTCCCTCAAAGAAAAGAAAATGAGCTACAAAAATATGAAGTGAAGTAAAGAAAACAAAAGCTAACCTCAGTAAAGGCAAGATTGACAAGGTAGGAAAGAAACTGTCCACTAGTAATCATGAGCACATTCGTACTCACAAGGCCTCCCCTAATTTCTGACGGTGATGCTTCAGCAATATAAACGGGAGCAGTGACAGAGGCCACGTCCACACCCAAGCCAACCAACAATCTTCCAAATATCAGAATATATGGGTCTGGAGCTGTAGCCATGGTAAGGGACCCAAGTGCAAATATAACATCAGCAAAAAGCGTGGCCTTCTTCCGCCCATATTTATCATTAAACCACCCTCCAGCTGAAGAACCAATCATTGCACCTACCAAAGCCATGCTAACAATTGTTTCCTACGAGATTGGAAAAGCATACAAAATTTAACAAAACTAGAAACAGAGACCACGAAAATCCCAAAGCAAAATTTGAGGCCTAAAATATGCAGCTGTTTCGTGTTAAACCTTTCTGAAGACACTCTGAATAGCAAGAAAAGAGTACATTTTTCACAATTTTTAAACACATTGAAAGAAACATAGTCTTTCCAATATAACTGCCAACTGAAATCAACATATGTACATCAATTACAGACTATACAAGTCTGAACTGGAAATCAGAATTGACAATCTTCGTCTATTTTGGCACCCATAAACAATATAGCCTACAAAGACTGCTATAACATAACCATCTATTTAAACAACACAGATACAATCAAGATGTCATGTTTCTGTACACTCCAATAGAATGCTGTGACCAAAGAATGCTTTACCTGTAGAAAACTACTTTGACCAACTTGCTCAAATTCATCTTTAATGTACAGAAGAGCTCCTGATATTACCCTTGCAACACAACACGAAACGAATAGACACACATAATTTCAGTTTCACAAGAAAGAATGGAAACTTCAGAGACCAAATGTGTACTCATTATCTTTATATATTTCATAGACAAATCTTTATTAGAATAACATACATAAAAAAGACTCATCTATAAATTGAATAAACAAAACCACCCCCACAGACCTCTTAAAATGAAAGTATAAGCAGGACACTGTCAACAAACACTTCAAACAATCCAAAAGAGAATGCAGTAAATGAACTTTAAAGGAAGCCCATCCATTTTACTGTCACCAAAAGATCCCTGAAAAAGTAAAACACCATTTGGGCATTCTAAAATTTTTTGAAGGAAAAAAAAATTATAAAGGAAGATCTGAAAAGCTATTCCCAATTAAAGCCTCTATCTACAAAACAGTTCATTTTACAGAATTATCTATTCGTACATGGATCTTTAAAAAAGCAAAAAGGGGCAATGATTTTACCAGTGTCATAGCCAAAGAGGAGGCCACCTATTCCGGCAATGACAGTTAAGCCCAACACATAGGAGTTGCTGAAGTACGTTAATTTCCTATTTCCAGCTTCAATATAACCTGAACTTCCCGGCACCGTCACGATCGTCATTCCTTATCCAAATTCGTTAAAATCACGTTTCAAAATTCTGTCTTTCTTGATAACCCCTAAATTTTAACTGACCTTCTCCCCTCTTTTAACAGATTCTTGCAAAAATGCAAGTCCAAGAAAAAAAAAACTAATAAACATTCCATAAATCATTGAACTAATTCCCAAGAAAAAAAACCCGGTTTTCTTGGTATCATAAAATGGGAAAGACAGAATGAAATGAAAAAAAACAAAATTCAATATTCTTGCTTGTTTGATTTCTTTCTTCTTTTTTTTCAGCTGAAACTGGAAATGATCAACCACAGCTGGAAGACTTGGCTGCCCCGTGCAATCATCAAAGAATCGAACAGGTTTGTTGTTTGGAGCTTTGAAGGCAAGTAGGATAGTAGACATAGGAGGTTTTCGTAGTACACAAATAAATCTTGTGCTGGAAAGAAAGAAAGAAAGTTGAATTGTTCCGCCTGTGTGTGAGTCACATAAGATCAAATCAAAATATTCTTGCAATATACTTTCAATTAATTATTGTAATTGAAGATGAAATATAAAAGAGAAAAAATGGGTAATGGAAATTAACAATTTGGTGCTTGGAGGAATGGTTGGAAAGAAAACAGAGAGAAGGAGAAATGAAGAGATTGCATTTAATTGTAAAATGACTCGTTTTATTTTAAAAAGGTTAGTACTCCCTCCGATTCAAAATGATGAATCTTCAAATTTATTTTATTGCTGGGACTCAAGGTTGAGCATTGGGTCAAAATAAAATGATAATGACGTCAATTGACTGTAACTTGATAAGAAAGTAGAAATTAGTTAGCAAAGGTGGATTGTGCTAAGAAAAAGTTTCGATGCCTAAATCAATATTTCGAGAGTAATTAGGAATAATTGATTTTGAGAAAGACAGTTTCTTATGTATTGTGCATCTTGTTTTGCTCTCTTGTGTATTGTGCATCTTGTTTTGCCGGTAGACTATGTATAATTCTCTTATATAAGAGAGATTAGTTACTTCCTTAATTTGGGTTTTGCTAATACGTGATAGTAGGCAATTAGAATAGTTGTGGGATCGTGGAATCCTGCAAATTACTCTTAGAATAATGGAGTTTCCTTGGATTGAGATATTTTGTCATTCACGTCTTTATCGAGGGCTATGAGCTCGTTAATCAACTTCTGGACCAACTTCATGACCTGTTCGTGGATATCAAAGGTCTCGACTATCTCTTCTGAGAGGTCGCGTCGAGTGATAGTAGGTTCATAGGAGATGTTAGAAGTCGAGCACATCTAATCGTGGTATGGAAGGTGTATAAGACGAGTTTGGAGTTACCAAGTCATGCGTTGACGTCTGGTGGTGCCTCTCTAGAGTTCATTTAGGAAGTTGGTGGTAGCAAGTCGCTGCCCACCTATCCTTATTGACTCTGTAAGTCTAACTTTCAAGTATTGAAGTTTGAGGCTTTGGGTCCATTTGGATTAACTTCTGTCCAGATCCTGCTCGTTTCCATTGACTTGTTCAAATCGTATTCGTTTCTCCCATCATTTATAATATAGGTCTTTTTATAAAATTTTATGAGTATTTCTTACCCTTTTTATTATTTCTTACTCCAATTTCCTTAGCAATTTAAATAAAGATGTTTTTGATATTTTATCTAAATCAATACATTGTTTTTATATCCTTAATATGTAAAATGACCTACATTATGAATCACTATCCTGAATTTTAGCAATCGAAAAGGTTTTAGAGGCTTTCGTTGAGGCGTGAGATCACGCTCTTTACTAGCAAGTGGTATTATAATTATGCTTCATCCGGACAAAATCTCGTGTGGCCCTAATTAGCTGCAGCTGCCTTTTCAGAGTGAGTTTTTTTTTATGCTCTTTTTCCCTTTCACTTTTAAAAATTTTTGAATTAAACTTTTCGAACGGTCAATTCATAATTTTAATTGATAAATTAAAAAACACGGAAGCTTAGGGTCTGTTTGGTTTTGTTTTTGTTTTTTGCTCTTAAGAATTGTTTTGTAAAACCATTTTATAGAACTATTTTAAGAAACAAGAGAATAAAAAAATTCTATTTGTCAAAATTTGCTTTTATAATAATCTTTGTGATAATCTAAAATTTTTTTAAAATTGTCCTTGATTCTTTGAAAAAAACAATTGTTTTGATATATAATTCCCAAGAAAATTTTATATAAACATGAAAATTAAATAACAAAAAAGCTAGAAAATCTATTAATATATGAATAAAATTAAATTTATTAATAACAACTGGATCACTCCTATACCGGCACCGGCATCAGGATTTCTATTTTCTGCTGCAACCTTTGATAAGAGGGAGACAACTGACAAGTGCTTTCAAAGCTAGCCACTTGGCTAAACCATCAGCCCTCGATAAACGTCTTGAGAGAAGAGATGATTTCATGGAACTGAGATTTGTTCGTTTTTACGTGAATTCAGAACTCAATAAGAAATTTTCTTATCTGTCCAATTTCTGTATTTTTTTTCTCTAAATTTTTTAGAACATAAAACTATTATGAAAAACAGTAATCGAGCAAGCTCTTACTTTTGTTTTTTTTTTCATCTTAAGTTGTAGCTTCCATTTTTTTTTAAGTTAGTTAGTTAATTTTCTTATATATGAACTTAACAAGAATCTCCCAATATACTTTCTCTATTACTATTTATAAGTCACTAACGATAATTTTGTCAAAATTAAAATAATATTTTTTTCTTCTAAAATGTCCATATTTATAATTCTAATAAATCTAAAAATAATGACTAGAAAAAAGAGATGGAGACATATTTAATATGGTAAAAAAGCAAAGTAAAATATCTATAATAAACTAACCACAATATCTTATAATTAGTAACAAAGAAAGTAGTTAAATTGACTTATATTAAGTGATAGAGGGAGTAAATTATTTAAACTTTTTTGTATATATTAAAGATGTAAAATATAACATTAGGAAAAAAAAATCATTAAATCAAACTCTCAGAAATTAAAGTAAGAAGGATCATAATAGGTAAATATTTTGAAAAAGAATAATAAATAGTTATTGGGTTTTGTAAAGCAACCATTCCATGAACCTTATTAATCCTCTCTCTTGCATGGAAGTGTAATACCAAGAGCGATTAACGTCTCCAATGGGATGCTTAGGGAAATAGAAAATACGAAAGCACTTTTCTTCATTGGAGAGAGGTGCTTCAAGAGGCACTTTACTTCTCAGGATGCATATTTAGATATCAATGCTTAACAAATTTTTAGGAGAAAAATGAATTAGTAATGGATTTATTATGACGATGAAATCTGATTTAGACATTTTGAAATGAAGAGAATAATGGGAGAATGAGGATATATAATACAAAAATACTTAAAAATGAGTATGCATCATGTAAATCCCTAATAGGTGTTTCCTGAAAGGATGCACCATTGAAGATAGTCTTGGGAGTAAAAGAGAACTAGTAGAGATGTTTCAATGCTGCTCATAATTGGATCAATTCTTTTTTAATAAAAATAAAAAAATTTATAACTGTGAGATAGAAAAAAATATTCTTTCCGCTTCAATTTATAAATCGCTTGCAATCATTTTATCAAAATTAAAGTAATATTTTTCCTCTTAAAATGTCCTTATTTACTATTTTAATCAAACTCTCGAATTTTAATAATAAAGATAATATGATAAAAAGTCAACAAAATACTTAATAAATTAATAATATTTATTTATAATTAATGACCAAAAACTTGAATTCAAATGACTTACAAGAAAAGAGAGACTGTAAAATAACATCTTATTTTATATTAGTTAGAAAGATTGATAGGTTATAAAAGAAACTTTATTTTTCATTCAACTCTCAATATCAGCAAAATGTTAATGACAAAATTAGGGATGAAACTATAAATCAAAAGCTAAATAAAGTAAGCATTTGGCCAATATCATAGCTCCAATATGGAAGGAGAAAAGCCACAAACCTAAAGGAAGAACTCCCCATACAAAGAAAATTGAGCATTTGGCCAATATCATAGCTCCAATATGCAAGGAGAAAAGCCACAAACCTAAAGGAAGAACTCCCCATACAAAGAAAATTGAGATAGGGAGGCTTTGACAAAAAATAACTTACTTATAAACTATAATATTTGAGATAAAAAAAGTCTCAAATTCAAGACACAACAAGAATAATTGAAAAAACACAATTAATCCTCAAGAATAAGAGTATAGGGGAGGGTAGGGGAGGGTTGGGTTGGGTTAAAAAAGAAAAGCAAGAAAGCCTGAAGAAATAGATTTTGAAGCAAACGTTTCATATACAACTTTAACTTGACCCTAGAGAGGGCTCTTTAGCCAAGCCAATACACAATCCAACCAGGCCAAGAGAAGAACTATGTTGAGCTGGTTATCGTAATACCACCAGGTTCAACTGTTCAAGAGAAGTGTCCTCTAAAGTCCCAGCAAAATTTTACTACCAAACCATCGGGTTCTTCTTGAATCCCCAATAACAACAACAACAATAATAATACTTACAAAAAGGGCAAAGCTCATAATCCAATGATTATTTCACCATTACCCTCTTAGGCTGCTGTTCCATTGGTAGCAGCCTTGCCTCCTCCTGCTTCAAGAAGTCCTTCTGTGGTACTATCTCCACTGGCGGTGCCATAAGCTCTCTGCTTCCAGATTCTTTCAACTTCATCGAAAGATAACCCCTTCGTTTCGGGCACAAAGAAAATCACAAAGACAAAGGCTACCACAGCAACCCCAGCAAAGACCAAGAACGTTGGACCTGTGCCTAGAGCTGTGGTCATGGAAAGAAATGTTTGTGCTACCAAGAGATTTGATACCCAGTTCACAGTTGCAGCCATGCCTCCGCAAGTTCCCCTGTATGATTCGGGGTATATTTCCGAGTTCACTGCCCATGGAACAGGGCCCATTCCGGGGGAGAAGAACGCTATGTAGAGTGCCAAACCAAGAATGGCTAGCCATCCATAGAGCCCACTTGTACCATTAAATGATTTCAAGATAAATGAGGTTGAGATCAGAATAAGGGCTAAAATAACTCCTGTTAAGCTTGTAAGAACCAACTTCTTCCGGCCAAAGTGATCGATAGCATAGATTCCTACAATTGTTCCAAGAGCATTTAGTGCTGCCACAATAAGGGATAGAAGAAGTGCAATTTGATTCGAATGGAAGCCAGCCATTTGCACAATCGTTGGTCCATAGTACATGACAGTATTGCAACCCGTCAACTGCTGAAATGCCTGCACAATCAAAATCACACTATTTTACTGATGCTGCAGAGCTAAGGAGATTATCAGATTAAGGAAAATGATATTTCAAGGGGGTGTTGGGACTTCACCTGAAGACCACCTCCAGCAAGGAATGCAAGTCTCATCTCTTTAGACTTAAAGATGTCCCAAAATCTGACAGATCTTGTTTTCTGGCATTCCTCTTCCGCAGTCATAGCAAGCTGATCAATTTCCTCCTCCAGTCGGTAAGGATCATAAATTTTTGAAAGAACAACAATGGCTTTAGATTTGTCCTTCTGCAATATTTCCACAAAATTCTAGTTAGAACTGAAACATCCAAGAATGAGATGCATCTCATTCATAGAAGATGAAGCACCTTCAAGTAAAGCCAGCGAGGGGATTCAGGCAAAAACATCATGAGAACAAACTGAATGACTGCCGGCAATGCAGAAACTCCAAGCATCCACCGCCATGTTCCAGGGACCTGCTCATCCATTCAAATGACATGAAGCTTCAGAAATAATGCAGAAAAACTATAGTAAGACGACATAGAAGCAATTATAACAAGGGTTGTCCGTTCTAAAATTATTTTCCGTTTCTAAATTCTGCATTGCAATCGACAAAACTCCATTTTTTTTTTTTTTTTCTGTTCCACTTTCTTCAACATCTTCCTTTGGAGTGAAACTATTTGGGAATAACAAAAGGTAATGTTTTTCTTCATTAGGCTGAAGGTTAATCAAGCAAAGACATCAAATTTGGGATGCCATATTAACTTGATAACACCATGTCATATGTCATTAAATCAAGTAACATGATCTCATAACTAGGGGAAGACAGATAACAGTAGATGAAATAAGAACAAGAAACCAGTCCAGTCACCATCACGTCAATAGGAGGTCTTCCTAAATACTTGAATATCCCCATTTCACCCAAAGAACTCAATTGAAAATACACTTGATCCGAATTTATCTACCACAAAGTTATGGGGAAAAACAAGGGTTAGTAATAGAAAAGATCTTAAGATTAAATCCTCGAAAAATAAGATTAAAGGGAAAATTTTTCAAGGGTCAACTAACTATTATTTCACCTAATATAAAGACCTGAAATGGATGATGGCAGAGAACATATAAACACTGGTTTAAGGGTTTAAAGTTTGCCACATCAATAGAAGGTTAGAAAAACAGAGGCATTGAGGTTGCACATTCGAAAATCATTATGAAAATCAATAAAAAAGGAAATTAAAACAAGAATATGGAGAAACCAATGGAAAATAACTATCACCAGTAGATGTTCAAATGCAAAAGCTGGTTATGGCCTAAGAACCTTTGTTCTTTTCCTTTTCTTTTCTTGAAATTTTGTGTGCCTTATGACTATAAAAACTGAAACATCAGTCTCCGAATATGAAAATGGATGCCATCACAGAGCACAGAAGGAAGAAATGCAAATGCTGTTATTAACAGGAACATTTAACAATAGGAGGTACAGATCCAAAACCGTAAATATAGACAATAAATCAAGTGCAAATGCCAGTATCCACATAGACAACTGTACAAAAATTAACGTAAGAGAAGGAAAGAACAATTTCCTCCCAGTGATGGTTACTCATTGCGAGACTTATAATGCAAGGCCCAAATTCTATCTGGATCCTGCCTCCTCAAAACTGCACAATGGAAAACCTTTTATGCCAAAAGACACTGTAATAAGCATAAATTGAATGCAAATACCTCCTAGTGATAATATGCAAAGGATGAGATTTATCTTGGGAAATGAATTTATTTGACGTCTCAAAAACGTTTCTGCTTTCTACAAGAGTTGATAAAACAGGGGAAGAGAAAAAACCATCCAATCAGACAAGCATTTCATGGTCTTTTTTTTTTTCGTGAAAAACCATTTTTTGCAATGAAAAGAGAAAATCTATTTAAATATCGTTCATCGTCTTGTTTTTCTCCTCAATTGTATATTAATTTGATTTCAAATTTTTTGCAATGAAAGGAGAAAACCATTTTTTGCAAAGAAAAGAGAAAAAAAACGGGTGGGGAATGGTGTGCAAATGCAATTTCTAATTTGAAAATTCATGGATTATTCAATGTATTGTACCATCTCATACCCCCATATTTTCATGGAAAAACTAATGCTTACCGATCAAGTGTGAAGGTTATTATTTGCTCCACAAACAGTAACAACTGTCAGTCCTGCCACTCCTTAAAAACAACAGAATAAAAGGAGCCATTTCCATGAATTTGCTTAAAATATTTTCAGATTAAGATCAATAAAACCTTTAGTACATAGCTTAGGAAAGCAGAGGTAAACAACAGTGATGTGTGCATTTCTAAACTTCATTTTTGGGTCAATGGCAAGATTTATAAACCTGGAACTGACCATAAATCTGAGATATGCTGATTTGTTTTTAGAGGCTTGAGCATCTGAGAGAAGTTCATTTCTTGAGCTATTCAAGTTTTGTTTCAACTGCTTCAGAGCATTTTAGTTTGACTTTGAAACAGATTATAAAAAACTCACCTTACATAGCACAAACTTGGTGGGGCTAGATTGATGAATTCATCAATCTCTATGAGCAATCATGACTTAGGTTTTAACAGACTTTAAGAACAAGCAGAGGAAGATAAGGTTAAAATGTGAAAGCTAAAAGAAGACTACTAACCTCAGTGAAACCAAGATTAACAAGGTACGAAAGAAATTGTCCACCCGTAATCATAAGCACGTTTGTGCCAACGAGGCCACCACGAATTTCTGAAGGAGCAGCTTCAGCAATATACACAGGAGCAGTGACTGAGGCCACACCCACTCCCAAACCGACAAGAAGTCTACCAATTATGAGAAGATAAGGGGCTGGAGCTACAGCCATGGCAAGAGATCCAAGTGTAAAAACAACATCAGCAGAAAGAGTTGCTTTTTTGCGACCATATTTATCGCCTATCCATCCTCCTGCTGCAGCTCCAATCATTGCACCAGCCAAAGCCATGCTAACAATTGTTTCCTGCCAATGTAAACGAGAGAAAACACATTTGAATTTTGATATAAAGAAAAAAAAAGGAAAATTTCCATTCTAAGTAGCAACAGTCTTCAAGCAATTTGAAAGGTAGGTAATTTGTTCATTCTGAAATTAGCAGTCATGATTAGTTTTTTAATTCACAGGCACCCTGAACTTGATCTTCTCAGACTGACATGGAACTTCATAAAACAAAACTCATGAGTTTGCTAACCTGTAGGACACTACTTTGCTTAACTTCTGGGAATTCATCTTTGATGTACAAAAGGGCTCCTGATATGACCCCTGCAACCAAATAAAATTTACCTGAGAAGCATTTCATGAACAGGGAAAAAGTTGCCCACAATAGTTTCACGTAAATTCTCAGTATGTTTGGGACAGTAATGCAAATGGAGATCCTTAAAATTAAACTCAAAAACCAAAAACCACTTAATAAAAAGCATAAACTTAAAAAACAGAGCCCATGATAGAAATAAGAAAGAATTGCAGGCATAAAAAATATTTACTGTGAACCGGGGCGCCAAAAGAAAAACTGAAAAATATCAACATTCCATTCTGTTCATAATTCAAGAACCGTAATGAGACCTAAGCATATATGATGTAAAAATGCTAGCTTGAGGACTCTTAGGAAACTCTGATAAAAACTCAGGTATCAAGATTTCACCCAAAGGATAATTACTCAGATTTTTAACGGGTAAAAACAATCAAATCTTTCATTTATGTAAAAACAATCAATTCAGCTTTTGTCTAACACTAGAAAAGTATTGGGTTCAAGACAGAATTAAGGGGTGAATTTAACAGAACCAGTTCAGAGGTGATTAACTGTACCAGTGTCATATCCGAAGAGGAGACCACCAATACCAGCAACAAAAGTCAAGCCCACCACATAAGAGTTGCTGAAGTACGTTACTTTTCGATTCCCGGCATCCAAATACCCAGAACTTCCCGGCATCGACTCGATCGTCATCTTCTTCGAACTCTAAATTCCCAGAATCCAATAAATTTCACGATTTTCTTGAACTTAAAAGTTCCCCACAAAAAAAAGAATTTTCACCGGAACGGGAAAATCCCCTGAAATGCTGCAATTGAAGTAAAATCTTCAAAAGGGTATCTAGTTTAAAATCTATATAGACCCTTCAGAATTCTTCTTTTGATTATTTAAAGAAACACCGAATTTCTAGGAACAAACCAAATCATTACAAACAAGAGAAATGGAAGCAAAATATCAGCTTTCCTTGAACTCTCTTTCCCTACCAGATTGAAAGAACTGCAAAGGAAAACACGGCAGAAATCTTTTACCCTCTCCCCGCCTAAGAAAAAGTTAAATAGATGAAGAATTTCAGCAGCAAAAGCCTCAAACTTTCCCAATAATTTTGGGTATTGAATGAATTTTTGAAATCTTCTTGAATTTTTTTTTTTTTTTCTCTCTGGGAATGCTTCGCTTTTCAGCGGAAAAACGTGTAGAAAGAGAAATGGAGAACTTTTGCAACAAGGAACCAATGGTTTGTAGAAAAGCCCTGGGGAAGAGAAGTTCTGTGAAACTAGAAATGAAGGAGATGGGACTTTTATAGCCAATGTTGCTCACGGGGAGATGAATTTTGTTCAAGAAATTGGCTGTCTAAATCGTAATTTTGGGGGAAAAAAATTCAATTCGAAATTTGATTACTTTGATTAGGGGCAAAGCCCTCATTGGATAAGAGATAACTCAGTTAAGCAGAATATCACTTAAATTGACAGATATGTGCAAGAATATGGAGATAAAAAAAAAAGAATTTTACCGATGATACACTCATAAGGTAAATCCCAAGTTGAAACCTTTTGAAATTTGATTAATTTATAATTGCGAGTAATTGTTAGTTTAGCAGAAATTCCAACGGTACAAGAAAAGAAAAATTTGGAAATTACTAGGAAAGTAGAGCTTGTGGGTTTGGTAACAGAAAGCGAAAGCAATAAAGTTGACCGAAAAAAATAAAAATTAGAAACGCGTTCAAATTTTGCCATATCTATATTAAGGGCAATGATGAGGGCCAGTAAAAGCAAGAACAATTTCTTCTTCTTTTTTAAGTTTCTTTTTTCTTAAAAAAATATACAAAAATACTAAAATTAATCCAATTTTATATCATTAATGTTTTTTCCAATCGAGTCCTTAAATTGTAAAAAAAGTTTTATTTCTGCATATGTTTTTATTTCCCATACTACATGTCATCTAAATATATATATATTTTTTAAAAAAGCTTTTCCATATATTTTTAAGATACACCGAATAATAATATTTTATAATTTGATAAACATTCGCCATTAATTCATATTGAGGACTTGTTTTTGGTAATAGATGCACATTCCCATATGTAAATTCAGGTGCATGATCGACATCGGTACTCCA
>JAOXNR010000030.1:9359846-9392270 GCA_028571225.1 Parsonsia alboflavescens
TCTCTGGTGAATGATATCCTCGGCAGTGGAGCTGAAATGGAATGGAATGGCGAAGAGAAAAGGCAATGGAATGGAAACGTCTTGTCCGAAGACAACTTCTTGTCCGAAACTTTTTGTATGAAAACGACGTCGTTTCCCAACGTTGCTTTCTCTTATAGAAAGCAACGTTGCCTTCTCTAGACAAACTCTATATATATGTATGTATATATATATATATATGTATGTATGTATGTATGTATGTATGTATGTAATAATCACCTAAATACAACAAGAATTTTCTTATATATTGGATGTAAATTTTGAAATTCAAAATGGAATTCTAAAGTTATTGATTGGTCCCAGTATAAAGTAAGTAAAAATATCTAATAACTAAATTACCACGTTATATATCATGTCCACACATAAACTTCCAATTCTTCACTTGAAAGTAACTTGTTAAATATTTTTTGAAACAAGAAACTAAAGCATCCAATTTACAGGAGTAAGATCAAATTATATGAATATATAAAAAACAAGTTATATAATAAATCGACGATATCATATATATAACATATATAAATTATTATAAAAATCAAAAGCTCTGTTAAGCTCGTGAGCTTAAATAAATGAATACATATAGACTCGATTCGGCTCATTTAGTAAGAGAGTCGAGCTTGGGTCGGGCTCTAAATCTTCTAAGATGGGCCAAATTCAAACTTTTATCAAGTCGAATCCGAACTGTTCGCAAATAATATTATCTCATGTATAACCCCCAGATCCACCTACTCTAATTGTTCTTGATCCTTAACTTTTGTTGGGTCATTATATTTCTAACTTTAGTTAGTAATTTTATTTATTTATTTGGAAAATTGATTGGTTCTTTGTTAATCTAATTTAAAAAATAGACTGAGCAAAGATGCAATATAAGTCGAAATCTAGTGGATCCACCTCCTGCAACTATTTCTAGCCCACCTATCTAGGTGAGTCACTATATTCATTAGCAATTTCATACTTACATGGCTTATTTAGTTGTATTTTATTTTTCTAAAAATTTCTAATATTTCATTTTTAAATTCTAGTACATAAATTATTTAGTTGATAAATTTCTAATGTTCGATTTTTAAATTATATCAATAGGTAGAACGATTAGTTCAGACTAAGGTCAAACCTTCAGACCTCCTCTCACCTTTCACATGCCCCAACTACCACATAGATTCAGGGTCAAAATGGTCAAGGAAGAGGGCACGAATTAAGAGGGTTGCGGAGACTTAAGTAGAGGTGTGAGAGAAGTTAGCAAACACCTCCACACACCTCTCAACAGACCTTTCAGTGCTCAACATTTTCTTGCTTTTAGTGGAATTGGAGAGATATGCTTTGTGAGATTTCATGATTAATTCATGATCTGAATTTGTTTATAGTTTATATTGTAGTTTGTAATTAATTCATGATAATTTAGATAATTAGAATTAATTGTAGGCCTAATTTAATTTTTTATTTGAATTTCATGAATTTGGTATTTTAGTTTATAATTAATTTTCATCTTAATTTAATTACTATTTGAATATGCTTATACTGTATAATTAATTCATGATAATTTAGGTAATTAAAATTAATTGTAGTCCTAATTTAATTTTTTTATTTGAATTTCATGAATTTTGTATAAGTACATGTGCAACCGTGGGGGATTTATGACATTTACAGGATGATGATCTCTCCACCATCCGGGATCCAAAGGTATTTTTTGAGGATCTACACATGGACCAGTATTTCGAGGGTTTACCCTTCCAAAGACCAATTCATTCTCGCATTGCCTTACCTATATGTAAGTATAATTAAGTTCTATTAACAAATAATTTACTTAACTATTTCTATAATGATATCCATTTTTAATTAACTCAAATTACAAAACCTACTGCAAGAAGCTTATCTCGAAGCATCTAAAAAGAAGGCCCTTGGCACTTATAGGTTCGTTGATGGCAGTGTCATTAGCTAGGTCAAAAGATTGAGAGAGACAAAGAGGTACCATAGTGAGAGATCCATGAGATAATAAATTGATTTTCTAATAAAGGCTTGGTATAAATTCCATATTATATTAAGTGATCTAATATACTCAATGCATATAGGTATTGATGCCCTGTTGCCTCTACGTGCACTAGTGCTACTTTGGGTCCTGTTGATGGGTCAAATATCATGTTGAATGATCCCATTGTTGTTGGATGTGATGAGGGATTCCTAAAATAATTTGATGAGTTGGTGTATTGGATGATACCATGCTTACTACAACAGGGTGGATTTTACCCCATGATGGGATATACAGGGCAGCCCTCTCAACAGTTCAACCCTTCTTTCATATAAATAGATTAGATTTCTTAACAGTCAGATAAAAGTAGTTGCACAACATACTTTGCCTATTACATGTCGCAACTGATGAGGGACATGTTAAAGAGATGTCAAAATTGCATTGCACTGCATCTTTGACCCAACCTATCAGGGACGAGATGGCGTTGACTAACTTACCCTATGAAATTTGTACGAGATGGCGTCGACCCAACCCATGTTAAGTTTGAAATATGAAATTTTGCTAAAAGATTTTAAGAAAATTATAAATCTTAAAGAATAAAAATCATTCAAAAGGAAATAGTAATTAATTAAGAATATACCTTTTAATTTAATTTTTTTTAAAACATATATATATATATATATTTATTTATTTATGGAAAGAAATTATAGTCTAGAAACTGGATTGGGATCTAAAAGGGTCTACAATTACCCTATGAAGGTTGAAATTGACTTAATTGAGGATGATTTTATAATATAAGTAACTTTACAATTTTTATTTATATTAAAAGAAAATTAACTTATAAGTACTACTGCATGTTAATTCTAATTTTTTCGATTCCATTATACTTTAAGTTCTAATTCTAATTAATTATGTTTTTAAAATTATAAGTTCTAATGGATATGTTTGATATAGGGTTTAGGGGGTCAAGATTTCCTATTATATAATTATATGTCACTCCCTATTATACCAATAGAAAGTTAACAGGCATCCCTGAAAGATTTGATTCTTTTAGCATTTAGTTTATCCTTTTAAAATTTTAATATTAAAAAATAATAATTAAAGACTACTAATATAATTTTTTTAAATATTTTATTATTATAATAGGAAATGATAGATAAATGTGTAACAAGAAATTCGGATCGACTTTAGGATTCAATTGGAGGTAAAAGATGTCTCCATTCAATGGAGTTTTAAAGCAAGACTATAACATTACTTTGCCTCAGAAAGATTAATCCATTCAATGGAGTTTCATTCATATATATAATATATATTAAGTTAATTCAATTTTTCAAACAGTCAATAACTCACTAATTACGAAATATAGAATTTGTTATGAAACTTATAATTTTAATTTTATTAAGGATACATGAATAAAATCATAAATAAAATACTAGTAATAGTTTGGAATAATTCCACTCAATGAATAAAATCATACTAAAGGAGATAGTAATTAATTAAAAATATATCTTTTAATTTAATTTTTTAAAAAATAAAAAGAAATTATATTCTAGAAGTAAATAAACCCATCAAAAAGAAAAACAAAATTGGAATTGAAATTTTTTCAAAACAATTTAGAAATATATATATATATATATATATATATATATTTATATAAATGCAAACTCTTTCAAGGTAAAAATTATCTCGAGAGGGTCAAAATTGATCAACTTGAGGGTCGAATTTATTTTCCACAAGGTTATTTGAACTCCACGGCCTCGTTTTACAAAGAAAATGAAATCAAGGATATTTTGTTTAATATCCCATTCAATTATATATTCAATATAAAGTGAACTAAGTTCAGTTACATACATCCCACGATCATGAATTATGTCAATACTAACATTACCTTAAAAAACATGCACACTCTTATATATGGCATTTATGTTAACATTAACAAAATATCCTTTGTCATTTTGCACCCTATCTAGAAACTCAAGATTGTTAGGTAGATATTGGAATAGATATGAACATTTCATGAGTTTTGTCATTCGATATTGTCTCCTCTACTTTAGGAGGAGGGGTTTTTATATTGAGTGTATTGGGACAAGTAAGACAATTGTATCATTTTCTTTTGCATATTTTGCATGCTTTCTTCTGACAGTGTTGTTCACTTTGAAAGAGGAAACGACTCTCTTGTGGTCTTCACGCCTCCCTTCTATCAAGAGGGACATTGACAGGGAAAGAGGTTGTATAGAAGGTGCATATGTTCGCCTCAATATTTTTGTGTTAAATGAATTACCATGGTATAAAATGTAGCAGTGAGCTACATTTTCCTTATACAAAAAGATCAACATACTAAAAAAAAAAAAAAATTGACTATGCATAAGGAAATATTTAATTTCTTGGTTATAAAAAATAGAACGATGTTATACCTGGCGACAATAATGACATGTTTGCATAGTATTCCATCTAGTTCCTATCTTCGATATTAACAAATCTTTTGAACGATATCCACAACAACATTTGCTTTTGGCAATGGATTACCAATGACATACTTCTCCCTATTTGGAATGGCAACAGCTTGTAGTCTGTCTTGATCAACCTTCATAGCTTCCTTCTCAATTCATTCCACTGCATGCTTGGTGATAATATTAGGCATTACGGAGATTGCTTCTTGGAGTTTGTTGAAGCAAATCTAACATGAACCCTTGAAAAACTCGTGTGCAAATGTAGTAGGCAACTTCCAACCTTTCTTGATCTCTTTGTTGAAGGACTCCACAAGATTGTTTGTCATTTTGTTGTAATAGTATTTGGACAGTATGCATGGGACCAACTCCGGTGCCTTACCTCAACATTCAGTTAACGATGAACTCCAAAACGCATGTGTTGAATGTCTTTAAAATAGTAGTCACATTTATTCTTATCAAAGGCATGTGTCACATTTTTTAAAATCACCGCAACTCAAGGATCTTTGTATTTTGTCTTTAAAACTTTCCTTTAAATGTTGATAACAAAAGCATGTGAAACCTTGGGAGACATTTTTCTCATTGAGTATAGTATGTCTTTGTGTTGATCCAATAGAATTACCAAATTACCCAACGATCTATATGCAATTCTTAATTTTTTTTAAAAACCACTCCCATGAATCATTGCCTTCCTTCTCACCAAATCCGAATGCAAGGGGGAAAATTCAAATGTTTCTATCTGCACAAACTGCTATATAAATTTTATCTTCATAATCATCTTTCAAATATGTTGCATCTATGATAATAATGGGGCTTTATATACTTGAAACCCTTAATCGAAGGATCAAATGAACAAAATGACCTCAGGAAATGCTCATCTCACATCTGTATACTAGTCACTATGCCCAGCATGACATGCTCCAAGATGAAGAAGTATGATGAAAACTGTTAGTGTGAGTGCTTTGGAGTTGCATAAGCTTTGTCCTTTTGCATGTTATAAAGATCGCTAGGCTTTGGTGTATCTTTGTTTCACACCACAATTCTCCCGCATGTTTTGAATCACATTTTTAGGAGTGTGATTTGTACCAACAATTTTATTTGAATACAAACAATCAATTATTGCAACACTTACAACTCTATTTTGGCTTTGTTGTACAGTTTACATGCAAGTGTGAGTCGAGACAAACTTGTGAATCACCTATATCTGGCATCCAACTCTACATTTTGCACTAATCATAAAAGTGCAATCTTTTTCATTCTTATGCCGTGCCTCCAATCTTCTCTTATTTGAAAGTACCTCATGATAGAAAAACTTGTTTTTAAGTGAATATTGATCCACTGCTGTTGTCAAATTATCCTTATTGTTAAAGATTGCATCCTTTCCTATCGAATCCACGAGTGGAACCACTTCATTTTAAAAAAAAATGCACCTCTTGATCTTCATTGCAAATCATGCTTGCATATTGAGTAGAAGGGTTCGATAAAAATTACTGAAAAGGAATTAAATGTCTGACCTTATCGTTGAAGTTGTCGTTGTCATCATCATCATCGGTGCAAATATATTCGAATATCCCAAGTTTATCATTTATATGAATGTCCCATGCTAATTCCTTTCATTTGACTCATATGCATCAACAAAAACCATCCCTTGCATGATCATTTACATTGATAGGACAATTACTGCCAATGTAACCACCACACACTATCCTCATTAGTTCTTTGAATTCTGTTAATAACCACAACTTTGGGATCAGCTTCACACTTTAAATAGATAGATGACGACATATACATCTCCAATGTTCATGAATTTAATACTTCCATTAGAAAATTTAGATGCAATTGAAATTTATATGTTGAATTGGTTTAAATTAATCTTCATACAATCCATCATAGTTCTAATAAAATCTTCATATTTGACTTCGATTGGTACAATTTCCTGACGTGCCCTTCCATTTGGGAAATCCTTGTGTGCAACAATTTTGATGCAATCCATTTTTACAAAAATAAAGAAAAAAAATCAAGAAAAGTTTAGGAAATAATGGGGGTGGGGGGAAGGAATCTTGTAGGGTCAAATTGCCCACTCAAGAGGAGAAATGAACCATATTAAAGGGTGAAATTTTTTAAATAAATAAATAAATATAAAGGTGAAATGATTATTTAAGAAGCGAAATGAACTATATCAAGGGCGATATATCTTTAAAAAAAAATGAGAGAAGGATTGAATGGCCCATCAAAGGGATGGAAAATCTTTTAAAAGATAAAAAAAAGAAAAGGATCGAAGGACCCCCTCAGGGGATGAAATTGATCCCTCAAGGGATGAAATATCTAAAAGTAAGAAAAAAAAAAAAAGAAAATATGGTCGAAATTGATCCTCAGGGGGCAAAATAAAAATAGAAAAGAAGATGGTCAAATGATCCCTCAATGGTCGAAATTGACCTGCAAGGGGTAAAATCCTCTTTGAGGGGCGAAATCTCTCTATAAGCAGACATTTTTCTTCCTTTCTCCTCCTATTAATTGTACACGTGGCGGCCTCGTGGTCAAGAATGACGAACACCCGACCTTATACGTGAAAGAAGTCATCAATTTCACAACTGCCGACTGCTGACCAACCGGCCCAAAGAGCCTTTTCTATAACCAAAGCCCTAACTTTTCTTTAATATTTACAAGATTGCCACTAAAATACTTTTAGACCAATCCTGCCACCAACCACGCAGGCCCTTTACGAGAGCATCCCAGGACTAAATGGTGATTCCATACACCTTTATCGCCGGAGGTATGAATCTTCGAAGCTTTTTTCTTGTCTGTTTTTCTTTTCCCGGCTTTTGACTTGGACAAAAATTAAATTAATAAAATAATAATAAGCAGAAAAATTCAACTGCAAATCATGGATTTGATGGTGTTTTCGTTGAAATTGCCATTGATTTTGCTTTGATCTTGGAATTCCATCGGAGAATAAGAAAGGAGAAACGTTTGTCTTTGCCAATGGAATAATTCAAATCTTTCATTTCCATCGGTATCTCTCTTTTGTGTGTGGTAAATTTTTCTTTTTCAGTGTTCTTGAAACTTCATTGGTATTAACTTGGTGATGCTTTAATTTCAATCAATTGGTGGGTTTATATGCTTTCTTTTTTCCTTTGTTTCAGCTGTTAATGATGTGGGTTTCTGTTGGTTTTTTTTTTGGAAATTATTCAGTTGTTCTCTCTCTCTTTTTTTTCCAGTTCCTTTTTGAACTTGCTGTCGAGGATTATTTGATTACTCACAGGTGATTTTTCAGGAAAAAAGAAATGTTCCCTCTTTGGTTTGGCTGTTCAATATTCTTAATTAAATGAATAATTGATATACCTATTAGCATTTAGGTAATGGGATGCTAGGTGATTAAAGGTTCCTGGTTACTTCACCGATTTCTCAAGGTGTCGGGGAGAGAGGGCCTGGGTGGTGAGAAGGGAACTCATTTCTTTGTTTACTGCTCTTATAAGTGTAAAAGCACTCCCTTTTTGTGCAGAAAAGGCCGGATTTTGAGGAATTGGACTAGGGAATGCATTTCTATCGTAGCATTTATTTACTGTTTAGTTATATATTAGGATCTTGAAGTAAATTTGTTTAATTTTCCTACTGTACTAATTCTAAATTTCTCAGGTCTGTGATGTCCACAAAGTTTTATCATTCTTTGAGTTGATTGATATCATTGTGGATTTGAACTCTACTGAATTTTCATTTTCTTCTTTTTGTCATGCTTATGTTTTTGAAATTTATGGGAAATTAAAGACTCTTTTGACTTAATTATTATTTTTCATTTTCTGACAATGTCTTGTTAAATGTTAGGTAATACTTCAAAGGTTCTGAAAATGCGTGCACCATCACTTCTTGCTCAGTGTTTGCCTGGATTGGTGCCTCAAGACCGGGGCAGTCACCTATCTACGATTTCTGATAGAGATGTGCATCTTCCTTCACCCGCTGTAGAAATTATCCCCTCAAAGGTAAACAGTGAATTCTGAATACCTGGAAGTTTCATACTCAATCTTCTTTTTGGCTGTTTAATCTCCTGTTTGTTAAGCAACAGATAGATAAATAGTAATTGTGGGATTACTCTATTGCTTTTGCAGACAGCTCATCCTTACAAGTATGCTGGGGAGAATGTAGACTTGCAGGGGATGACCATATTTAAAGTATGGCTAAATGCTGTTTGTTTTTTTCCTTCAAAGTTATTATGCATTTATGTAATTGTTTCTTACTTGCTGATAATACTGATCAAATATGCTAATAACACTTTGATTTAACGAGTGTTTCTGTAAACTGCTTCACATGAACATTAGAATGTTTATTAGAGTACACTAAACCTCGAACTTTAGCATCTTTCGTGTTCTTTTAGTTTTTTCCGAGGGGTTTGAGCATTTGCTGAGTTTGGAGCAATGTGTCTCTCTTCCAGAGAAAGTACACACTTTATGTCTATTTATGGACCAAGCTTTAGTGCTTCAAGATTTTTGAAAATAGATTCTCTCCTTTCTTCTGTTAATGTTACTAGCAATGTTGGGACGATTAGCCTCTTTCAGTACTGGGATGTTACTTAATACTGTTGATTTGTTAATTGATCAAAGTTGCATGTATATCTAATAGAGAAAATGGGTATTACCTGTAAACTGGGTGAAGAACTTGAAACTTACTATGTCTATGATAAGTCATTCAATTACTATTTAGTTTTTCTACTGGATGAATCTCTGAAATTGATTTTTATATTTTGTTCTTTCAGAACAGGATTAGTGTGGCTGATATAATTGGATTTGGTGGTTCAGAAATCATATTTTCAAAACCTGATGGTATGCATATGAAATTCTAGTATTCATTGTTTCCCTTAGAATAGCAAATCCAAAAGCTTGGTTTCTTTACGTTTTGAACTTTTATATTAGATGTAGCTGACCTTGTTGCAGGTTTTGTAAAATCTTGGGAAAGCTCAATGGATCTTGTTAATATCCTCAAACATGACATTCGAGATGGGCAATTGAGTTTTAGGGGCAAAAGAGTTCTTGAGGTACAAACCAAACGATGCACTCGGAAAAAATTCACCCGTAATACTTTTCTTGGTTCATTGCAATACAAGTGAACCAGATGATCTATGGTTCTTGCTATTTGATGTGAGGCTAAAATGCTTTCTTTTCTTTTACTGAATAATGTTTTATGTAGCTTAGCAGCAGTTATGGCATTGCGGGGATTTTTGCTTGTCTGAAGGTAATATTCTTCTTTTATCATTGCTGCTTTCTCTCTCTCGGTAATGCTGTGTATGCTGCATTGATTCCTTATGAACCATCCGAATAATTGATTTGTATTAACGGAAACAATCTGCATAAATGATTGTTGACTCGATGAATCACAGTGGCAATACTGGTTCATTTCTACCAATACTGGAGTCACATGTTTATGTGGTATAAGTGTTATATAACCTGGTGACTTTCATCATACTTGAATGAAAGGACATGTTGTCATGTGTAGGATAGGTTGCAAATTCAGACAAAGCCAGGGAAATTGTTTTGTGGACTTTGGTAGGTCAAGAGTTAGAACAATATTGTGCTGTAACATACGTGGATATGGATATGGAATTGGAAGATGTGGGGTTTTATTGGAGAAAGGTTTCTGGATATGGAAATTGTTTTGTGGACTTTGGTAGGTCAAGAGTTAGAACAATATTGTGCTGTAACATACGTGGATATGGATATGGAATTGGAAGATGTGGGGTTTTATTGGAGAAAGGTTTCTCTTGTCAGAAGGCATCTTAGAAGCAAAGTTATCTACTATGTTGCTTGTCTTTGCATCAGCACGATAATTGATCAATAAGATTTATGAAAGTTTAGATCATTTAAACATGCCCAGATATATTCATTGCATCTTTCAATGAGAAACTGTGTTAAAACTGTTGATTCTCAACCTTGAAATGCATAATGTGGATGAATATACACCCATTGATAGGGAGAGCTGCAATTATCCATTTCAGATTGTGATTCATTTTGCATGACATTCAGAGTTAGATATGAGAGCATTATCCAGGGTATCTAACATGGATCCTCACTTAAGGAATCCTTCGAACATTTATGTGGGCTTTGTCTATTTGACACAGGAGCATTGTCTAAGATTTTGGGCTTAAATTACTCTTACTTTCTTTTAGAGCTTTGTTAGATATTCTTTTTTGGCTCTTTATATTAGATGGCCAGAGAATTGACATTTTTAAGAGTTGAAAGGACCAGTATACTAACTAAATGCGTTAATGAGTAATTGGGCTTAGTTCTTCAAATACTCTACTTCATAATTTTCACTTCCAAAAAGACTGTGAAATATGGACAGTTGTCACTTTGGACTATTATGTGAGAAATTCTACCAATGTACTGGTATGTTGGTTTGAACAGAGTCTGTGGCAGAACTCCTTATTTTTGTAATATGAAAATCCATTCTTTATTTTTCTTTCCTTTTCAATTGGGTGCTAGTAAGTGTGCACTGGGGACAGAGGAGTTTTGTTTTCTCCCCAAGGTATTTCAGATTGCAACTTTTGGCTTCGAAAACAATCTGAGTTATCATTTTTCCCTGTTACGTGATCCATATGTTTAGATGGATAACTAATGAAGAATATGATCAAATGTGATAATATCTTTGAAACTTGTCAAACTCTTTTCACTGAAACTTTTTGCTGTCCTCGTCTGTGCAAATAAAATTTCAGTCTAAAAACATTCATAAATTTCTCATCTGGTAGTTACGACTTTAATTGTTAAACATTCATAATTGTAAGAGAATTCATTTGGCCAGTAATTGACTAAGTCAGACTTCATCAAGTTTTTGAGAAAAGCAAAAAAAATTTGATAATTGTTTCAAAGTTTTTCTGTTTTTTCAATTGACTTTTTGTTTGTTTTCTCTTTTGCTTTCATCCTCCAGATACACACTCCATGCAGCACCACCACTGTTGCCTCATCCTTCATCCTTCTTCTTCCTCCCTGTCTTCTTCTTCTTCTGTCGTTTTGTTTTTAAGCATTCCATTCATCTTCGTTCCATTCTGTTGTGATCTTCTGCCTTCGCTTTCCTCCTCCCCATTCTTATTAGTTTTTGCTTTCTTTGTCTCACCATCAGAACAGCCAGTCTCCCTTTGTTTCCTTTCTCACCTGTTGGTGGTGGCCACTGAATTTATTTCTGCATAGTCAGATTTGGAGCAAGGAGCATACATGTTTGTGTGTATCTCATCTTCTCCTGTCATGAAAATGAAGAAATTTCAGTGAAGAAAAAACCTGGGATGGGGAAGGCCTTTGGGTTTAGGTATCTGATTCTTCAATTGGGTACAAGTAAAATTGTTAGTTGTATTTAAAACTCTGCAGTGTGGTCAGTACAGGTAAAAATTCAAGTTTTAATTTCACCAATTGGACTTTTGACTTTTAAAATTAGAAAAGTTTTATTTTAAAAATTGACTTAAAAGTTGAACTTAAATTTTAGAAGTTGAATCTCTATCCTAATAGACCCTATACATTTCCCTTACATTGTTTTACTCGAAACATGTCCAGTTCATGAAAAAGCTTTATGAGGATTCTGCAATATTAAGGAAATGTTGTTGTTTTTTGACCCTTAAGCATGTTAGGCAACCAATATGGTTAATTTGGTCATTGAGCTACATTGTTAGATAAACTTTGGCTAATGCCAAAAAAAAAAAAAAAAGAAGAAGGGGAAAGAAAAGAGACTATATGGGTGCTGAGGGATCATTAGTTGATGTATTTCTTTGGTATATAATGCAAGCTTTTCTTCCTTTAAAAGTTAAGTTTCCTTGTGATTGGTGTGGTCTTAATGCTGTCAATTTGATTGGGTCCAAGTAAGTTATTACAAATTTACTTTTTAAAGGCTGAAATGTATTTTGCATTCATAAATTTGAGCGAAAATGAAATCCCTTTTTGAATTTGCTCTAAATACTTTGTTGCAGTGTTACACTTCACCAACTTTTGTTAAGAAAATAGATGAAACAACAATGTGGACGTTGCACTTGACATGTAAAACCAATGTGATCATCTGATATCTGTATTAAAAGTGCAAGTAAACTTTTCCTATTTTGTTGAACAATATGGTTTTTTAAGTTGCTCATCTTTTACTGTCTTCTGTATGAGTTGAACTGATTTGTTCTTTATGATGAATGGCTGTTGCTGTCAGCTTCTGTAAATAAAAGAGGAGCTTTTTTTAAACCAAAAGGTGGTGCCGTGGTTAGAGAACTCCCCCTTTTTCTGCAAAAAGTTGTAGGTTGCTTATGAACACTGGGTGCAATTTGTGAAACTTTTACTTTGTTAATAGGCGAGTTCCTCCTTATTGGAATTGCGTGTTATGACTAGTAATTCCCTTATGTATACCATGTCAAAAATTTTAACTTAATTTTAACTTGGCTACTAAATGCTCTTGATAAAAAAAACTTTGCAGGGAGCTTCAATTGTGCATTTTCATGACCTTAGTGCTGAAACCATAAGGTGCACAACCATCCCCAATGTACTGGCAAATCTTGAGCAGGCTCGTGAGAAGCAGAGCCGTCAACCAGAGAGTCCTTTAACCCCCTCACGTCAGATGCTTTGTCCAGTAGTCCACTTCTATGCTGGTGAATGGGAGGAATTGCACACTGTCCTGTCCGTTGTAAAGAATGATGAAACTGAAGTTCCAACAGGAATGAGCCTTAGTTTCTCAGAGGAGGATTTCATGGATGGGCTTAGTAGCCAAGATGGAAGCATCTTAGGACAAGAGTCTTCTTCTAGGCGATCTAGGAAACTTTCTGGTAGCAGGGCTTGGGAGAGGGCTGATGACACTGACCCAGGTGAAGCTGGATATGATGCAATATTGTTGACGGAGATCCCATATTCAGTCAGTTCCTTGAAGAAGCTATATGCACTAATAAAAAAGGTAATAGGTTTATATTCCCTTATAACTAACACATGTTATCTAGTTGGAGATAAGTTCATTTATTTATTTTTTTGGCTCTTATATCTTTCGCACACAAGTGTGATGGAATTAGCGTTTGTTTGGTCAAGTAATGGATATTTATGCATACAAGCAACCAAATATGGTTAGAGACTGCTAGCACCTTGTGGCCTTCTATAACTACTAATGGAAGCTCTGAATTCTCATCATTCCATTTCTTTGAACACCAATATATCTGGGCCTTTTATAATTAAGGAGAGAACTTATGTTTTGTGCACTAGTCAGTGAAGTAAAATACTTTAGCAGCATTTTTATACTGTTCATCACGTGTATGACTATAACTTCTAATATCTTACATGGACTTTTTAGCACAATGAAAGCATGCCTTAGTGGTTATTTATTACTTCCCTGTCCAGAATTAAATGTGAAGACTTAATACAAAAATTAAGTAGAGCTTTTGGTTGTTATTAATGTATAGTTAGTGGTGTGCCACGTGAATTAGGGAGATATAAATCTATTAAACAAAGAATAAAGGTAGTTGTTAGTAGAATTTTAAATTAAAAATATATTTACTTCTGTAATGGATCTGTATTCCTTCCGCTACTAAAATCCCAGTTTACTATGATAAAAAGATAATCTGCCATTTGTTTTCTGACCTGCAAGTCTGCTTCTCCCATTGAAGCCGAGTTATTAAAGAATATATTGCATTTTCTATTACTGAAAGCAATTCTGGTTCATGACATGCATCCTATATTGATACTTGACTTATCCTTGGATTTCAGTGTTTGCGGCCACCCTATGGAATAGTATATTTGGCCACAAAAAGGAATTATGTTGGCTTCAACAATGCTGCACGTCATCTCAGAAGCTTGGTTGATGAGGAGGGTATTTTTGGAGTCCACTTGGTGAAAGAGTTGAATGATCGGGAAATTTGGAAGTTCTTTCTCAAATGAAGTGGTGGTGAACATACAAGCAGATAACCATCATATTCATAATATCTCGAGGTTTTATGCATTCAGTACTTGTTTTTTTTGCACCTTCCAAGAAATGTTTATACTAATAGCAGCTAGGTAGATATGAGAAAATAGAAGAAGTGGCTTACTGTTCATGTTGCATGCATTGTGTTATCATATTTTCGGGGCTCGGCTCTTTCAAAATTTTTCTATTTTAACAAATTCTTTTATCTGAATGTATATAAACTGTACTTTGTTCGGACAGATCGTCACTATGAAAGATTTCTTCTTCCTTTCCCTTGTAACATATCTAGATTTTAACGTGTTAAATGGTAGTTTCCTACTTCTTACTTACGAGATGTTTTGCAACTTTGTCGATTGTTTACTGTTGCTCTGAAGGACCCAGTGTGAACTTGAATTTATGGTGCCTTCTTTATCTGTGTTTTGGACTTGCTGAATAGGTAGCTTTCATGGTGGCTTCCTGCTGTCTTTAAAACAAAAGTTTTTCAGAGAGGGAACTGTAAAAGTTATAAGGGAAGAGGATCAACTTTATTCTCTAACTTTTGCTCAATAACTATTCTTTCTCTCTTCTCTTTTACATGTTGCTCTTCAACTTCAGTTATGGAGTTGTTTTTAACAGGGATGTGATTTTAGGAATGTAAAATCTGCTGCGAAAAACTGTACAATTCCATCCTATCGTGTTACTCCTGTATCATTTTTAGAGGGATAGTATTAGCAGATTTTCATTAACGGGTCATAATGAATAACAGGGAAGGGAGGTGGTTTCATCTTTTAGGCTTATAAATCGAACCAGTAATTTGATGAGGAAGAAAAGACATGAAAAATGAATTTTTATTCATTAAAAACTTTATTTGGTACAATGATGGATCTCCACTTCATGCCCGTAGAATGGGGACTGCAATAGGATTGCTGAGGTTTGACAATTACTTAAAACACCAAATCATTCCCATATTAGTTTCTTTTAAACTTGAGAGTAAGGAATAACACTTGGATCTTGGATCATCTTCCAACGAAATTATATTTATAGCCCCTCCGGTGGAATTCTAAACTCCATGATTCCTTTCTCCCTTTGGTTGTTCTTCATGAACATCGTCTGAGTTTTTAGCTGATTTTTCTCTCTTTAGTGAAGAACACCCACAATTCTAGTTTGTTTAAACGCAAGAGTTATCCAATTTCTCCCTGAATATAAGAGATGAAATAATACTAATGCATCCTTAATTTTCTTTGGAATCAAGAGACATGGTAGCATATGAAAGGGAAGTAACAACAGTTCAGATCTTGTTAGTTTGGTTGTAAATAGTAGTACTTGGGGACCCCTATGTGTCATCATTGTAGATCCTTGGGGCTGGCATAGGGATAAGGAGGGTCAGAGAAGAGGATTAGGAGAGGGGTGAGTAAGGGAAAAAAAAAACAAAAAAAAAAAAAAAAGATTGATGAATGGATAATTAATTACTTGATATAATTTTTAATCCCGGAGAAGTTATTGAAACTTACAAACTAATTACAATATTCAAGTAAGTCGATCGAGGGATTTTCTTCCGTAAATTTACATACAAAATAATTGTGCCTTGCTTGTTGACTTATAGCATTCCGGGAAAAAAAAAAAAAGGAAGGCATCTAACCCCTGTTCATTGAAGATGAGTAGGAACTCACTATCTATCTTTACAGATCCCCGCACTCATCATCAGTCCAATAATTCAGAACAATTTGCTTCTTCAAAAAAAAGTTTCCATATATGGTTAGTGATGTGATGTCAGAAAAAGCTCTATACTCTGATTAAATGCTAGACTTTGCCATCAGAAGAGGAGGAGGGCTGCTTTCTTCCCTGAGTCTGAATAGCAGTGTTTGAAGTATCTGCACAATTGGATCCCTTTGAGGGAGAAGAAGATGGTGTCGGAAGCTTCTTAGGCATCATCTGATCCCAATAGTCCTTAGGCAATCTTGATGCTTCTGATGAGTCAATGACAATGAAAACAAGAAGAGTAGTGAGAAGAATGAAATTGCGAATCCAAGAAGTTGACATGATGGATCGATTCAGACTAATATTGGTAGTGCCCACAAAGAAATTTTGCCCTGCAGAGAGCCCTCTTTTATCTTCATCAGAAACTGGAACAATATTGTCGTGTCAGAGATGTTTGCCAACTTTTTTTGTTTGAATAAAGAGGGTCAGTGGCAGACAGTGAAGATTTTTATAATCTTCATTCCTATGGAGCTAGCTCGTGCAGTTCTGGATTAAATATACACACACACACACACACATATATATATATATTTATTGAAATGCTAATAGGATAAAAGTTAAGAATGCTGTGGAAAGACAGATGTTTTCTAAATTGGACCACTGGGCTAATGTTAAAGAATTGGGGACAAATCTTTGTTTGTCAGTCTTGTTTAAAGTAAGAGAATCGGTAGTCTCTTAGGTAAAATAAAAAGGAATACTATTAATCAACTAAACAAAACATAACATTTTAGCTTTGTTTTCTCAACAGACACAATGTATGGGGGAGTTCACTAAGTGAATGGATAGGAATTGAACAATTATAAGCACCCAAAAGAAGGGTCGGATCCAATCATTAACTACCCTTCCTCTAGTTTTACTAAGAAAAAAACATTTCATCCCATCTTTACTGTCGCTTTTCATATTCCTTATTATAAATCATCCTTAATATTGCCCCTACTCTCTTTGTAAACGATTTTTCTTCTAAACCTCTCTTTTATACAAAATGAGTACGAACGACTTATAATTAGGAGCAAAAGGAAGAGTATATTGCAAATTATTTTTGAAAGTAGGCTGTATTTGAGTCGCATGATCCTTCTTAGCCTGCTGTTCAAAAACAGAGGATTATGCAAACAGGGCCCCTTTTTGATAATATATATTTAAGTTGTTAAGAAGCCAGACAAGCCAAGAAAGAAAGGTAAAAGTTGAAGAAACCCAGAAAGGTGCAAACTGTAGCATACTTTTTGGCCTACAGCAAGAATTGTTGAATGAACACCACAAGCCTATAATCATATATATTTCACGGAAAATCCGGTATTCCAAACCACGCTTTTCCCCGAAATGAGACGGCGCGCTTACTAGTTTTATCTTCACGTTTTACTCTCCTTTTCTGTTGCTAAATGTGGAACATATTCTTACAAACACAATGATTAATTAGTTAATTGTAATTACTAAATGTTTTTAGTTTTTTTTTTTCTTCAAAATTTAATTTTAAGGTATAGAGTTGGGCAGGGCTGCCCACTGCCAGTGTTGCCTATTTATCTTTTATATAAATGTAAAGTTGTTAGGGTTGTCGGGAAGAAGAATGGACTTATGATTGAGAAGCTTAATTTGGTGGACAAGGGAGCGTGGGAAGGCGGTGGCAAACTTTACCCCTTACAAAGTGGTAGGACCTTGTCAATTATAAGGTTTTGGTTTGGGTTGGTGTCTCAATAGCTATTCGGATTCATGATACAAAGAGAGACTTGACACACAGAACGATCGTTAACTACATTTCACCCAACTTAATCTCCATCCTTAATTACAAATTTGTCAATGATCAACTTACAAGCAGTGACGGATGCATATTATAGGGAGGAGCTCATCATTATAAAAAATATATAATTTGTTCTAATAATTTTTGATGGGTTGGGAGGTCCCGATCCAAGATTCGAATGATATTTTGAAAATTACCATGATTGATTGTTACCTAAGTCCAACAGTGTCTGAGAGGATCTACAAAACCAAAGAAGAAGCAATGAGCTTAGAGTTATAACTTAGAAGAGAGGTCTTTTTAAGAGAGCTCCTGAAGCAACGGTTGACGTTGAGCTCTGATCCTCCGAGTTCATAGCTCATGGCACATATGCAAGATCATCTTATTAAACGCATGCTCCGTTAATCTTATCCAATTTGGACTCCATCATTTATAAATATTTATTTAATATATTTTGACCAGCCCTAGAAAAAAGAGTTTTTACTATAATTGTATATAAATATTATATTTAATATCTTTTATCTCATCCTAAAATATTCTTAAGGCCTTGTGTATCCTTTTAATATATGTTGTTGGTGAAGCTCAAGAGTAGCCTTTGGGTCACACTGAAACCGTGATGACGTCAATGATAAAAACCTGAGAAGAAAAGATGCAGGTCACCAGAGTGGGTTGTTGTCCGAGGAAAGCTCCGATGACTAAGTTAGTATTATAAGAGAGTAATCTTGTGTAACTAACTCCAAAATATTGTCATTGTTCGTAGACCGATTATTATCTGATTATATATTAAGAAGAAGTTAGTTACCTCTTTGATTCTGACACTTCTATTATGTGACAGTAGACAATTATGATAATTGTGGGATCATATCTTATCCCGTCAATTGCTCATAGAATCGTAGAGTTTCCTTTGGTTGGGATATCTTACCATTCATGTCTCTAGTTGAGAGGTACGAACTCGCTAACCAACCTCTAGACCAACTTCTCTACCTGCCCATGGACTCTGAAGGTCTCGATTATCTCTTCTAGGAGGTCATGCCAAGTGATCATAGGCTCATGGGAGATGTTAAGAGTCGCATACAATTAGTCGTGGCATGGAAGATGCATGAGACGAATTGGAGCTTACCAGGTTGAAGGTCTTGGCCTGGTAAGACCTCTCGTGAACTCATTTGGGAGGTTAGTGACTTGGGAGCTTGATGGTAGCAGGTCGTTGCCCACTTTTCTTCGTTGACTTTGTGAGTCTGACTTTCAAGTATTGAGGGTTGGGGCCATGAGCCACTTAGGTTGACTTTGTCCGAGTCATGCCCATTTTGGTTGACTTTGTCCTGTTCGTAACTATTTCTCCCATCAATTACTATTAATATATTTCAAAAGTAACAATATAAATAGTTAGAATTTAAAATTTGGGTGTTTTTTTCCCCCCTTTTATTGAATTATATGTTTGGTTTTGCATTGAAAAAAAGAATTTTTTTTTGTAGGATATGGATAAATTTTCTAAAAGAAAATTAGTTCCTCAAAAATAATTTTTTAGTTCTAAACAAATTCAAATGGATATAAACTTAGATTATACTCATAAATCCAAAATTACAATATAAAATTTTATCTTATTATGCTAATGATTGAGAGAAAATAAGCATACACTATTTATAAAAAAGGACCTTTTCAACCCGATTAGTACAATTTTTCTAAAAGAAATTTTGAAAATAAATTTAGAAGATTTTATCTCTCCGGATCTAATGGTTTTTTTGGTAGTTGATTGGAGTAGTGCCCCTCCTGATTTTTGGGACCTAGGGTGAAGATGATCCTTGGCATGGGTTCTTTATCGAACTCGATATATGAATAATAGCTTTGAGAATACAGATCTTGTTCTTGAATGTTTATGTAGTACTTCAGTACGCTTGAATTGCTATTTCAGGTTGCTGAGTATTTACTTCAGTACTCTTCTAAGATAATCCTACCAACTAATTATTTTAACTCAAATACATACGATAGGATTTTTTAATTTAGTGTTTAAATAATTGTGCTAAGAAGTCACACAACACGAATACAATCTGGATTTATCTAACATTTATCTCAACATATAATGTTTTAAAAATCGGATCGATTATTGAATCGGAAAAGTTATTGATTTACAATTTAATGGTTCAACTGTGATTAAATCGAAATTGAATTGATTAATTTTAAAATTAAAATTTATTTATTTTATAATTTAAAATATATGTAAATAATAAAATTCTTTTCAGACTCCTTTTTTTCTTTTATTCTCATTGAACTCTCAGCCTCGTGAGACATAAGAAACTTCCAGTTCCTCATTTTTCAATTCTTCTCCTGCTCTTACTCTTCTCTTATCTGCAATTTTTTTTTTCTTCTTCATTTTTCTATTCTCTTCAGCACTCCCTCTTCTTCTCATTTTTTTTTTCTTTTTCTATCCTCTCACCCGGTAGTCCCTCTTCTTCTTTGTCTCTTTTCTGCTCCATTTTCTTTTTCTAATCTCTCCTTCTCACTTTGGTTCACTTCCTTATCCTTAGTCTAATATCCTTTCCGCCTTGCTTTTTGGGGAGCTTTGACTTCCTTTAATGATGAAACATTAATCCTCTTGCATAATGTTTGGATCTGGGATAAACAACAATATGAAGACTAGATGAGGCCCATAGAGTCTTCTCGTAGATGACTTGGGTTGATAAGATGGATTGCAATAACCTGAACTGAATTGAAGAACAACCTGAACTGAATTGAAGAACGGCATTGTCGAAGAAACAACAAAGTAGAATGAAACAGTAATTTTTTTTTTTTTCAATCTACGTGTTTGTCTTTCTAATTTTTACAATTTGACCCAAAATAGTTTTAGACATTAACTCGACCGGTTCAACAGTTCATCGGTTGAACCAACCAGTTCTATCCAATTTATCAGATTAAGGTCAATTTTAGTGAAAATCAATTCTCAGCTTCCAATTGGATCGGAAAGGGGATCGATCAATGGTTCAACCGGCCAAACCGATCTGATTTTTAAAACCACTGGAATAATATTTGAGTTTAATCAAAACTCCATTCAAATAAAAATGTTAAGAAATTTTCAATTGCACCTAAATCAATGGGCCGGTCAAATAAGTGATTGTTAATCTAAGCCTAGTTGTAATTTAATGTAGTAAATCTAGTCTAGTCAAGTTTGATTGTAACAAAAGTGATGAATGTGGTTGGGTTGACGTTTATCCTCTAAAAGATTTCCATTATATTAGTGGGATTAAATCAAAGTAGTGCATATACAAGTTTAAAAAAAACTGAAAAAAGGATAAAAAGTGTCAAATACCTTCTAACTTTTAAAAAAAAATCTATTTTTTTCCTTCCAACTTTAATTAATTTAGTTTTTGCCCTTCAACTATCAAAAGGTTTTAAATCGACAATTCTGTCCAGGGGTGTACAATTGGTCAGTTTTGGTCGGTTGGATAGCTTTGGAAAACCGAACTAATTATATTGGATGAGTGAAAAACCCATCCAATGTAATCGCTTAATTGGATAACAACCGAACCAATCCAATCGTAATTGGATCGAATTGGATTGGTTCTCTTATGACATATATTTTTGTTTAAATATAAAAAACTAAATAAAAATAAATCTAATAAAAGTTGCATAAAAAAAATCTGATAAAACATTACAATTGTAGAATAGAAAATTTAAGTTCAATACAAATCATATCTAAAACAAATATCTCTTAATAAATATTAAATACCAAAAAAGTATCACATTTTTAAAGAAATTTAAAATAAATAGTGCAAATTAACATATTTCTTTCAATTTTCAAATCTAGAATCTTCTCTGCATCGTCGAATGTAGAAACTACAAACAAACAATTTCCAAGCTTCCAGTCTATCATCTACAAACAAAGTATTCCTCCTCTGCAGCTGCAAACAAAGAAATTGCCAACAAAGTCTTCCTTCTCTGCAGCAACTACAAACAAGAAGCTTCCAATTTATCATCTTCGCTGCAGCAACCAACAACTACAAACAAACTAAAATAGCAACCCCAACTACATACCCATAGCAGCTCCAGCTCCAAGAGAATTTGTGATCTTTGCAAGTTCTTTGTAATAAAGTAAAATAAAAAATAAAAAATACAGTGAGTTTGTAAATGATAATTAATAAATTGAAACAAGTATTATGGGGAAAAATAAGAGAAGGAGAAAAGAATTAAGTGTTACCTCTTTCAATCTCTTCTATCACATATCACTTGTTGGGTACAAATAAAGGCCTCTACCATCTTGGGGCTCAAAGAACTTGTATAAGTATCCAACACTCTTCCACTGGTGTTAAAAGCAGACTCCAAAGCAATTATAGATATAAGGATAGCAAGAACTTCCTTTGTTATTATTGCAAGGATTGGATATTTAGAAGAATTCACTTCCATCAATTTAATATGTTGAATGTTTTAGATTTCTTTTCCCTAACTTCAGCCAAGTATTTTTTCTACATTATTTTTGCTCTCTAATGCTTCCTTATTTCTTCAGCAAAATCCTCATCAAAATTACGAAAATCATCTTCACCCCCATTCTTAGTAATATACTTAGAAGCTAAAGTAAGAGAATCATTCTCATCATGTTTAACATTACAGACAGCCTTGTATTGATCATAAAAGTAGGAGGAGTCCTCGGCACATGAACATTCTGGGTCGCAGAGTCCAGATCCAGGAACATCCCATAAAAAGTGACTGTTGATGTGGGACGTATAATTAGGTTCCGTTACATGGTTGTAAGATGACACTGGGACTCTCTTCTGCATGCTTAGCTTTGTTGGATCATATGACTGGAGCATCAGTTGGCTAAATATCTATTTAGACTCCACTTTTGGAGGAATCCTAAAAGACGTCTTCACAAATCCATCTGGTAGCCTTCGAAAAGTAGGAGTGGCAGCTTGTACTGGCTCTTCATGTCAATGAAGATTCTCATAGTTGGTGATCTAGTCAACAGGCATGAGCTTCTCAAGATCAGCTCGCTTGATCTGTAGTGGGATCTCAATCAAGGTGGGTACCTCTGTGGCAGAGTCAGCCAAAATAATCAAGGCCTCCGAAGAACCGCTGTTCTGTAGATCTAGTGCATGATTCTGGAGTCTATACACCATTTGGTGATGTAAAGTGGCCATCATTGAGGCTGGAGTGAGCGATGTGCCGGCAAGTTAGAGTTGGATCTTCAAGGCTGTGCACAGATCCTGATCTTGAAGTGATGTGGCATAGTTCGGAAAAAGTGTTAGAACAACACTTCTCGAGTTGAGCGTTGTGATGACCATGCCAATGACTGCCTGCTCATAGTTTAAAAGTCTGGAGTCGAGGAGTGCAACTTGAGCAGTGATTGGGTGGCCCTTCCTGCCGCCAAAAGTCAAGACAAGCCTGACGCCACCAATATGGAGATGCGTGTAACCTTCAGCTCTCCATTGTGCCACCATCTCTGGTGGTATGTTAAGAGTAACATACTGTTCCTTCAAGAAGTAAGGAATGTCACATTGGTCTAACTTGGAGGACTGGACATACTTCTTTGTCCTTGGAGTGGTAGACTTAAGTAGTTGCCGGATGGATTATATGCCTGGAGGAAAGGATCCTCTCTTTTTGTATATGTTATAAGGACTCATCAGAGGAGGAACGACTTCCTCAACTGAAGCTGACTCTGGAATAGTAGTGTACTCTACAAGATTACCAATATTTGTAGAAAGTAAACTACACCTCGGTAAAGATAAGGAACTAGAAATATTTATGAGTTGAGAACTAGAACTTGAAGAAGATGTGTTTTCCATGGCTGAAGTGTTTTCTCTCTCTACTCTCTCTCTCTGTCATCCCAAGAAGTCTAAAAACCCTAATTTCTTCCCTTCTGCAAAAGAAAATTTTGCATACATTGGAAAGCTGCGTTCTGGCTCTGATGATCACAAACAAAAGTTTTCTCCTAGAGGTTATGCTTGTGTATGTTTAGGTATTCTTGATCATGTTAAAGGATTTATCCTTATAAATCTTCACTCTATACAGATCTTAATATCAAAAGTTGTGTTTTTCATGAAACCATATTTCCATTCTTGAATTTAGATAATTTCATTCCTCATTCTTCTCTTTCTTTACCCTTTTCTTTGTCATTCTCTTATTTTGCCTTTGATGATTCTTTCACATCCCTTATTCCTCACTCTTTTCCTTCTTATGAATCTTTTGAACCACATACTACTTCCACCGAATCATCTCATCCTTCCACACCTTCCGCAGACCATCATTCACTTCAAAAATCTACTTGAAAAACTACTCTTCCTTCATATCTTTCAGAATATGTTTGTTCTTCTCGTTCTTTCAAGTCTCCTTATTCTATTCAGCAGGTTATTTCATAGGATTCATTAGCACTTAGACATAAATCCTATGTTTTAAATGTTAATACATTTGTTAAACCACATACCTTTTGTGAGGCTATTTTAGACCCTGGTTGGTGTGATGCTATGACAAAGGAACTGGATGCATTGGCCTTGAACCATACCTGGGATATTGTTTCCCTACCTCCTAATAAAGTTCCTATTGGTTGTAAATAGTTTACAAAATTACATGCTGATGGTTCTCTTGATACATTTTCTCCAGTTGCTAAAATGGTAATTGTTAGAACTCTCTTGAGTGTTGTTGTGTCTTTAGGATGCTACTTGAAACAGTTAGACATAAGCAATACTTTTCTACATGGAGATTTACATGAGGATATATATATGGAGATGCCTTTGGGGTATAATTTGTTGAAAGGGTCTACAAATTAGCTAAACAAGAGTGATGATTCTAACTGTCAGAAGGTTTGTAAACTTAGAAAGTCTCTATATGGATTTAAGCAAGCAAGTAGAGAATGGCATGCACAACTTTTCGAGGCTTTACTTGACAAAGGATTTCAACAAACAAGTAATGATCATAGCTTGTTTGTTAGACAATCATCAGACCGAATAATTGTACTACTTGTATGTGTTGATGATGTAATATTGGTAGGGAATCATCTCGAAGACATTGAAGAGATAAAGAGCTTTTTACATCAGAAGTTCAAGATTAAAGATTTCGGAGAATTAAAATACTTCTTGGGGTTAGAAGTTGCTAGAAGTAGAAAAGGCTCTGCCAAAGGAAGTACACGATAGATTTGTTAAAGGAGTATGGATTCACTGATTGTAAGCCTGCAACTACTCCTATGGATGCTAGAATTAAACTTAGTGTTGGGGATTCAACATTACTTACTGATAAAACTTGGTATAGGAAGTTGATTGGGAAGCTATTGTATTTGACCAACACGAGGCCTGGCGTTAGTTTTTCTATTAAACAATTGAGTCAATAGTTAGATTCACCTACTGAAGGTCATCTAAAGGTTGCACATCATTTACTAAGGTATCTTAAAGGAACAATTGGTTTGAGGCTATTCTATGTGGCAGATAACACGTTGGACCTTCAAGCTTTCTTTAATTCATATTGGTTAAGATGCACTAAAACAAGGAAATCAATTACAGGTTTTTGCATTTTTCTCGTGAGTTCTTTGGTGGCTTGGAAAGCAAAGAAGCAGACCGCAATATCTCGTAGTTCTGCAGAGGCAGAGTATAGGGATATGACAGGCAGAGTATAGGGATATGACACATACTACATGTGAGATACAATGATTGCTTTATTTATTGGGAGAGTTAAAGATTATGCATGATAAGGTTGTACCATTATATTTTGATAATAAGGTTGCCATTTATATAGTTGAGAACCCAGCTTTCTATTAAAGAACAAAACACATAGACCTTGATTGCCATTTCATTCAAAAGAAATATCAGAAGGCGATAATCATGTCACTTCCATTCAGGTCAAACCACCACCTAGCAAACCTCTTTACAAAAGCTTTGCATCGTGGACCTTTTCATAACATTCTGAAGGAGTTTCCTCTGCAAAATTTATTTGTAAAGTTTGACTTGAGGGGGGTTGTTACGAATTATGAAGTACAAGCAGACGGATGTCAAGCAAACTCAATTAACAGAGGAATTAGTTAATTAGGTAGTATGTTTGTTTATTTTTGTACAACTGTATTTTTGATCCACTTAGAGCATTTGTATGTAAAGCACTTATTTATACATATATAAACACTTTTTCTCAATTCAATTAAATAGCGTTCTTTACATTCTCTCTCCACAATTGGTGCTTTACATTTTTATCAGCAAATTGTTGGTTTTATCACTAGCTCCTGTATTCTGATATGTTCTCTTAATTATCCTCTATGTACACTTATATTTCTCTTGTTTCTGCTTTCCTTTTATGTCGTTGACCCTTGTCTGAGTTTCCTTGAATTTCTACATCGCATGTAGTTGTAAAAGCAGGCAAATAATAATAATAATAAGAAAAACGGAGTCGGCAGCAAACGGTAATATTTGGCAGTCCGCTGACTCTGAGGATATTTGAAAAACATAATGGATGTGCACTAAACTATTGCTGACCATGAAGATTTTATTTATTTATTTATTTAATCAGTGATTCACTGAGTTGTAAAAAAAAACCTGACGAAATTAAAAAAAAAAACCTTACAGCCAGTTGTAAAAATTGGTAGTCTGACATTGAGGAAACATAAAAATTGCGATTTATATATATATATATATATAGATGTATATAAATATATATATCTATACGGTTTTGCTAATGCACGTTTCGGAGCGCACCTTAATGCGCGCTCCAACCGTTATCGTAACGGAATTCTTGTTACAGTACTCATGCAACCAACCAAGCGAAACAAGAATTCCATTACCGTAACGGTTGGAGAGCGCATTAAAACGCACTCCAGAGCGCGCCTTAGCAAATTCGTATATCTATATATGTACATATATATCATTTAATCAAAAAAAGAATTTATACGTATTCTAAATAATTTTATGAACATTTGACTCATTCTTTTTAATATTTTCTTTATTTTCATAAAACATTTTTTTCTCATTTTAAAGTTTTTATTAATATTCTTCTCCAGTAAGGATATTTTGGAAAAAAAATTTTACTTTAATAATACTTCCTTTATTACTAAATATAAAGTACCAGCCTTCATTTAGTAAAAATTAAGTTAATTTTTTTATTTTTAAAATTTTATATAATTACCTTACTAACTATGATCATTTATAATTATTGATAAGGAAAGTAAAAAAAATAATAAAATGAATATAAACGGTTTATAATAAAAAAAAACCTATACACAGTGATGATAGAGATCAGATTTTCTTTATAAACGCATGACAAGTGATGGAACACGTACGACAGAGAATAGAGATCACATACAAGTAATAACAAATTAGAAAAGAAAAGAAAAAAAAAACAAATTAGGAAACTTTCCGGAAAGTTCTTGATAGTCATCTCTCCGCCGCATTTTTTCTTAGGCTCCAAAAAATCTCCTCGGAAAACAACAAGAGGAATAGCATGATTCAGAGGATTTCCACAGATGCATCGTTTTCCCAGGAAATTTCCTTCCAGTTTCTTCACAAATTCTTAGCCACATCAATATATATCCATCTTAATTATTAGTCTAGAATCCGTACAAGCAAAGGACAGTCTAGATTTTTCCAAGTATATCATCAATTTGGAAGGATATATTCGGCCTCCATTCAATTCCACGTATATATATACACACACGGGAAACGAATTGAAGGGCAACATTATATATATGAACAGAAAACCGCCGTACGTACTCTCTCCCTTTGAGCATTAATTTCTTCTTCTTCTTTCAACATGTCTTCAGTTATAACAGCAAGAGACTTGGACCGGATCTTTGACCAGCTGGACAAAAATGGCGATGGGCTGTTAGGTCTGGAAGAGCTAATGGTGGTTCTTGAAGTGATCGGAATCCAGACAAGCTCGGATGAACTTGAGGTGCTGGTGGGAAAACAAAGTCTCGACAGAGTTGAATTTTTGTTCTTTTACAAATATATCATGCAAGGGAAAGTGAATAGTGGTCTTCAAGGTGAAGAAGAACATAATAATGATTTCCATTTGGAGAAAGATCTGCACGAAGCTTTTGCATTTTTCGATTCAAATGGGGATGGATACATTTCAAGTGAGGAGCTGCAGAGCGCACTGTTGAGATTAGGGTTGTGGGATGAGCACTGTGGCAAAGATTGCAAGAGCATGATTCATGTTTATGATGTTAATTCTGACGGAAAGCTTGATTTTGATGAGTTTAAGAATATGATGTTATTTTCATGTTAAAAATTATATAAAATGATAGTAATAGTACTCTCTTCTCCTGATGTGCTTATATGTTATCCGTCGATCATTAGATCTCCTCCCATCCAGTTGAACTGGGTTTGTTCATTTTTATTTTTCTTCTTGTTTTTCCTTTTCTTATTTTTTCGTTTCTCTGTTCCCCTTGTTTCAGATTTCACAGGCTCAAATTAGACAGACCAAACCTAACCTATATTTTTCGGCAAAATTGCTTCCCTAAACCCTGAACTTTCATTCAATAGCAAAAAATAACCTGAATTTTTTTCATTATTATTAAAAAGTTAATTACCCATTAATTATTATTATTCCAAAAAGTCAATAACCAATCAACATTAAATAGAGTAATTAAGAAATGAAATAAAATCAACATTTTAGTTATTTTAAAAGAAATGTCATATTTTCCAAAATAGATGTTAAGTCCCTAAGAGAAGGTTTATGGTAGGGCATATTTTGAAGGTTGAGTGTTATGATATAGTAATTTTGAAGTTTGAGATTATACTATGTACGGCTCAGAAGTAGGGTTTTTGAAAGGTAATTAATTTACCCTATATTTTTTTTCTTATTATATTCATAACATATTTGATAAAGTTTAGATTTTTTCTTTTATTTTTTTTTAATACTTCCCTCCTTACCCTTGTCGTGATGTATGTTAAAAAACAATTCATTTTTGTTTAAACATATTGGAAAAAACCTAAAAAGGGTTATGTCATGGATTAGGTTTTTAGAAACCTTTTCTAAAAGAAATTTATGCCTGTTTTTATTTATTTATTTTAAGAGTTATTGATTAATTTGGTTTTCAAATTAAATCTTTTTGGAAGTTTTGATCACTAAAGTATTTTTTTTTGTCCGTTTAGTTCTTAAATAATTTGCTGATTGGTCATTTTAATTATTTTGATCGAATTCTTAAAAAATGTTATAGGATTTTGGATCATCAGTGAGTTGATCAAAATAGGAAGGATATTTCCGTCATTATACCATTCATTAAGTGATTTTTTTTTTTTTAAAAAAGAAAGATGATAAACAGGCGGAGGTGCAAACTCGATTTCTTTTACTTTTTAAAAAAAATAAAAATAGTAATAAAGGAAGAAAAATTTCCAGAACAACACGGCTTATGCTGCAACAATCTGCAGGGGAGAATGCAAAGGGTTTTGATCAACGACTATCAAAATGTTGCTGTTGTAGGAAAAATAAAGAGAATCTACAAAGAGCCAGAAAGTATTGCAGGAAAGAGAGACCGACCTTAGAGGGTTTACCGGTGGCTGTCCCTGAAGGAGCACCGGCACCATAGACTGAAGTCTTCATTTTACCTTTTCCTCAGAGACTTTGGTATTTTCAGCTTGAAAAGACAATGGAGGAAGACTTCACCGGAGACCCATTTCCTAGAAAACTAGTTAGAGCTCCGATGTCCCTCCGACAGTCCAAAAAAAAAAAAAGGGGATAACCAAAATTCAAAAAAAAAATCCAAAGCTTCAACTTGCTCAGCAAAGTTGTATTTCACCACAAAACTCCTCAAAAAATATAATTTAACAGCAAGGTCAATGGATCAAATACTAACCAGCTTTTTTCCCACTTCTTCTGAGCTTAAAGAATAGAAATAAATCAAAAACAAAAAATAAAAAAGAAGTCCCCTTTCTAAGTAAAGGGGAAATTCAAAAAGGGTTGAACCTTTAGCTCAGATCAAAAACAAAAAACCAGGGAAGGGTCAGAGAAGAGAAGGCCAAAGCCAGAGAAACCTGTCGGAGAAACAGACTGATTGGCTCCGGCACTTCTCCATAAGCTCACCACCGCAGATACCATCGGGGAAATCTTGGATCTCTTTTCTTTGTTTTTTGTTTTTTTCACGCGATGAATAGAAATATGCTTATTATTTTGGTCAGCTTTTTCCAAAATTTGATAATTTTTTTAAAGAATTTAATCAAAAAAGATCAAAATGGCTAATCAGTAAAATATTTAAAGGCTAAATAGGCAAAAAAAAAAAAAACTTTAACAATAAAAACTTTAAAAAAAAAAATAATTTGAGGATTGAATTAGTAAAATAACTCTTTATTTTAACTTTGAAAATTAAGGAGACAATGTTTCAAACAGTCATTTAAAACTAATGAATGCACAGATGACGAATGTCAATGATTTCAAACACTCATTTAAAAATAATGAATGCACAGATGACCAATGTCAATGAAGAAAGTAATAAAGGGTAAAGAGCAATAACAAACCAATTAATCATATCAACCCAAGATTTAAAATGGTTCAACTAAACCTACGAGATTACATTGAATTTTTAACCTTCATCCGGCGGTTTTTGAATTTGTATTTCAAATAGGTTAACTTTTTACGAGGATCCGGATCGCATACTACACATTTTGTATGTCATTTTTTTTGTTACGTTAATGAAATATTAGTAAAAATATTATTTGTAACCCTTAATTATTATCTTTTAATATTAAAGAGTTTAGTTTATCTTTTTAGGGATACGTGTTAAATTTTTATTGATGTAATTGAGAATGTGACACACAATCGTGTAACAGAACTCCAGAACCTTCTTATGGTATTATTTAAATGAGGTTGTGTAGCTTTTAACAAGCTGATTTACACAAATGGCATAGGTGTGACGTTTCAAAAGCATCGTTTTAACAACTTAATTAAGTACGACTTTCGAAAAATTTTACACACATCCAAATTGTTAGAGTTTGACTTTTTTATTGCCTCACCAACATGAATTTGTCCGTGAAGCAATCCAAGTCAAATATTTCCTTGTGAATGACTTATGTAGCTTTTTGGTACCCCCAATTATGGTTTTTTGGATCAGACGGTTCAATCTGGCAAATTGAAAATTGGACCTGTGATCAATTCAATCCTTTGAGAAGAATCGATAAAGTGAAAATTGACCTCTGTTGTTCAAATCACATTGAACTGATCGATTCAATCGGTAAATCGTTAGATCGGATGGTTAATAACCAGACCGCCCGATTTCCAGATCTGAAGCTCTTAGGTCCAAACAAACTGATGAAGAAGAATAATGAGGAGGAAGGAAGAAGAAGCTGTGGCAGTAGGAAGGAGTTTTACTTATTTGTGAGTGTGGGCTTCTAGAGTTTTTTTATTTGGGCCTAAATTTTTGAGATGATGCTTGTGGCCTCTTAGTTTTAATTTAAATTCTTTATAAATAAACTCTTTATATTTATTATATATAGAAATGTTAATCTGTGCTTGACCGTGCATACTAACGAGTGCAGTAATTAGTCAACTAATGGTCAAACATAACGGTTTCTATCTTTTTTCTTAAACAAGTAATTAAAATTTAATCAAGTACCCCTAGGGTTTAGTTTATTCTTTTAGGATTTAGTTTTACCCTTTCAGGATTCAGGATTTAGTTTATATTTTTAGGATTTAGTGTATCCTCTTAGAATTTAGTATATCGTTAGTTGACCGTTAGTTGATTAACTATTACACTTGTTAGTGTGCACGGTCAAGGCCACACTAACATTACTCTTATTACAAATTAATGTTTTATAAATTCTTTATATTTATAGGTTTTATGGTTAGTTATAAACTAATCTAAATCATCTCATGTTCTTTTCATTTATTTTATGTGAATTTATTGTTAATTTGAGAATAAAATATATTATTTTAATATATTTCAATCTATAAAATGAATATTTTTTAATTATTAAATTAATCAGTTCAATTACCTATCGAATTACCAACTCAATTACGATTGAACCATTAAATCTTAAACCAATAACTTTTTTGATTCGATGATCGGTCCGGTTCTAAAAACATTACCTTCAATATACTTGAAACATTTTTTCAGAATACATAAATATGAACTGGATGAATTTTGTTCCCAAATGAGTCTAATATTTTAAACGTTGCTGTTTTAAGAATGAATATTTTTTCTTAATTGTTGAATTTAGAGCATCACTTCACTTTTTAAATTTTTAGCTCAATAACCACATGTTGAGATTTTGGAAATAAACACATCATATGAATGTTTGAGGTCAGCAATTAATTGGAAACTCGTGGAAGACCATGCAGTGTATAAAATATCACATGTAGGTTAAATGCATTTATTTAATTACAGTAAAAAATTTATAAATAAATACGACTTTAAAATTATTTAAAATAAATTGTCAAAGGTTTAAATATAAAAATAAAAATTCTTATGTTTAAAAACCATGATCTTTATCTTTGTTTCATCCACAATTTCCAACAAGTATAAAAATTTAAATTTTATTTGTAAATATTTTTGTTTTATTAAAAATTTAAAAGTGTCTTTTTAAGAAATTGAAAAAGGTTTTGAATAATCTCTTTTCCTTGTGAATGTTTTTGTTTTATAGTTAAAAATTTAATATTTCTGTGGAAAGATTATAGACATTTTGAATCACTGTCTTAAATTTAATATTGGTTTAACGACTGACTTGACT
>JAOXNR010000030.1:9412147-9422951 GCA_028571225.1 Parsonsia alboflavescens
CTCCAATGCATGTGAAGTTTAACTCAAGTGTCTATAAAGTTGTTTATAATTTGAGATTAATTATATGTTGAGTTAAAATGAGAAAAAGGAGTTAAAGAAAATAGTGCCTTGAAGGCTGGGTAGATCTCTAGGTTTTTTGGTCGTTTTATTGTTTTTTATAGAAATTTCAGAATGAACCTAAATTCATCAAAGTGTTTAAAATGCTCTCAGATGGGATGGGAATATCTATTATATATTTCCCTTTTTTTATAATTTAGAAAACCTTTAAAATAATATTTCAAATCTATATTATTATATTATTAAAAGAAAGGAAGAAAGATAGCTCTATTATAGAGTCATCAAGTGTCCAAAGATCGATAAATATTGAGGGAAAAAAACAAAAAAAAGGATAGAGAAAGAAAATGGAATAACTTAAATACTATAGGGGAAAATTAGCGAGATTCGTTCTCAAAATTTCAAGTCTTGATAGTTTTGATCTTCTTTAGTTCTTTTGTCGATTTGGTACTCATAACATTTTCGAGTCATGCTTTCCATCCTTTTTATCATTTTCGGCCAAAAGTTCAACCAATTAAAGATTTTTTTTCCTTTTTTTTTTTATAGGACAAAGGGTATTATGGCTATTTCAACTCAATCCTCTCAAGTGCGAGGTCCAAGTTTCCACTAGATCCGGGATGTTCCATTGTACAAATTTCCTTTTGAATGCAAATAAATAAATAAAATCCTTATTCCTGGGATTCCACCTCCCTCCTTTTCTGGCAGATGAAATCAGTGTTCTCAAAGGATTTCCCTCGAGAATTCACTACACCTATGTTGGAATCCAAATCCACAGTCTCCTAAACCATGGCGTTTTAGCAAACATGAGTTTTCCCCTGAGCCCACATTCAAGAACTTCAATGCCTACATCATTAATGCCTCTTTCCCAGACTCCTCTCTAGTCACTCTGGTATATATGTAGCATTACTGGTCAAGAAATTCACGATGGTATAGCCATAACGGTGGCAAGAGGACTCCGGCATACTCCGTTGCATTCGAGAGGATTGAGCTGAAATAACCATAATACCCTTTGCCCTTTATTTATTTATTTTAAAAAAATCTTTACTTGACCGGAAATGATAAAAAGGATGAAAAGCTTAACTCAAAAATATTTTGGAGACCAAATCAATCCAAAAAAAAAAAATAAATTAAAAAGGACGAAAGGCACCAAAATTTGAAATTTTGCAGATGAAACTCGTCAATTTTTCATACTATAGGTTATTAAAAAACTATCACATTCGTAACTATTTTTTTATATAATACAATGTTGATAATATTTCTAATTTAAAATGCATTCAATTAGTTCAATTTTGTAACAAATAAAAGTTCATTCCACCATTTGAGTGAAATGATAATTATTAAATAATACTTTTAAATATAAAGGAAAATAAAATATAGAATTTAAGTGCATTAAAATTTAGAAATCAATAATAAATCATGGATAAAATCGTACTTAATAATGATCATGATTCATGTGTTTAAACTAAATAAAATTTAAAATTATATAAACAAATACAAATTAATTTATTAAATTAAAAATGTAATTAATAACGTCTTTTAAAAGTAATGTATATAAATAGAAATTTTGAAAATTTAGCTTTTGCTCATAACAAAAAGTATTCAATGGTTTTTTTTTTTTTTTCTATGGCTGAGAGATGACACATTGAAAGTTATTTTTTAAAAAAAAAAAAAAATTTGTTTTTAATTTTATTATACACAGAGATAATTCAAAGTGATAATAATATTTCTTGATACAAAAATTATCATTTAAAATAACTTCAATGAACTTATTTTAACTAACAGAATAATAATAATACATTATCAATTTAAAATATAATGATTCAAAAACATCGATTTAACATAAAATATAATTTGAAAATACAGCTAATAAACCATACCGAATTTAATTAATAAAACTTTTAAAAAAAATATTGAAAATTACACATAGTATTAATTTTTTTTATTTTTAGAAAATATATTAATTTAAAAGAGTAGTAAATTACTTTTTCTTTACTATTTATTAATTATATTATGTTATACTTAATAATGACTTCCTACCTATTGCGTGAGTTTTTAGCCTAATTTGATGAATATTTAATAAGTTGAATCTATATTATAAATTTATTGTGTAAACCTTAATAATTATTAAATATCATCAAATAACATCTTTAATAACCAATTAACTTACAATATTTAATTTGTTGATTGTTTTGCAAATATTTCAGAATTGATTAACAAATTTAATTTTTCTTCCCAAAGATACCTTACTAGTTTAAATAATTTACATTCAACGTTAGAATTGCTTAAATATAAATAATATCTTATATCTTCCATAACCATGACACTTCATTTAGGGAAAGGGAATCCAAGGGTTCATTTCATAACAATATTTATTTTTATTTTACTTAATATAAATGAGGATATAAATGATAAATATTTTTCTTATTTAATATATTTATTTAAAAGTAGAAGGGAATTATTATGCATGAGTGAATAAAAGTAGCAAAATTTTACAAAAAAAATAATATTAACAAAAATTTTTGGATAAAAAGTAAAGATGTATTCAAAATTCAAATATTTGTTGTGTTATTCTCGAACAATCCAACCAAACGATGTAAATGGTGTATAGCTAAGAAAGTATATGATCCACTTATTTAATAGATTAGAATTCTCATTTTAGAATTACTGGTTTAAATAATATACATTCAATTTTAGAATTACTTAAAATATAAATAATATCTTATATAACCATGACACTTCATTTAGGGAAAGGGAACGCAAGGGTTCATTTCATAACGACATTTATTTTGATTTTATTTAGTATAAGTGAGGATAAAAAAATAAATATTTTTCTTATTTAATATTTATTTAAAAGTAGAAGGGATTTTTTACCCCTGAGTGAATAAAAGTAGCAAAATTTTATAAAAAAAGGGAAAATAGTAAAAAGTACATATCAATTATTTATAATTCACTCATAATACCCATAAACTTTATTTTCATATATTTATATACATAATTAATTTATACGTCTTTATTTCTACCCATCACCACATCGCACGGAGGAATCAAACCATTAGAGACGTGCTTATTGTTTAAGGGCAAAAAAATCCTTTTAAGTCCATTCCTGTATAAATAAATAAATAAATAAAATAGGTGGGTTTATTGAATAGTTCTTTTAAGTGAGATCTTAACAAATTGATTCATACGGGTGGCTTTTAGTTATTTTTTTGTGGGAATAAACTTAGAAAGATTATTTTGCTCTTAAACAATAAACACATGTCTTTAATAAGAGACAGAATGACGATGACCCGATTTCTCGTGGGGTGTAGTGGTTGGTAGAAATAAAGACATGCAAATTGATTATGTATATAAATAAATAAAAACAAAATTTATGGATATCATGGATGAATCGTAAATAGTTGATGTGCACTTTTCGATATTTTCCCTAAAGAAAATCATGTTAACAAAAAAATTTGGATAAAAAGTAAAGATATGTTCAAAATTCAAATATTTGTTGTGTTATTCTCAAAAGTTCCAACCATACCAGGTAAATGGTCTACAGCTAAGAAAGTATCTGGTCCACTTATTTAATGGACCAAAATTCTCATTTTTTTTTAAAATTATCTTATAATTTTGTGATTGTGTCGGGTGTCAAATTATAATTAAGTTAAAAAATTATTACATACAAGTGCCTTTTAGTTTTTTTTTTTTTTTGGTAGAAATAGACTTAGAAGGATTATTTTGCATTTGAACAAAAAACACATGTCTCTCACGTAGGTCAGAATGATCTGATTCCTCATTGGGTGTAGTGGTAAGTAGAAATAAATACATGTAAATTAAGTGTGTATATCTAAATAGATGAAAATAAAATTTATGGATATTATGGGTGAATCATAAATAGTTAATGTACATTTTTTGCTATTTTCCCTAAAGAAAATAATATTAAAAAAAATTTGGATAAAAATTAAAGATGTGTTCAAAATTCAAATATTTGTTATGTTATTCTTCAACGTTCTAACGAAATGACAACTCAGAAAGTATCTAGTCCACTTATTTAATGGATTAGAATTCTCATTTTATTTTTAATTATTTTATAATCATGTGACAATGTCAAATAATAATTAAGTAAAAAATTTATTACAAGAAATAAAGAAGAATTTTCTTTTTTAACCTTAAAATTTTCATCAAAATATAAAGAAAATAGGTCTTAATACACTCCACTACAATTTGAGCTTTCCCCTCACACTACTACACTCCACGCCACGGCATCCCACGCCGCAGGCCCACTCTCTACCCTTCCCCCCGTGCTTCTATAATTAAGCCGTTTGGAAATTCTCCCTTCATTTCAGCAAACAATTGTCTGAATTTCAATGTAAACCCAACTCAAACAGCCATGAAAGCAGCAAACTCAGATATCCCTTGAGTCTGTGGTTGTATATAGAGGTCCTTGATTGGTTTAATCGGTGATTTAATCTGGTGGGTTGGTGGTTTCTATTTGGTTGTGATCACTTCCACTCACTCGAACTGGAATCGAGGGTTTTTAGGGTTTTGATAAAATTCATTTCGTTTAAGCAGTAGACTTGAATTGTTCTTGAGGTGTTGCGAAATGGAGTCGGAGGACGATATGCACGATGCCAAAGAGGTGGAGTCTGCTGATGATGATTTCTATAGCGGAATGGATAGCGAGGGAGATTATGACTATGATGGTGATGCCGTCGATTATGATTACATGGGCAACGAGATTGATGACTCTGACGAGGTTCTTGAGACCCGTGGGCAGGTTTGCATTTTTTCAAAAGCCCTAGTACACTTGTTTTTCCTTGACTTTTTTTCAACTGGGTTCATGAAATTTGATTAACTTGATAAGCCGTTACATTTTTTTTTTCTCTTGAAAAAGTTTTCTGTTTGAATGAAATATAAGAGCTTTTGATTGATGATTGTTGGTTTTCTACTGGGCTTTCCGGTGTGAAATCGCCACTGAGGTCTCTCATCTATAGTAAATGGCTTGCAAACACTTTCTTTATCTTAAGGGATTGTAGCATTGTGGTTGAAGCTGAAATGGTATTTAATTCTCGAATCAGATGGTGTAGCATTGTTGTTTTTCATGTCATTGAGCTTCTAGCGGCCTTTTATGGGTTTATCTTAATAATAAATGAGGTGGGATTTTTGTAGTGACAATTACAGGTTCTGCTGTCTGGTGTTAATTCTTGTAAAAGTCAAAAGATTTCGACTTTTGTGGTTAGAATTTGCATATTGATTGCATGGTTTGTTAGTTTATGCTTTCTGTGTGCATTTGCCAGTGAATTTTAAGGTACTTTGTATAGTTTCACTTTTCAGGGTAAGCCATCCTTTAGATTTGGAAACCCAGTTAGATCAGTACGTGAAGATTGTAACTGAGATGAATGAGTTTTTGGATTAGACCTAGTTAGAAGACCTCCATGGCTCCATGTCATTAATTTTCTCTGTCCGCATTGCAATGTAGATATGTAAAGTTTGAACCTTGAGGGATTGGGTTTGACAAACTTATCCCTAGTGTATGTGATTCTTTGATTTTGATTTTATTTGTTTTGAACTTAGTCTCCCTGCTTTTGTTTTCCAGAAGAATTTTACGATTTTGAAAGAAGAAGATATAAATCAACGCCAAGAGGATGACATCATGAGAATTGCTGCTGTTCTCTCTGTATCAAGAGAAACAGCATGCATATTGTTGCGGCGTTACAACTGGTAATTCTCTTGTCTTCTTGAATAGAGTTGAGAGGTTTTTAACCTGTAGTATGATTAGGGTTTAATATGTGTTTTGTAAAGTTAAGGTGTTAGTTTATTGTTCGTTGGCAGGGTGTTATCTTCCATATACTCGTTTAGTACTTCTTAATTAGATTGTTGCCAAAATTCCAATGCAGGAGTGTGAATAATGTGCATGAAGAATGGTTTGCTGATGAAGAGCGAGTCCGTAAGGCTGTTGGATTATTAGAGAAACCAGTTGTTCTGTTCTCAAATGCTAAGGAGGTAGTTATTTATTGTAATACTATAGTTTTTCTATAGTTCATCTGTCATATTAAGTACTTTTCTCTATCACATTGTCACATGCTAGTCTTTTCCTTTTGCAATGTTCCAAATTTTGTCACAATATGGCAAAAATCAAAGCTTTTCAATTTTGTTCGTTCCAGTGACAATGATAGCCTTCTCTTTCTTAATAATATAAGATTTGAGCATATATTTTATTCTGAAGGAGACATATTTAGACAAATTTCAACATAAGAGAATGGAGCAACAGATGGAACACAGTCTTTTTTATATATGACATAAATAAAAGTGCTAATACTTGACCATGACTCAAATTATGGAAAATGGTTTTAATAATGTATGATGCATTATGCTATCCTGAATTTCCTTTATATCATTCTTTAATATTTAATTAAAATTTTGTGCAGGTTGCTTGTGGAATTTGTTTTGATAATCATCCTCTTGATAGCATAACTAGTGCTGCATGTGGCCATCCATTTTGTAATACTTGCTGGAAAGGTTGATTCTGAATTTATACTGCACTTCTATGTATATTAATGGTACTTTAGTTGGCATTGGAGTGTATGACATCAGGGCTTGTATTTTTGGCAATAAGTAGATGACAGAACTGTACTGATCTGTCATTGAGTCTTTTTGGGAAGTGTTCTTCTGAATTTTGAACATCTTGCAAAATGACATTTATAGGCTATGTATCTTTCTGAATGTTATTGAGAGTTCATTTAATTTGTTTCTTGACTTGTATTAATAGTTGTTTATATTTCATCTAGAAATTAGGAATTGTACCTTCTTAATCCATAACATCTCAATGCATGCTATGTTCGTATTTGTCAATTTCATCTTTGTTTTATATTTCAAGCTGCTTCATGTTAATTGACATTCACCATTTTTGTATTTGTCTTTCTAGCTTATATTAGTACTTCCATTAATGATGGCCCTGGGTGCTTAATGCTGAGGTGTCCTGATCCAATCTGTGGAGCTGCAATTGGGCAAGATATGATTGATGTGCTGTCATCCAATGAAGATAGCGAGAAATATCACCGTTACCTTCTCAGGTCTTATGTTGAAGACAACAGAAAGGTGTGTCTAACTTTCTATTCAGGGTATTGTGTCCTATTAATTTCTTGGACTCCTTGTATCACCATTTTCTGTTTTGTTCAACCTCTCTCATCCTTTCCTACTACTGCCACTTCTTTTTTTCCTCTAAAGAAATAGGTGATACTAAATTTATTTTATGATAGATTTCCTGGTAATCCCTCTTGATGATGGTTTACTTTACCCATGCATGCAATTCACTTCACACAAACTCCAAAAAAGTAGAGCGACATAGAACATCAACACTTAATGTCTGCATCAAATTTTTTTATTAGTAAGTAGATTCATCTGGCTTGAATTTGGAATATCATTATGTTTCCTGTGGGATTACCTGCTTGACCTAGTTGATTTTGCTGCACAGAGGCACTACTGAAAATTGCACTTTGTTTTTTCCATTTTTATATTTTCCCTCTTCTATCATGAATGATCCTGTTAAAATTTGCCTGTTTCTAGGGTTTTATGTAAGTGTGTGCTTTACTGGTGCATTTGAATTGAAGGTCATACTCTCTCACTTTATACATTAATGTTTCCTGATGAATCACTGTGGTAATGTCAAGAACATTTATTACAATCAGATGCTAGGCATTTTAACCATTTTTTCATTTAATTTGGTCCCGAGGAATTGTTGGCATTCAAGTTATATGTAAAGTGTTCACAATTAACTGCCTTGAGATTTTTTAAGTATATATCTGATCTATGTGTTACTCAGGATAATAAGGTTCCAAAATGTAATAGCTTCTGTATGCATAATATTCTGTCCATAACTCTGGTGTTATTTTGCTATCTTGGGAACTTTACCCTTTGAGATGAAGATTTGTAATTTCTTTTTTCCTTTTTTTTTTTTTGTGTGTGTGTGTAGACAAAGTGGTGTCCTGCGCCAGGGTGTGATTGTGCTGTTGAATTTGTGGTTGGAAGTGGAAGCTATGATGTTACTTGTAGTTGTTCGTATAGTTTCTGTTGGAATGTAAGTCCCCATTGAATGGAGATACATTTGATTTTAGTTTTCATACATCAAAGCCATGTGCTTAGTCAACGTTGATCTAGCAGTGTACAGAGGAAGCTCATCGTCCCGTGGACTGTGATACTGTTGCAAAGTGGATTTTGAAGAACAGTGCTGAATCAGAGAACATGAATTGGTAATCCTTTTGTTCGAAACTGGACTCTTTTATATGATTGTACTAAATTCTTCTGGTATTTATCTGAAGCTGTAATATGTCATAAATGCCATAAATCCCTTTCTTGGTAGTCTTTAACTCTTCTACAGATTTTAGTACTTGTATCTGAGATGTTTTAATTGTATTATTTGAGTAGTGAAAAAATTTCCAATCCAGCAATTTATTTCTCTGCCTCTAAATACAAATAGTGGAAATGTTCAGATTTTCCTGCTGATTTATTCATTGGTCAAGGTGTAGTAGTAGACAAGGGTGGCCGATAATTGGTTTATAAAGGAAACAAGATCTCAAAATTGATTGTAATATCATCTTTTCTCTTGATGTTATGAACACTGAATTTTGATGATGAAATTAGGAGTGGTAGACATAAGTACTTGGGACTTTTTGTTCCAGCACACAGTCGAGTTGGGAAAAAGGACTAACCAATGAAGTAGTGAGTAGATGAAGTGTTTGCTAATGGATTATAGTGGTTAAAAATACAAATGTGAGGGTGAGTATTGAACTACCTGGTAGAGGTTCTTTTGTTGTCTCCCAGACATCATGGCATAATACTGTAAAAAATAAGGCATCAAGGAAATTTTTTTTTGCTGTTATGATAATTATTTTGATAGGTTTCTACGAGTTATTCTGGAAAATAGATATTTAAAACACCCATGAGTAGAATAAAGAAGAAAATTAAATTATTTTAATGTTATTAATTTAGATTCAAGACACATCAATAACCCTGTCTGGTCAAGTAAGTGCTTGTGACAGATATAGGAGTTATTGATGAGTCGATGACTATTTTCTAATCATGCTAATGCTATTCTGAATACTAGGATTTTGGCCAATTCCAAGCCTTGTCCAAAATGCAAACGGCCAATTGAGAAGAACCAAGGTTGCATGCATATGACTTGCACACCCCCTTGCAAGTTTGAATTTTGCTGGTAAGCTGCTATTTGAATCATTTGCCATGGGGATGTAACTATTTTTTTCTGCTTTTATGATGATGACAAAACTTCAAATTTTCTGCTGAAATTTTACGATCTTCTCCTTTTCGTTCTTTGTTACAGTTTACGGACGTTCTTGAATTTTCAGGTTGTGTCTTGGTGCATGGTCAGAACATGGTGAGAGGACAGGTGGATTCTATGCTTGTAATCGCTATGAAGCAGCAAAGCAAGAAGGAGTGGTATAAGTTTCGATTAATATTTTCTTTTATTTTGTCAATGGGCATAGCATTCACGAATATTTCCGATATGGTGACTAACTTTGTTGCTTGCAGTATGATGAAGCTGAAAGGAGGAGGGAGATGGCAAAGAATTCGTTGGAAAGGTATACACATTATTATGAGCGATGGGCCACCAACCAATCGGTATGTGTAAGATCTTGTTTCTGAGTTGTTGTTTCTCAATGAATTTTGACCGTTAGTCTTCGACCTTTTTCCTTCTGTCTTTATTGATTTTAATCGAACTCTGCGATGGCCATCTTCCATTTTCAGAAATTTCTGCATCTTCTACTATTTTGTTTATCAATTTTGTTTTTGTTGGTTTTGCTGTAAAATGTATTTGAAGTGGAATTGCAGCCCTTCCTGGATTTCTGTATGCATGTCGATTTTTGGATTTGTTAGTTTTGTTTCTAAAATTATTAAAGCATCCCAAATTTGAAGCTGTCTGATTGAGACTTGAGATTTTCTTCCCTTATTGAGTGGAGTCTTTGTAAGGAAAGTCATTTGTAGTCTTGATAGACTTCTATGTTGCGTATTGTGTGTGTGAATTTTCATGTAAAATAATTAGTAGAGCATGGCTATGAAAAAGAAAATAAAGAAATCTTGTTGTCAGTATCTTAAGCATTGATAGGATGATCCAATATTGTGATGGACAGGATTAGTGGCAATAAAGCATTCCTGGACCTATGCTCACTCCCTGTAGTTTTTTCAGATAAATTGAGAATCGAGTATAAACAAAGAAGTTGTGTATTTTATATCATTAGATGGTTTGTTTTCCCTTTTTCTTCCTTATGCCCTACTTTAAGCTCTAAGATTCCATCTTTGGCTTACAATTTCTCAGGGGAAATAGGGAATTGGCTTAGATAAGGTTATGGAGATTGTGATGTGAATTAAGTTTCTGATCTATATCCTTTCTTTCTCTGTTAAGATCCATTTTTGACCATATACTATCACTAATATTAGGAGACAGGAACAGGACTAAGATGAATTTACAGGAATGTAGCATTCTTGACTTCTTATGGAACATAATTCCAGATTATTAATCTTGTTATTTAGTTTTAGAAAAAGATGTTCCACGTATGTGGAGGGCTATGAAATTCTTAATCCATATGAAGTTTTGGAGTATATAAGTAAACCGTAGAACCTCTCCCTGCTTTGGTATGGTTAAATGTTTCATTAACATATATATATATATATATACGGATTTGCGGAGCGCACCTTAATGTGCGCTCCGACCGTTACCGTAACGGCAAATTGCTACAGTGTTGCTTGGTTGCAT
>JAOXNR010000030.1:9423051-9468295 GCA_028571225.1 Parsonsia alboflavescens
TTATATCATATATAAACACACACACACATATATATATATATATATATATATATATATATATATGTATATATATTATTGGTATACTATAGAGTATCATACTTGTATTAGAAGATCTTAAATGATGATAGAATAAATAAAAAGTTTTTCTAGGAAATTTAAAAATTGTTAAATAAGATGATTCCAAATTCCTCAAAGAGTTGTTTTGACCAATGGTGATATAGCACGTGTAATTTTTTTTTTTTGGGTCAATTTATCTCTATTTTTATGTATTATAATAGATAATAGATTATTAAGATGATAAATTATAAAAAATTTCGAGAAGAATATAAACAAAGTACATTGAATAAGGTATTTATGATTAGAACATTTTTTTAAAATTTTTTTTTTATCTTCAGACATAATTAGTCATTTTAACACGTGATAACTTGAGAAATTACCGCTTAGCATAATATTGTTTTCTTATTATATACTTACTTTTCACCGGCGGCCATTTTGTCAAAATTAATGTAATATATTTTTTTTCCCCTTAAATGACTCAATTTATGATTTTAATTAAATTAACAACATTAATTAGGGAAAAAAAGAGACAAGAGTAATATATTACAATATTAATAAAATATCTAATAAACTAAAAATAATAATTTATATTTGTGATAGGAAAAGTTAATTCAAATGACTAATAAATAGTGATCGAGGGAGTATGAGTTATAGCAATGTTTTCAGAACCGGACCGGTCATTGAATCGGAAAAGTTACTGGTTCAAGGTTTAATGGTTCAACTGCAATTGAGTCGGTAATTGGACCGGTTAATTTAATAATTAAAAAATATTTATTTTATAGATTGAAATATATCAAAATAATATAATTTATTCTCAAATTAACAATATATATGCATAAAATAAATGAAAAGAACATGATTATGACTAATTTATAACTAACCATACAAACCTATAAATATAAAGTATTTATAAAAATAAACATGTAATGGTCTCATATTTCATTGAAATCAAAAATCTTAAATATAAAAAATCTTAGAATTTACAACTTGCAAGTTAAAATCCAAATAACATAAAGTAAAAAACATACCAAATCCAAATTACATGATTGGAAATGATAAAGATATTTTACTTTTTTAAATATTTTATATATATATTAATATATTTTAGGTTGAATGATTCGATTTTTATATGATATATATAGTGACAAGGTTTTGTTTTGATAATTTTTTATATCAAAATAATAATACTCCTATAATTGCAATGGTTAGCTGTATAAGTCTCATATATTATAATATTAAGATGATAAGTAGTAGTAATCTATAACAATATCGGCAATACTTTTGATGTCCTATTTTTTTTTTTTTTTAACTGTATAGAAAAAGATTGAGAAAAAAATTTTCAATTCCAAAATTCAGTGAAGTTGGAAGCAAATTATAATGGTTTTAACTTTGAGTAACGAATTATGTAATTAACTATTTTGGACTGTTTGCTTATTTTTGGGACAATCCCACATTGGAGTTCAAAGAAAAGGTAAGACCCAATGAAATATTATAAATTCAGAATTCAAAAGCCCTTAACATGCACAAATTTCATTACATAATTATGAAATTGATTTTGTTTATTAATCAATTCAGTGTATTAAGTTTTTAATTTTATCAATTTAATCCCAAAAGTTTTTAAAATGAAAATCGGCCAGTTCAATATCAAATCGGCCAGTTTCCTTAAATCGGACCGATCAACTAGCCGGTTCCCAATTTGATTGGTTGGACTGGCCAGTCCGGTCCAATCCACAAAACAATGAGTTATAGATATAGATATAGATATAGATATATACTTAGATTTCTATATTATTAATATGATTAAATAATGAAATATAATGATTCACTTATTACTGAAATTCAATTTATAATTAAACTGAAATAATCTAAATAGAAAATAATTTCCCATTGAAATCACGTTTTTATTCTTTATATTTTCATTATTTAATGTACAGACATATTGATATAGATATATACTAGAGTTCTATGATATTAAGTAATATAATGATTAATTTATTATTGAAATTCATTTTATAATTAAACTGAAATAAACTAAATAGAAAATAATTTCCCATTGAAATCACGTTTTTGGTCTATATTTTCATATTTAATTTAATGTACAAACATAACAGCAATGCTGGCATCGCTCTCTCTCTCTTGACAGCTTGCACGGAGGTCGCACTTTCGGAATTTTTGAGCTCTCTCATCGGAGAGACACCGAAGGTGCCGTTGCTTTACCTCATGGGTTGGGTTGTCTTGTCAATGATCTAGCGATTCTTGATCATTTCCTATTTGATTTCCGCAAGTATTTTGGCTTTGATTTATTGCAGTGCTGCAAAAGTAATCTGATTCCGTGGGTTTGTCTGCAATCACACGTACTAGACGAGCTGACTCTTGCATACTTCTCTGATCGTTAGCGGCTGGAAAATCTCCATGAGGTGCTAATAATTGATTGGATCACTTACTTTTAATTTTGGGGTTTCATTGTTTTCCGGACACTGGGGCTAATACTGCTAATTGGATTTTTATAGTTTTGTAGGTAATGAAGGATTTGTATGAAAGGACTTTGAGTTCGAAAAATTCAGCTGAAATCCCGAGTGATAGTTCGATTGGGATTGCTGTGTTTTCTGAGGCAGGACCAAGCAGCCGTAAGTTCCACAAGCCCTCTTTGTGGTCAGGCTTCTTGGTGTCTGCTTTCTCGGCGTTTGAGAATAGTAGTGAGCCTAAGAGTACAAATAGGGTGTGTACTTCCAAGAGCTATGGGTGGACAACAGCTGTGAAAAGAATGATGAATAGTGGGTCAATGAGGAGAATTTTCGGTTTAGGTAAAACTGGTTTTCCTTGCTCCAAGAGCGAAATTTGGCTTCTTGGTAGTTGTTATAAACTCGCTCAAGATGATTCAACTGATCCAACTCAATCTGAAGGATTTGCTTTGTTTGTTGAAGATTTCTCCTCAAGAATTTTGATCACATATCGTAAAGGTATGTTATTTTTACAAAATTTTTTTTAAGTCTCCCTCCAGTCCATGGTGAGCACAAGTTTTAGCCATTACTAACTTTGGTTTTGGGTTTTCGAATTTTTAGGTTTTGCCGTGATAGAAGACTCAAAGTACACCAGTGATGTAAACTGGGGTTGCATGGTTCGAAGTAGCCAGATGCTTATCGCTCAGGTACTTGAATTTCATTTTTGCTTTAGTTTTAGTTTCCATCATTTTATGCTGTGAATTTTGATTATGGTTTTTATGGGTGACAGGCATTCCTCCTTCATATATTAGGGAGATCCTGGAGGAAAACGAACAAGGTAATATTACTGCTAGCGCAGGATTTTATGTATTTGTAACTTCTTTTATACTATCTTTTATTCCTTTGAAACTTTGTAATGATGACTCTTGCATACTATGGGATGAATTTGTGAAACTCATAGCCTAAACTGAAAAACGTTTTCTTAATTGATCAGCCAATGGAACAGATTTACATTGAGATATTGCACCTCTTTGGTGATTCTGAATCTTCACCATACTCCATACATAATCTTCTTCAAGCTGGAAAGGTGTATGGTCTTTCTCCTGGGTCATGGGTTGGCCCATACGCAATGTGCCGCACATGGGAAGCGTTATGGCGCAGTCAGAAGGAAACCTTAACTGCTGATCTTGCATCATCAATAAGTATATATGTTGTTTCTGGTGATGAAGATGGTGAAAGGGGTGGAGCTCCAGTGGTTTGCATTGAAGACCTCAGCAAGTATTGCATTGAACACTCTAGAGGCCAAGCTGATTGGATTCCAGTTGTTCTACTGGTTCCTTTGGTGCTTGGACTTGATAAAGTGAACCCTAGGTATGTTTTTTCTTATATCTATTCTCTTCAGCTTTTAGTCATGCCTGATACTTGCTTAACATATTCACTGGTGATTTAGCAAGTGTTTCCGTTTTTGTGATATTGTCCTGTTTAAAATTTCGTTGACATCGTATTTGAAGTAGAAATATATAAAACTGTTTGAATAATAATTATTTTGGCATGATGGATAGAAATTTATGAAAACAGTGGAGACTTTGGGCTTCTGAATCTGAGATGTTAAAATTCCTGTTTGATCCTTTAATTTTGGTTTCCCCGATAGCTATTGGCCTTCTAAATGTATGCATAACGTCTCTTTTTGAAAGAGAAGGAAACCTTTGAATTATTTAATTCTCTCTTCAAGATTGATGAATCTTATTTGGAATTAGAGCTCACGGTGTGCAATTTTTTTGGTGAGGTTTATAAATATTATAAACCTCTGGTTAGTTATGTTAGCACCAAACAGTTCTTGGAGGTATCTTCTGCCTTTTCTATTGTTGCATCTAATAATTTTTCAATTCCTTCGAGATGTGTAGTTTATCACTTCAAAAGGGGATGTTTAGCAAAATACATTGTCCGAACATTTGGCTTTGATTTAGAAGAATGAATATATCATGTATGCATTTCATGGATGTGGTGTTTCTAATTCTCATTACCCCCTTTTTTTGTACATGTTTGTAGAGAAGCAAAATATTGTTTACTTGTGAATGCTCCTTTATGATTATCGTAATTTATGTGTCAGTTGAAGCTTTATTAGAATTTACTGAACATGGAATCTCAGTGAGCACTACAGTTCATACTTTGAGACCCTTTCCTAGTAATAAATAAAGGTTTCCTTCCTGCTTTGTCTGGTTGGTCATGTCTAATTTCACATTAGTATAAAATCTTTTAATTTTCCTACTAAGAAAGAGGTTTTGGATTAGAATTGGTAGCTGATGATATTTTATTACCTTATATGTGGTTTTGGGGGAATTTATATTTCATTCCTTTAAAGCAGGGACAAATATATTCTTTCCGTGAATACAAAATATTCAGTGTGTAATATGTGTTAGCAGCAATGATCATCCAGGATGAATGACCATCTGGCTTCCACTTAATGTCTTTGGGGGATGTTTGCTCTCTTATCATGGATACTTTTTCTTTTCCATTTTTCCCCTTTTAGAAGTAAAATATTTTCATTTCTATCCCTCTGCTGCTCGTTGGTTTGTTGGTAGTGGTTACATCTTCTAGAAGTTAAAAAGAGAGAGCTAAAATTTAAGATCAAAAACAATAAGTATATCATTTCCCATGTTTTTGATTAGGTTTTAAATAAGTAGGACGTTACATCTTCTAGAAGTTCAAAAAAGAGAGAGCTAAAATTTAAGATAAAAAACAATAAGTATATCATTTCCCATATTTTTGAGGAGGTTTTAAATAAGTAGGAGGAATATCTGTTTGATATTTGGTTTCTTAGGTCCACATTGGGAATTTGTTTTTTTTTTTTTTTTTTTGGGGGGGGGGGGGGTGGAGTGTGAGGGAGGATTTGATGTAATTAGACTCCTGGTTTTGTGCCTCTAGATTTATCTAATCCAATCACAATTATTTTGAAAACATGCTATTGACTCATCACTTTTCTGAGGGTTAGTTTATGAGTGAATGTGTATGATTCTGATGTTTGGCAGTATGGGGTTGGGATGCCTTCAAATGTGTGAAGAAATTGAAAGTTCATCAGCAACATTAATGACATGTTGGCACAATTTGATACACCATGACCGTTCCAACTTCTGATTTCATTCCAGCTTTTGGTATGAACAGTTTTAGTAGGAAGGCCTTTTCCATTTCAAGAAAGGCTTTTCCACTCAAAACTTCGAGGAAAGGGCATTCCTGTAGAGGTTGAAATTTAGAAAAGGTTTTAAAGATGATTTTAGTCGTGCATTTTCAGTGTCATACTTAGATACCTGTTAGGATTTAGACACATTTTATAGCATTATCTTTGTATTTTTATACTGTATGTAGTGGCTTTACTACTTTGTATGTTTGTTAAGAAATTTATTATTACAAATTTTGTTTTATTTATATTTAATATTTGATATAGTACCACTTACCTAATGTGAATTGAAGTCTAAATGGCTCAGATGGGTTTGATTGATGGAATTTATATTCATTGCTTATATATACACACTCATATATATTATATATATATATTCACACACATACATATAGTGTGCATAGAGTTGTCTATGGAGGATGGCTGCTTATGGTGATTTTGCCAAAAACTTTCCATTTTGGACAGTGAATGGCAGATATTGTGGTCAATAACATTTAAAATATAACAAAACAACATTCTGATCATATGGTTCATATAAATAACAATTGACATAATTATGAAGGCTTCAAGTGAAATAACTATTAAATAAAGCATTTGAACAACACAGGATTGGAGAAAATCCTCCACAAGTCATAAACCGCCAAAACTCTGTGGTGGATTGAAGAAAATCCATTGCTGCCATTTAACAGCACTTAGAACAACATAAAATGTCATAAAGTTAAAGAAAATCCTCAATGACCGTTGTAGCCCCGTGGTGGTTTGAAGAAAATCTGCTGCTGACATTTAACAACAGTGCGTGGGCAATTGACTTTTGAGCTGAAATTATGTAAAAGTTATTTGATGGTTTCCAATTTTAATGTGAAGGCTAGACATAATAAAGGGAAAAAATGACTTGAAATTTTTTGGTGGGAAGATATGAGATGCAGACAAATATCTTGTATTGAATATGTGAGGAAATGCGATCCGAACTCTATTAACTAGATTGCAACTGGTTTCTAAAGGCTGATGTACATTAACAGTTCAGATAGCTCTATGGTAAAAGTTACCTTGAATGCCCGGAATCAAATAAATCTGCTAAATTTCATTTCTTGTATCTGTTTTTTTTTTTAAAATCATCTTCTTGTTTGAATTTATGTAGGTATATTTATGGTCTCAGATGCTTTTATTGCATGGGAATCACTTGTAGCATGTGAAGCTTATATGGCTAACCCAATAACATAAGTTTCTCAAGGGACCTTCTGCTGAGTTTTCTGAACTTTATCTGTGCACTTTAAAAGGTTTACTGTTAGTTGAAAACTACGGGACTTTGAATATTTTCCTGTGTAATTTTGTCAGACGAAAGACTAACTTCAACTTAAGTCATCTTGGAAATGTGGTAAGTGTTTGAAAAGTTGAAAACATAAATACTATTTGAAACTTCTGACCTTAGGGAACTTTGATGTCTATCATCAGCAAGCATATTTTACCCACTGTTTGTCGAGGCATATCTTGCCGAATTACTTATTGAATAATCTTTAAGGTAATGTTTAATATCTTGGAATCTGCAAAATATAGCTGTACCTTTGTTAGTCATTAGTCCAGTACGTGCTGTATGTTGATCTACACATCAAGTTTGGAGTGTGTTTCTCATTTGTTTGAAATATAAACAACTCAGGAACGGACATTAGCAGTGAAATTCACATCCTGAAGCTTTCATTAATTGTTCAAAAAGGGAAAAAAAGGGGTTTTGCATTGCGGGGGAAGAACTATGTTGTTAGGTTACCCAATATGGCAGAGGAATCTGTTAAAGCATCTTCTTAATGACTCAGAACATGACATTCATCAATTATCCAATATGGTTGGTGTGGACTCTCTTTTGTCATTGAACATTCAGTCAAGCAGTTAGGTGTTTTACAGGCTGCTAGCTAAAAAGACTTGTGAAACTGTCAAGGGAGAGTGTTTGCATTTTGAGCTAGGTAATTTGGAATAACTGGAAGACTTACCAAATCTCCCTTTAATCTAATCATGGTTACATAAATGAGGAATTTGCTTGACACCTTTTTCTGTCGTGCTCTCCTGTCCCAAAAACAAATGAAGGCTGATTAGAAGTTGAATAGTGTCATGTTCATTTTATTCACATTGTATTTGTGTTTTAATTAATATTTTTATTATATAGGTATCTTCCTTTGCTTGGCGCTACATTTCATTTTCCTCAGAGCCTTGGTATTTTGGGAGGTAGACCCGGGGCTTCGACATACATCATTGGCATACAAGATGACAATGCATTCTATCTAGATCCACATGAAGTGCAGCAGGTATAGGTTCCTGTTTGTTTCTTTTACTTGTATATATTATTCAACTACAGTGATTTATTTAACCTTCTGGTAACTATGTAATGTTCCATAATATCTCAAGTGATGGATACTTCTGAAACTATGATGGTTGGGGAAACTAAATCTTTTCCTAGATCTTCATGCTTATTTTTTTCAATTTCGTGAGAAGATTAGTTTTTAATGTGAACAGATATGACCTGACTTGTTGATCTACATGATTAATGCTGGGAAACATGACACCTTCAGAAAGTTGTGAGAAGGTGAAGCTTTTGCATTGTATTGAGGGTCAAAAGGTGTGTAATTGAATTTGAAGATTGGAAAGAGATTTGAGTTTGAAATGAAGGTCTTTAAAAGACAGAAATTTGATGCACAAAAGTAATTAGTCATTTGCAACACAAATAAAATTCATTAAGAATCTTGAATTGTCCCTGCAGGTTTGCTACTTTCTGTGGTAAGAGTATTACTTGTAACCTTTATACTTGTGTACGTATGTCGGGGGGGGGGGGGGGAGTGAGTGAGAGAGAGAGGTATATGAATTTGTGCAAGGTAGTTAAGTGCCCTGTTATTGTTTCTAACATGATTGGAGAAGCATTAATTGCCAGCCTTGCATACCTAAAAGCAGTTAAAAATGGAGGTCTTTTTAGAGCTGAATTTTGAGTGCAAAAGTAGGAAATTAACCACTCCTGTTTGTAACCATTCCTTGAGTGATTGATCTTGTATGCTTTCTGCATTTGGTTCTATTTTCAAGATCAATCCTTTAGAAACCTGTGAATGTATTGGTACAAATAAATCATTTGTTTATCATTAGTGTTTTACGTGTTAGGCAAAGATAGATTCTTTTAGGTGTGAGAAAGAGAGATTTGTATGATTGATATGTATACAGCAATTGATTATATCTTGAGATCACACATGATTACAGAGGAAATTATTTTAGAGCCTTAGTTACCCAAGGCTCCTATTCTTAAAGTTTGGCTTACACTTTTAACGTAAGAAATTATTACAAGAAGTTACACTTATACTGGAGCAAGATCAACATATGAATTTAGTAGAGCAAACATGAGGCAATGTTTTGTAATTTTTATGAGAACAAATTAAATAATAGGATTAATTTAGATATATTTTTAGTATAACATGTTAAGAGAATGCTATAATGCATAATCATTTGTATAATACAGTATTTGCAATGGTCCTTGAACAGAATCCTAAAGAAAGTGATATACATCTATCCAAAATTGAATATCTTAGCTTACTTTTTAGGAGATTTGACCATGAGCAAGTTATTATTTTACCTGCAGTAACTCAAGAGGTCAGTGGTTTATGAGTTAGTGCCAGCAACATAACTAATCTAAGTTGGTCTTTTGTTGAACATTTAAATAGAACATGTGTTTATTTGATATTCATTTTTTTGACACTCTAAAATAGAAGAGGTTGTGGTTTCAAAGGCTTATATTTAGCAATATGCTTGAATTCAAGTATAACATACCATGTGATTTCTCTTTTTCTAACTAGACAAGGTATTTTGACTCTTAAACTTTACAAAGAGCAACACTAAGAGTAGTTATAATAGATTTCTGTGTATAAGAATGAAAAAAGAGGAATAAGGAGTGAAGAAGATAATTTTTCTACCTTTTTTTTCTTCTTGAACAAGATTTTTCTGCCTAGGATGAATTTCAATATTTAGTTAAATTCTTTCATGAAAGACTATTTCCAGGGCAATAATTTGGCAGGTGGGTGAATTTCTGCTAACTGTCTTTACTCGGTATGCTTTATTAATTTTATGAGAGAAGAAATAGAAAACTTCAATGAAATGATAATAGAACAATACAGATGCTAAACATTATAATGGAAGCCATGAATGTCATTTCATTACTTTTGATATTTATAGCATAAAGAGATGACCTTTACAAGGAAATCAATCGCAGAGAATAAAACACTCGTCATAAGATTAAAATACAGCCAATCATTACACTAATGACTAGATCATTAAGGACACCTATGCTGAATTCTAGATGATTGTTGTTGAGTCATCAAATCTCCACTAGCTAGAGTGGAGCTGCTGAAGCTTGAGCTTCACTTGAGCTGGATGAAGCTTCAGCTTACTTAAGCTGATCTGATGCCCACAAAACTCCTTTTCTGAACCTTCTTTAAGTTGATATACACGTTAAGCTAGTTTATTTTTCTCCAAAAAATGTTGTTTAGTTCATTTTAATCAAATTTCAAAATTGATTTGTCAGGCGGTTGACGTCAGGAGGGTTGCCTTGGACGTTGATACTTCTTCTTACCACAGCAAGTAAGTTATTTTCTGTGGTCATGCTTCAGTAGTCTTCTTGTTGTGAACTTGTTATTCTCTTTTTTCTGCATATGTATTTGTTTTAGCTGTGCTTTGCTTCATCTTCTCCTATTACTACTGCAGTAACGTAAGGCAGTTTCCTCTCGACTCAATAGATCCTTCCGTGGCAATTGGATTCTATTGCAGAGACAGAAGTAAGGCAGTCTTACGTCAGTTAATTTCTTTTCTTAGTTGTTAGAACAAATTGTGCAAATATTAAGTAATGATGCCAACTCGTTTTTCAGGTGACTTTGATGATTTTTGTTCAAGGGCATCTAAGCTTGCTGATGGATCTAATGGTGCTCCACTATTTACCGTTGCTGAGACTCGTAATCCTCCTTACATGGTGAACTGTCATGCAAATGTTAACAATATTGCTGAGTTTCCAGATCCAGGCTCCCTTGAAGGGCTGAGTGCAGTTGAAAAGGAGGGTTCTCCGCATGAAGATGACTGGCAACTCCTGTGACTTGGATTTGTGGTGGTGTATATAACTTCTCTGCCACTTCATTTGTTAGAATTTTTAAATGCACAGTGGTAAATGTTATATTTATCAGGAGACAAAATATTTAGAAGAATCAAGTTTAGCGTTAGGTGTCTTCTTTATCGTCATAAATTTTATTTATTTATTTTGAACTGGAAAAAAAAGGGAGCAATGTTGTGAAACAGATCATTCTTTTGTTCAATACCATTGAAGGGGATAATATTTGTGCTGGGACTTTTGCTTCCTTTGGTTCTTTGTTTTGCCATTTATTTGTGAAAAGATTTACTCCCTGAAAATCTTATTTGTTTATTGCAGTAGGCCTGAATAATGGTCAGAATGCTCTGGTGATGATTGTGTTAGATAAAACTGAGATCTAAAATAAGTGTTGGTGGTATGTTAATGGGATAAGGCTATCTGATAACATCTTTTTCAATTAAAAGATCTGTGTATGACATAATGTTGATGTTAATAATACTAGGTTTGTATGGATTTTTTTCATATATAATAAAATTTTTTAATATTTTTGAAAGGAAAAAATTACAATAACCCTTTTTTTAAAATTTTTTAATAGTTTATGAAAGGTTGTGTTCATTGATTATAAAACAAAAATATTCCGTCAATATTTTTTAAAAAATATATGTATATTTATATGTGAAACCATATAGAAATATTTTCTAAGATAGATTATTTTGAAGATGGGTTTTTCCAAAGAAACAGTAGATTTTGTCATGAATGATATTTCCACTACAAAGTTTTCGATCCTGTGGAATGGATTAAAACTGGACAGTTTCACCCCAACCCTGATATCAAGCAAGGTAACCCTTTATCACCTCATTTGTTCACTTTATGTGTGGAGGAAGGATTAGGAAGGGTATTCAAATTACTTGAAATTCACCAATGGTTTCTCATTTATTTTTTTGCTAAAGATCTTATTCTTTTTGGTGAGAATCATGTATCTCAAGCAATATGTATGAAAGAAGTCCTCGAATCCTTCTATTCAGTGTCAGGGTAGAGAATCAATCTCACCAAGCCCCATATGTATGTATCTCCTAATGTGTCTATTGCAACTCGTACACTTTTGAGCTCTCACGTGGGTATTTCAATTACTAGTAATTTGGGACATTATCTTGGAGTTCCTTTAATCCATGATCAACTTTATAGACTTTATAGTGGTTCTTATGGTTTTCTTATTGAAAAGATACAAAAGAAGCTCAGTGGTAGGAAGAGCAAAATATTATCTATGGCTTCTCGTATCTTACTTATATGAACTGTTCTAAGTACTATTTCCATGTACTACATGCAGACTTCTAAAATCCCATTGAAAATTCTTGATGATATTGAGCACATCTATCATTGCTTCCTATGGGATACTTTGGAGACTAAACATCTACATGTGGTAGGCTTGAAAGATATATGTAAGAACAAAGATTTTAGGGGTTTGGGTTTCAAATCTTTAAGCCAGGTAAATCAGATTACTCCTGCAAGGCTTTGGAGAATCTTAACCGAGAAGAACATATTATGGGCAGCTCTTATTTTGTCTAAATATGTTAAACATGAGTGGCAATAACTGCCCATGCAGCAATTAGGAGTAGGGTTTGGGTTTCAAATCTTTACTCTCACACATAGGGATTATAATTCATGGATGTAGGCTTCTACAATCGGCAATGACGCTTCGATTTCCTTTTGGCTTGATAAATGGTTAAGGGAGGAACCATTTATGCAACTCCTTCTTCAGCCCTTGCCTGTTGAGGAACGATGAAAAAAAGTTATAGATTATTTCAACTGATCAAGGTTGGGATATGGAGATGTTGACTTCTTACTTGGATGCTTCACTATGTGGTAAATTGGAACTTGCCATAGTTCACCACATGAACTACATAAACCATAACACAGTCATTGTACGAGTATCTAATAAAAATTGACGTAATCTTTGGTCCTTCAAAGGACCATTAAGATATTTAGTGTTCCTTTGGCTGGCTCAAAGAAACAAACTCAAAACCAATGCTTTCCTCTTCAATCGTCAAATTAGGCCTGATGTCAGTTGCACTCCTTGTTCTTGTCTGGTGGAATCTGAGCTACATGCTCTTTGAAATTGCAAGTATAGCAACGATATATTACTTTGTTTGGTGTCACCTACCCATCATCGTACTTTCTTTGATGAGCATCATATTGCTAATTTGAAGAATACTAATCTATGCAAGGAATGGGTATCTCTGCCTATGATCTTTCTTGGAATCTAATTTTCTGTATTACCCGCTCTCGTTTATGGTTTTGGCATAATACTAGTCTATATGAAGATGATTTTTATTTACGTAAAATAGATATTTGTTTACAACATATCTTAAGCAGAGTTTCTAGGTTAGATTATCATCCTTCAATTGAGCATGTAACTTCTGTTCCTGTGTAATTTATTTTCTTTGTAAATTTAATAATATAGATAAAATATATTTTAAAATAATGAAAGATTATATTTTTGGTTTATTATCCGTGTAATGCAAGGGTTTCCGTGTAATGCAAGTTTTTCGGTAGTATAAAAAAAAAATTTTAATACTTTTTGAAGGAAAAAAATTAAAACAATTTTTTAAAAGGTTATGAAATGTTATATTAAATAAAAAAATTCCATCAATGTTTTTTTAAAAAATATATAAATATTTATTTATTTATATACGAAGCCATATGAAAGAATGTGTTCTTTAGAAATATTTATGTGTAATTTTCATTTTTTCTTTTGCGTGTCTGGGCCAGTTAAAAATCCAATTGTGTATCCCAGAAGGGACATGTGTAATTTCAATTATATTTTATAAAAATCCAATTAATAAATTCATATTAGTTAATATTTGTCCTTTTAAATTTCAAATGATTGTTTATCATATTTATATTTTTCAAATTATATTATATGCTAAGTATACTTTTATGTCATTATATTTTAAAATGGTATTTAATAATTTGTAAATAAGTTGAATGAAGGTTTTTTTTTTTTTAAGAAATCAAATGGTATTTAAATATTTTTTTTTCACCAAGAAAAATTATTAAAAAAATGTAATAATAATAATAAAATTAATGTATCATCCACCATCAGTCCAAATTTTCATATTTTTGAAAATTCCAATGTATATAAAAAACTACTTAATCATTATGATTTATTTTGGTAATCTGATCAGAATTTGAAAACAAAAAAAAATAAATCAATGCACTTTTATATATTTTTTTGTAATCAAAATGCACTTGATATCCATTACTAATTGAATTAAAAATGTTATTAACTTGTTTTGTGGATCACCGTATGAATTTGACTTTTGTTTGGCAAGAGAAAAAAAAGGAACCTTTTCATTTTCCACCAAGGGTTAAATATTGTTCTAATTTTTATAAGGTTTAAAATTAATTATTAAATATTCTTTTAAATTCTTTACTAGTCTCCACTTGGTTAACTAGTTGTGTTACTTTTATATATAGTATAGATTGGGCCTATTTGGCTTGTGATTCAATTTTTCAGATGTCCGATAGTAGAAGTTTTTAAATATCTAAAATTTGAGTGTCTATTTAGACAAAAGAATTTGAGTAAAATTTTAAAAAATATAAAAAGACATTTAAGTCCCTTTTAAGTGGTTGAAGATTATGAAACTATCCATATTCTTCATAAGATTTACTATTTCTACCAAAAGTGTAAACCTTAGTAAAAGAAAAAAAAAATGCAATCAATTTGCATGCCTGTCACTCAACCTCCCATTCTTCTGTCCTCATAGCGCAACTGAATAATGTAATGAGAATGTAAAAGAAGGTGGGAGATAAAAGGAAAATTCCTAATCTAGTCCTGGAAGAAGAACAATGAGAGAAATAGTTATATATATATATAAATATATATATATATATATATATTATTCAAGTTCATTGATTTTCCTATTACACAATTGAATAATGAGAATGGAAAAAGTTTTACAACAGAGAAGAATTCAAAATATAGTCATGAAGAAGAGTCGAAAATTCACATAAACAATTTTAATAAAAATTCTAAGTTCACCAATGAAAAGGTTGAAAATTTCTCTAAAATGTGAAATCTGACAAAAGCCTTCACAATGATCGGAGATCGTCCAAGCGTTAGATTTATAGATCTTTGGATCCGAAGGAGAAAAGGAGAAGAAGCGGAGGGAAGAAAAAAAGGAAAGAAGAAGCAGATGGAGATAGAGTAACATAATAGAGAGGAGGAGAAAAGTATAAACAAAAATTACAGACAGCTGTGAAATTGAAAAGGGAAAATTTGTTTTCTTGCAAGAGTCCAGAGTTGAATGCTAGACTCAGTGACTGAAAAATAAAAAATAGCCCCTTGCTCTTTTTCATATTTCAAGCTTTTATGATTGAGTTTCTCAAAACTTAACCATCGAATAGTGTGAAAAAGTTTGTCCAAATACATTTTCATCAACTTTTTATTTCTCAAACACTCAAAACTGGCTGTTCAAATGCAACCAATAATAATAATAATAAAGTTTAATGGGAGCAGTTGGGAAGGGCGTTTTTAACTTTTAAAAACTGAAAATCATTTGGACAACAAAATATTATTAATATGATTCAATTTTTAAAGAAAGATTGGGCTTTTGGTTGAAAAAAAGAAAACATGCCAAACCTATTTTCTGATTTTTTTTTCTCCCGCAGTTTGACACTTCGACTCTTGATGCAAGATCCCAACCCCCCCCCCCCCCCCCTTTCATCTCCTTTTTCACCCTTCATTGCCTTCCTTCTTTTCAAATCTGGTCTTCTCCCTTTCTCTTCTTCTTCTTGCTAACTCACTTCTTCTTCCTATGTATTGTCTTCCCTTCAATTCTTTTTCAAATCTATCCTGTCAAGTAAGGACGTTGCTCTCATGCAACAAGTTCTTCTTCACACTGCATATGGTGAGTTTTGAACTCTCTTTGAATAAAGTTTCCCTCAAGTAAGAGGAAGAAAAAAGATCTTACTCGAGCACAAGAGGACAACCCTTGTTGGTTTGGGGATAAGTAAGAAATGGAAAAGAATGAGAGATATGGGGAACAACTCAAAGCCAACTTGATGTAATAGCTCTACCAAGACTTGGCTTATCATTATGTCGGGATTAAAGCAGGTTTAAACCCTTCCTTCTACTTTACTTCTAATTTGATCTTCTTCTTCAGAGATTTGCTGATTTGCTGTTTTGGAGTGTTGTGCGATAGTGGGCTTAATCCCTTCATTCTATTTTTTCTTCTAATTTGATCTTCTCCTTAAGAGATCCACTATTTTGGAGTGTTGTGTGATAGTAGGCTGGTGGCATAGATTGGAAATTTGGAGATTTTTGGATAGATTTAGGTCAAATCAAGTTGGGATCAAAGTTAATCCAAATGAATATTGAGTTTTTGAAAACTAGAATCACTCAAGGTTCAAAAATAAAAAAAGAATCACTTTCAAAATTTTAAAATTTGAGTCTCTATCCAAATACACCTAATAGGTTCAGTAGAATCACCGGTTTGGTATAAGTTTTGTTTAAAAAGTATAATTAATATTCTTTTTTTTTATTATTAATTATGATTTTCAAGTTATTATTTTAAAGTATATTCTAAAATAGCATGTGACTATTAAATTAATGTTCTATTTCTTTTTGGAAAAAGTTGTTCAAACAATAGAATTCCTCCATGCTCATGACATGGAGTTAATGTATAATATGAAAACAAAAGAAACAACAAAATTTATTGTTCTTCAACTTTAAGCATTAGTGTGGAGTATACATTAGTAATTGTTTGTTTATATTGTAATTTTTAATTGAATTAGGAAATATAGTTGTAATCCTAATTGGGTAAGGACAATATAGTTGGACTTGAATTAGGAGTTATTATATTTCTGGTATATTCAAATTAGGAAAACCATGTCCTAATTAGTTTAGGATTTGTAAAGATTTATGGGATTAGCTCCTATAAAATAGGTGCTATTGGAGATCTTTATTGTAACCTTTCATTCTCTGGTAAATTCTCTACTTTGTTTGAGGACGTAGCCTTTGGGGCCGAATCTCGGTAAATCCTTGTGTTGTCTATTTCTCTTATACTTTGTTTATTTTATTGTGACTTTAATTTCAACACCATTCTCCCCAACTATAGGTATCAGATCCAAGGTTTAGGACTTGGTAGGTTCCCAGGTTACCAGACACAAGTTATTGGAGTAGCTCAGTGGAGTGTGGTGGACTCATAACTTACAGGTCTTAATTTGGTAAATTAATCAAACTTGCCACTAGATTAGTTAAGCCAGGAGGTTGGTAGATCAAAGAGGTGATATTTTAAGGAGATTTTCAGGTTTTATCCTAAGGAGGAGAATCAAGTAAGACACAATTGGGTTCAGATGGCTTCTACATCATTGGTATCAACAAAGTATGGCGTAGAGAAATTCGATGGGTATGTAGTTTTAGTCTGTGGAAGATCTGAATGAGATCATCCCTAAAGTTACACGGATTGTGGAAGGCTGTTACGAAAGAATTTCTGGAGGAGATGATAGAGTTCGATTGGGGAGAATTGGATGATAAAGCTTTAAGTGCGATATTCATGAGTGCTACTGGCCATGTTCTTTGCAAAATTTCCAATGAAGATTCTGCAGTAAAGGCTTGGAAGAAATTGGAGGATTTATAATCTGAAAGATCACTAACAAATCTACTTTATTTGAAAAAGAAGTTGTATACTTTTTGAATGAAAGAAGGTACGCCGGTTAGAACTCATTTGGATGAGTTTATATCAATCATCATGGATTTCGAGAATATTGATATCAAGATTGATAATGAGGATCAAGCCCTGATTGTGCTATGTTCGTTGCCTTCTGCTATATGAAACTTTTGTTGATTCTTTGTTAGATATAAATTATAGTATTTTGCTGGAAGATGTTAGTAGTGCACTAAAATCTACGGAGTTGAAAAAGACCTTTCCGGATAACAACACAAATGGTGAAAGTTTGTTTAGTAGAGGAAGAATACAGCAAGGGGATTCTTTCAAGAAGAAAGGGTAGATTGAAATCTAGAAGGAAGAATTTCAGATGTTTTGAGTGTGAGGAGCAAGGTCACATTAGAAGAGATTGCCCTAGATGGAAAGAGAAACAAGGGAAGTAGAATAAGGAGAATTCTGCAAATATGGTTGGCACTTGTAGCTGTTCTGATGATGACAATGAAGTTGGGGAAGCTTTTGCTATGAATTCAAGTCATCTAGGCAAGATTCTTGGATTCTTAATTCTGGTGCAACTTTTCATGTTTGTCTTCACAAGCATTGGTTTGCTTCTTACAAGAAGACGAGTGGGAAAGTCTACTTGGGGAATAATAATGCATTACCAGTAGAAGAAATTGGTAACATCGGATTGAGAATATTTGATGGTACTGTTAAAAGCATGAAGTGTTGGCATGTCCCTCAGATGAGGAGGAATCTGATATCTCTTTCGACTTTGGCTGAGCAAGGTTATAAATTCCATGTAGACAATGGAAATATTAAAGTGTGTAAGGGCTTCATGATAATCATGAAGGGTAAGTTAGATTCTAGATTGTACGTTCTCCAAAGTAGTGTGGTTGAAAGGGAAGCTGTTGTAGCTTCTGGTACGAGTAATCAGAATGAGTGTCATGTATGGCATATGCGTCTAGGTCACATGAATGACAAAGGCTTCTCTTTGTTGAGCAAGCAGAATTTGTTGAACGGATACAAAGAACAAACTCGAAACTTCTATGAGCATTGTGTGTTTGTTAAGCAAACAAAGGTCTCATTCAATGAGAAGGCAGTGCATGGGACCAGGGACAAGTTAGATTACTTACATTCAGACTTGTGGGATCTAAATAAAATTCTCTCCAAAGGCAGCACAAGAAACATCATGACTCTGGATGATGATTGTTGTAGTATAGTGTGGGTGTACTTTCTAAAAACTAAGGACGAGGTATTTCCAACATTTGTTAAATGGAAGGCGATGGTTGAGAAGTAGTCTAAACGAAAGATCAAGCATCTGTGGACCGATAATGGATTGGAATACTGCAATTTTGCTTTCAATGACTTTTCCAACAAGGAAGGCATAAGGAGATGCTACACTTTCGCAGGAACACCAAAAAATGGTGTTGTGGAAGGGATGAACAAAATAGTTTATGATAAGGCACGAAGTATACTTTCACATCCAGGTGTAAGCCAGGATTTTTGGACTGAAGCAATCAATACAACATATTATTTGGTAAACCGATCTCCGTCAATGGCTATTGGAGGTAAAACTCCTTTTGAAGTTTGGTCTAGTTCCTTTGCTGATTACTCAAATTTGAGGATATTTGGGTGTTCCGCTTATGCTCATGTGAGGGATGGTAAACTTGAGAGGAAGGCAAGGAAATGCATATTTCTAGGCTATGCATCGGGAGGGAAAGCTTATAGGCTATGGTGCACTGATCAAAAGTCTTTAGGGATAATTATCAGCAAGGATGCTACATTTGATGAGATTGCTTCATTGGATGGACAAAATTAGAAAACAATAACGGAAACAGATCATGGTGTCAGAAACCAAATAGAGATGGAGGTTGATGCTTCACTAGCTCAACCCTGCAATTTGAAAGTGGAGGAGGTGCAAAATCTTGATTCGAATGTTGAGGATATTGCACTAGTGCAACAACAACAACAACAACCTCATAGCATTGCAACAGACAGGGAAAGAAGACAGATCAGATTGCCACAGTGTTATGCTCATGCAATTTATGGGAATCTTCTTTGATGTGCAAATTTTGTAGGATTTGCATTGTTAGTTGTAGAGACCATAGATATGTAGGAATCTTATAGCTATAAGGAAACTATGTTTGGTTCAGGTGCAGATCAGTTGATTGGTGCTATGGATGAAGAGATGAAGTCTCTTCATGATTTACAGTTGTAAATGTTGCGACCAAGGCAGAGTGGTGACTCTCTTGGTGATAGTGAGAGTACAATCCAAGGGGAAGATTGTTGGGTTGTATTGTAATTCTTAATTGAATTAGAAAATATAACTAAAATCCTAATTGGATAAGGACTAAGTAGTTGGATTTGAATTAGGAGTTATTAGATTTCCGGTATATTCAGATTAGGAAGACCATGTCCTAATTAGATTAGGATTTGTAAAGATCTATGGGCTTAGCTCCTATAAATAGGTGCTATAAGAAATCTTCATTTTAACCTTTAATTCTCTAATAAATTCTCTGCCTTGTTTGAGGAAGTTGGCCTTTGGGGCCAAACCTCTGTAAATCCTTGTGTTGTTTGTTTCTCTCATACTTTGTTTATTTTATCGTGACTTTGATTTCAATACGATTCTCCCCAACAATTGTTGCATTGTATTGTATTCTTGATTGAATTAGGAAGTATAGTTGGAATATTAATTGGATAAGGAGAATGTAATTGGACTTGGGTTAGGAGTTATTATATTTCTGGTATATTCAGATTAGGAATACCATGTCATAATTAGATTAGGCTTTGTAAAGATCCAAGGTTTAGTGTCTATAAATAGGTGCTATTAGACATATTTGTTGTAACCTTTCGTCTCTTGTCATAATAGAAATCTCTTGGTAATTACCAGAGGATGTAGGCCCTTGGGGTTGAACCTCATAAATACTTTCATCGATTTTCTGCCTTATCTTATACTTTGCAGTGTTGATTGTGTGTGCATATCCAAATTAGTTCTCTTTGTAACAGTAATCTTACACCTTTATTACATCTAAAGTCCTGTTAAAAGCAAGATTTATGTAGTAATGTTTCTATCTTCTTCAATGCAAAGGAGAGTAGAATATTGATAGGTAATTCTTGGGATGGCCGATATTAAAATTTTTAATTTTGTTGTTTTGTATTTGGAAAATGAGATGGACATTTAAATGGTATTGATCATTTCTGTTGAAATTAAAATGAGTATTCTTAAGAAAATGATTTAGGATTCCAAAATTAACTACACATTCATTTGGAATTGAATTAGGTTTTTGAATTGAATCGGGAGTTGACTTAAAGTTGGAGTTAAATTGGACTACACACTCACAAAAGACAACTTAATATTTGTGATGAGTTTGGACAAAAGAAAATCCAAAAAAAAAAAATGTAGTAGGAACAATGTAAAGGAAAAGAAACTGTAAAATTGATGATGGAAGCTCCCTCGGAGGAAAACTAAACTTTCACAAGTAATCTTGTGTGACTTTGGTTATGTTTATTGAGTAAAACCCTAAGCTTTCTATAACAAATATGTATTGGTTATGCAAACAAATGAATTGATGGTATTCTATTGCAAATATATAGACAACAAAACAAAATAGTCTCTAAAGAAAAGAGGACAAGGAAAACAGGTTAGAAGCATTTAGAAAAACCTTATGAACTCTAAACGTCCACAAACTAAGTAGGGCGAAGTGAAGAATATACAAAACAAGGCATTGAGGGTGATGGAAATAGTGACCAATTCTTATTGGTACAATTCGCAAGTAAATTGATTAATGTTGTAGGTGAGTATCATTTAAACATATTGCACATATGTTTGACTAAAATACTTAAACTAATTTGGTTAAAAATAATTTCATTGTCGGGCTTACTTGCACACAACAAAGCAAATGAAAGTCATGTTATATACTAAGCAAGAAAAATTGCAAACTTGCGAATGAAAGTCAATCTACAAGGTGGAAGAAAATGAAGGGCAAGATAACAAGGTGCTTTATATTAGAGAAGCCCCAAGACAGGTGGTTATTTGGATAATATTTTTTGGTTATGGTAAATTACAAGTGTTCACGCGTGTATCCAATCCCAAATTATGTGTACGCAATCAAAATTTGTCTATTATGGAATAATAAATTATATGGAATACAAATTTGGAGAATATAATTTTTGGCCAATCAAAAGAAGAGATAGAGATTTATATTTTCCATATCGAAAATATGCAATTTCTAGAAGGAAATATTCACCAAAATCCTTCATTTCCAAAACTCTACAAAAAAAACCTTTCAAGGCAATTACCAAATATTCACTTCCAAGATCCTTTCCAAAGATTTCTAAGAATTGGATGATTGATTGAGAAATCAAGGGTATTGATTCAATTACCAAATATGTCACGTTTCTCACATATGGGACTAAATTGACCATTTTTCCTTAGATATATTAGTTAGTGTCTTGCAGAACTTATGGGGCGTTTGATTCACTAGAACGGAATTGACAAGGAATAGAATTAACGCGAATGAAAACATAAGGAATGAAATTTGATTTCTTAAAACATATTTCTTTGTTTTGTTGGATGGAATAGAAAACATTGAGAATCTTGAAATTACAATAATTATGTTTGGTTCATTTGAATAGATAGGTAATTGAGAATGATTAAGGATTGAATGACTAATGCACCCTTGTGTATGTTTATTTGGCTTAACTAACAATGTGGAAAATTTAACTTGTCATTTTTTTTTAGTTTGGTCATCAAATTATAAAACCAGTCAATTTAGCTATTATATTTTGTGTTTTTAAATAATTTAACCACTCTGTGGTGGTCAAATTAAATAACAGTTAGAAACATGATCAATCTTCATTAATAATATCGTATGGTTTGCCATGTCACTAAAATTTTCCTTATTTGCTCAACGAAATTTAAAATTTTACTCCATGTCATTCAAATTATGTGTGAATCAATGACGTGATCTTGATGATAAAAGTTTTTAGGGTTCATGTTCTTCAAAATCCATCAATTGAATTGTAGGACTCATCTTAAAGTTCAAGGCTAATTAGATTGACCTTTGTTGGAAATCAACAACAATCAATCTCTTGATTTGGTAGACTTAATCAATACCTTAACCCAAAGTAATTGATTGCCCGAAGTGTAGTCATCTAAGAACCCTAAGAAGAGCAAATAAGAACATACATAAAAGACCAAGTTTGATCTTGAAAATTCATTCACTCAAAGTGTTTAGTTGTTTTTGGGAAAGTTGATTCTAACTATTACAAAAAGAGACTAGTTATAGTCTAACAAATAAGAAGCAATAATTGAAGTCTTATAATGGTCATTGGAACTTAATAACCTTTAAAATAGGTCAAATGACCAAGAAAAGTCAATAAAAATGAAGTCAAACCATCCAAATTAAGTCAAGATCGCATTAGGGAGAAAACTAGAAGTTGAGGAACCAAATTGGGCTTGTCTAGCGCCAGATGGTGCACTAGATACCTTCTGTCTTGGTTCCATTTCTTTCTCGTTTTGCTTACTTTCGTCACCCTTCTTTCATACAATATCCTCGGATTGAAATGAAATGATTGTTGTTTTAGCAAGTTAGGTTTCACAAGTCTTCTTCATCCTTTCTTCGAGCTTGAACTTGAAATGTAAATCCTTATACTTAAGCTTCCATTCTTCAAGCTTAGTTCTCTAGTCTTGGCATCAATAATAAGTTGTCCCTCTTTGGTTTACTTCAAGGCCAATGTCCTCAATACCTTTTTAATATTTGAAACTTCATACTTGTATTTGAAATATAAGTCTTCGTATTTCACCATCATTACATAGAACATGTAGTCTTGTAGGTCATCACATGAGGGATCACCACTAGAAGGCAGCCATGAGTTCTCATACTTGAAATATAGGTCTTTATTGATGGAGATCAAGCATCAATCATATCATCAATGGAATCATCAAGGAAGAGATTCATTGGGGAGTTCAATGAACGGAAGATTCCTAGGAGAACAATTGCTTATAAAGACCTTCATTTGAAGTTTGGGAGCCTAGGGAAGTTTTCAAGTCAAGCCTTTGCTAAGATGATCCAAATGGTGACTTGAAGGTTGATTACAAAGACTTTCATTTCATATATAAGGATGGAACAGAAGATTTGCTTTATTTTGAAGCTATCTTCAAGGAGATTCAACTTGATGAAGAGTTACCAAAGAACGATTCCAACTTATGGATGACTCAAGGCTTTGAAGATGAAGTTGGGAAGTATTCCAATGAAGAGCAAGCCCTTGGGAGCTTTGGAAATAATGTTGGGAGGGTTAGAAATGAATTTGGGGCTGTGGAAACGAGTTTGGAGTTGAGAAGACTCGAGATTGCACCAAATGCCATAGCAGAGCGAGGAGCTACATTAGCAGGGTGCAGCGCTACAGTACCATCCAGTGCGTGAGCACCCTCATCAGGTCTCTCGGACAGCCATTGTCTTGTTCACCAAATGCAATGTTTTCAAGCTTTTTCTTGACTTTTCTTAGTTCCCTTTAGTCATTTGACTTGTTTATTATGGGATCTAATGTCCTTTAACTATTATTAGGGCTTCTTATCATCAAGAATATAAATAGTCTTCAATTTGTATTGGAAAGAACAACTAACCCACAAACATGTAATCTCTTTTGGGTGAAGAATTTAAAAGATCAAACATGATCTTTCATGAGCGATCTTGAGAGTTCCTCTTAGGGTTCTTGAGCCACTTCATTTAGGGCATTCAATCACTTTAGGGTGAGGTATTGAATTGTCTACCAAATCAAAAGATTGATTCTTGTTGAATTTCCAACAAAGGTCAATCTAATCTCCTTTGAACCTTTGATGAGTCCTTCTTTTCTTTAAGTGATTTCTTGTATCAATGGACCCTAACAACCTTCATCCAATTCAAGAAATCACATCATTTATAAGCACATTTTCTTTCATAGATCTTCTCTTCATTGAACTCCTTCATCAATTACTTCCTTGATAATTCCATTAATGACATGATTGATCCTTGATATCCATCAATCAATAAATAAAAGAATAAATTGAAAAAGAGACGAAGATTCTTTTAGCCTACATGAAAATTTCTAGTTACATTGAAAGCCATGTGACATTATCATTAAAGATTGATTACATTAATGACTATTATTCAATTCAACCAAAATCCAGTTACTAAATTTTCAAAAAATGTAAAGTATAATGATTGAATTGTTTAAAAAAGCAAAGTATAATGGTTAAATTGTTTAAAAACATAAAGTATAATGTCTAAATTGATTGGTTTTATAGTTTAATGGTCAAATTGATAAAAGTGACAAGCTTAGTTTCCACATTTTTAGTTAAGCCATATTTATTTTATTACATTATTATATTATTTTTAAAATTAGAAAAATTTTTAAAAACATATTTATTTTAATTTAAAAAATTAAAAAATATTCAGAAAAAATATTTAAAATTAACAAAAAAAAAAAACTTATAATAAGAATAAATAAATAAATTTTGAAAGAAAAGAAGGCACAATTGAAAAATGAAATTGAGAAAAATAAAAATATATATATTAAAAAAAATATAGAATAAAACTGAATGACTTTCCATTTCATTCTCTATCTTCTTTAGGGCATTTATATAAATGCATTGTAGACTCTTTGCTCAACATCCTCCAATAGGATTTTGAAAATTCATCTTAACTTTGATCTGCATTACCATTTTTAATACCCAAAAATCTAAACAATTTTATTGAGCAGAGAGCCTAAGCTATATGGTCAAGAGATTTTGGTCCTTCAACAATTCACTTACAATTACATCCCCAAAATAAAAAATTATTTTTGTTGTTGAATCATGAATTACGTAAACATTACATTTCACGAGCAAACTGGAAATACCCACTTCCTCCAACCTTATTGAAGACTGGATTCCTCCCAAGCACCATGTTTATATTTCTGTTACACTCCCAACAAATGATTTGATTGTTATGACTATATTTGGGTGCAAGGTAAGAAGAGGAGGTGAGAGAACTGTTTCTAGAAGGATTCCAGTGTTTTGTTTGAAAGGATATTTCAGAAATAGAGTTTTCTTTTCCTTTCTGATTTTGGAGGGTATAAGGAATAATAAATATGATATTTTGGTAAGGAATTGTTTTGAATCGAGATTCCAAGGTGATGTTGCAGATGGTTTGGTGTTCCGAGTACCGGCACAAATGGGATTGTCAAAGAGTTGCGGGTGGATCCTGGTACTCCTCCGATGCTTAAGTTTGTATACGTTAAGAGAGTAATGTGGGGATTATGATGCAGGTAGTAAATGTTACCTACCTGGGGTAGTTGGTGTTAACTCTTTATATAGTCGTAGGACAACAAGTGAACAGTAACGAGGTTCTAAGACTAATTTAGCTATTTTTTATCTTAGATTTCTCCTTCGTTATTAAGTCTTCTGTCTAGTGTGATATAATAAATTAAAGCTCTAGTTACGTAAGTCAACCATAGTATCTAATTTGTCATTAAATACCCTGTTTTCTCTTAAGCAATGTGGTCAAAGTATTGACATGGTGTATGGTATACACCATATGCCCCTTTGAAAAGAGGTAACATGGTGCCAGGTTTTTTCAATACGGCATATGCCCCTTCCCAAAAAAACAACAGGTAAACCTGAACCAAGTGCTTTTCCCAAAAACAAGTAAATCAGAAATAAGCACTTTTGCTAAAACAAATAAACTGAAACCAAGTTCTTTTCCCACGATACGGCTGGGGTGCCTTCGATCCAGACTTGTAGTTGTGGCCGCCTCTGTAATTTGGTTTCAGGAAGGTGGAGCGATGTGATAGCTTGATGCAACTATTGGCTGTCAATCAGTTCACCTGACATATCCACGTGTACAACTAAGTAGACAGGAGATTCAACTGACAGTTCCACGTGTATGGCTAAGATAGCCTCGGTGCTCATGTCAATAAAAAAGGCATGAGCTTTTCATTTTAAAAAGGGTAGTTTTTCACCTTTTCCACCTTCACTTTACCGATTTCAGTTTTTGACATTTTTTCTTGTGTTCTCTCTCTCCTGTTCTTTTCGTTGCAGTGACAGTAGCAATGAGAATTTCAGAACAAGGGCCTATCCTTTCGTGGTGTGAACTCTTTGATTTTATTTTATTTTTTTGATTTTGGGCTTTTTATACTTGACCTTAAGCCGCATTTTTTGTCCATTAAGGTGTCGATTTCTGGGTAAAGTTTTCAGCTGTTGAAGTTTTGTTTTCATGTTTTTCATCAAATTGATTTCAATGGCTTACTTTGATCCTTTCTCTTTGTTTGATGTAGGGATATGTCTGAGTCTCAAACTATATCCAAGGGGTTTATCTCTGGGGTGATTTAGGCGAGGTTAGTGAGGGACTTAGGAGGTTGATCAATGACCCTGATGCGGAGGTTAGGGATAGCCCTACTATCATGTTTAGCCAGTTAGGGTTGAGCCCAGGGTCACGGTTTCTAGTGATGCGGTTTTCGCATCTAATGTTAGCGATGCTGATAGGGATGAATTGGTGGCTTGTAAGGGTTTAGCTGAAGTTACCAGGGTCGGAGAGTTTAGTGAGATGTCCACCTCTGGGGTTGTGAATCTTGTTATCTGGTTCATGGTGGGGGAAATAAGTTTAGATTTTCCTTGATGCGATGAGAGAGACAATAGTCTAGCTAACGAGTATCAAGGCCTTGTGCAGATGCAGGTAGCTACTCACACCAATACCTTGGTGTTAGGGTGTGAGGAGAGGATAAATCCGGTTGCTTCGCAATATCAAGAAGTGGTTACAAACTTTAGGGATAAAGATGGGTTTTGGCAGGACTATGGCATTCCTGTCGAATTTGAGATTGAGGTTCCAAGGGAGGAGGGTAGGATTCACAGAGTTGCTTAAGAGATGCAGACAACAGAGTTGCCACCATTGAAGGGAAGGTGTCCAAAGCCGAAGAAGAGACAAAGGCTTTGGAGGGTGAGGTTGTGGCTAGGGTAGAGAGATCCAGCAGTTGGAGCTCAAAAATAAGGAACTTTCTGAGAGGTTAGCTGTTGGAGCAAAGGAGAAAGCCAAACTCGAAACAGTGCTGGATGCTTTGAAAAGGCAGTATGAGGATGGGGAGGCAACCTGAACGTGGAGCTAGAAGTATTAGGAGACTTCTTCAAACATGAGAAGTTCCAGAACATGCAGTCAAGGTTGTCCTTCACCATGGTGAAAGGGGCAATAAAGATGGTGACGGATGATCTGAAGGAAACAGAGATAGCGTATGAGCCATCTGCCCACATCAGCTCCATCATTGACAAACCATCCGAATATCCTCTACCTTGGGATGCGGGCCTAAAAATCCCGGATATGTGCTGCAACTTTCCCTCACCCGAACGGGTCGCTGATGATGATGAAGAATCTCCCGTTGTGGGTGCTATAGAGGAAACTGGGGTTGGGTTACCTCCTGCCAGTTTCTTAACTCCGGAGGCAACCCTAAATCCGGTAGCATCAGCCTAGCTTGCTCCTACTTAGGGATATCCAAATCCAGTTTAGTTTCCGGAGCATATTGTCTTGTTTCCTTTTGATGGTGTAATGCACTTGTTATTTAGTTTTAGTTTATTATTATTATTAATATTTTCTGTAAACTGAATTTTTGTAAGATCTTGTTAATATATATTGAATGACACTTTTTGGTCCAGATTAACTTCTTTGTGACTATTGTCGTGGCATTAAGGAAATTAATTAAAGCAATGCGAGTATAAACACTGTGTGGGGAACTTAATTTCATTTAATGAAGCAGCTTGTTCGATCCATAAGATTACAGATTATATCCGAGTTCATGTGCCGGTATTACAAAAAGGCAAGGACTTATACAAAAAAATTTCTCAAATTCATTGCATTCTAGGTTCTAGCTACATCGTTGCCTTCCATGTCCATCAATCTGTAACTTCCATTCTAATTGTCCTTTACGATGAGATACGGACCTTCCCAAGTCAGATCTAGTTTCCGGTTTGTATCTTGTCCACCTACTTCATTTTTATAGAGAACTAAATCGCCAACCTTAAGTTGTTTTCTCAGAACTTTCGGGTTGTAATAACTTGTCAGCTTAATTTTGTATACAATTTCTCTGAGAGCAACTCAATTAAGCTATTCTTCTACTAAGTTAAGGTTTTCAACTAACTTTTGGCCATTCCATTCTGCATTAAATGAGTCGTTGCGGGCGAAGAACTCTTGATTTCCACTAGGATTACAGCATTAGTGCCTAAGCACAAATTGAATGATGATTCTTTGGTTCGGACATTCGGAGTTGTCCGGTATGACCAAAGTACATTGGGCAATTCATCTACCCATTTTCCTTTTGCTACGTCAACTCTTTTCTTTAATCCTTGGAGAATGATCTGATTTGATACTTCTGCTAATCCCTTAGTTTGTGGATGACCTGCAGAAATGAAGCGGTGATCATTTTGCTGTTCAGAACAGTCTTGAAATTCTTTTGCTTAGAATTGTTTTCCATTATCTGTAATGAGTATCTGGGGTATTCCAAACCTGATAATGACTTCCTCCCAGAAGAACTCTTTCACCTTCCGGGCTGTAATAATTGCTAAAGCTCATGCTTCCATCCACTTTGGGAAGTAGTCTACTACAACAACCGAGAATTCTCTTCCTCCTGATGCTTTAGGGAAGGGTCCTAGGAGATCCATTCCCCATTGATGAACTGGAATGGGGTTTCTCACGGAGTGCAACTTAGTTATAGGAAGATAATGTATGTTGTCATGGATTTGGCGTTCTCATGACCTTGTGGGCTAGTGACTTAGCTTTGATGTGAGAGCCACAAATTCCTTCATGCACCTCTCTTAACACATAATTTCCTTCATCCGGTGTGATGCATTTGAGTAGTGGCCATGAGTATGCTCTCCCGAAAAGTTGTCCATCAACAATAACGTATCTGGATGACATGGTTCGAACTTTCTTGGACTCAACTGGATCTTCAGGTAATGTTCCATCGGATATGTATTGATGAACCGGAGCTATCCATGTTGGTTCGACATCAATTTTCATGAGCTCTGGGAGGCCAATGCTTTTCCTTTCCATGGGTTTGATCCATGTTCCTTGAATTTGAGTTCCTTGATTGACCTTCGAGAGAAAGTCCATTTCTACGTTATCTTTGCATGGTACATGTTCCACTTTGATATATTAGAATTTCTGAAAGAATTTTTATGTTTCGATCCGGTACTATTGCATGTTTTCTTCCCTTGCCTCATATTCACCATTAAGATGTCAAGCTAGAAGCTGTGAATCAGTTTTGGCAATAAGGTGTGGGATGTGGAGGGTTTCTGTGACTCCCAACCCTGCTAGAAAAGCCTCATACTCAGACTTATTGTTACTTATGGGAAAGTTGTATGTTAATGCTAGGCAAACCTAGTTCCTTCGGGACTTATCAAAACGAACCTAGTGCCCTTGGCTGATCCATCTGTATTCAAAATCTAACAATCCTGAAGAAGAATTATTTCAGAATTTAGTTTCGGGTTTAGTTCGGATCTCAGTACAGTGCATTCAAGAACAAAATTTGAAAAAAACCTGACCTTTTATTGTTTTATGAGGTGAGTATTGGATGTTAAATTCAGAAAGCTCTATCGCCCACTTCATGAGCCTTCTAGCTGTATCGGACTTGTGTGATATGTGGCTGATGGGAGCATATGTTAGCACTTGTATAGAATAGGCTTGAAAATATGATTTTAATTTTCGTGCAGTAACCAACAAAGCCAGTGCATGCTTTTCCAAAATGGAATATTGAATTTCAGGTCCTTGGAGAACATGATTGATATTGTAGATTGGCTTTATGCTTGAACCCCATAGGGAGCATAAAACGGAACTCATAACATAAGGCGATACCAATAGATGTGCATAATGTTTCATCGTGAATGGGGGAAAGGAGAATTGGGGATAGCCCAAAGATTGTTTGAGTTTTTTGAAGGCTTCATCACATTCTGAAGTCTATTTGAAATTCTTTGAGTTGCAGATTACTTGATAGAATGGGAGCGACTTCTCTCCCTCCTTTGACCAGAATCTGTTTAAAGCTATGATCCGTCCAGTCAACCTCTAGACCTCCTTCATGGATGTGGGTGCTTTCATGTTCATTAATGCTTGGATTTTTGAGGAATTTGCTTTAATCCCTCTTCGGGAAACCATATATCCTAAAAATTTTCCCGCTTCTACCCCAAATGAACACTTACGGGGTTCAATTTCAAACCGTGCTACATCTTCGTTTTGAAGCTTTCTTCCGAGTCCTAGAAGAATCCTTGTTGAGTTGCAGATTTTACAAGTAAATCATCTATATATGCTTCCATGTTGCGGGGAAAACATCCAGTTGATCATATCTTGGAAGTCCGCTCCAGCATTTTTTAATCCATATGGCATTCTCTTGTTGCAAAATAATCCATGTTGGGTTGCGAAGGAGGTCTTCTCCTCATCTTTTTTTGCCATTTGGATTTGGTGATAACCTTTGTATGCATCCAGGAAGCAAAGGTATGAAAATCCTGTTGTTGCATCTACCAACTGGTCAATTTGGGGAATTGGAAATGTTTCCTTTGGAATAGCCTTGTTAAGCGAGGTGAAGTCAATACAGATTCTCCATGAACGGTCTGGTTTTGGGACTACCATGGGGTTGGCATTTGGGGAATTGCACGTTCCTTATGATCCCGACTGAGAGCAAATCTTCAACTTCTGCTTTTATGGCTTCTTTTTTCTTTAGAGTATAAAACCATTTTCCTTGACGTACTGGCTTACATGTATCCTGAATTCGCAGATGATGTTCAGCAAATGCTCTTGGGATCATTCCCATATCTTTAGTTGACCATGCAAAAACATTAGGTATTTTGCTAGGAGGTTGAGAAGTTCATGCTTCATCCGAACTAGTAGTGCTTTTCCAATGGTAACTTTGCGATCGAGGTGAGTAGCATGTCTTTGGTATTCTTCCAACTCTTCAACGGGCTCAATCTAATCTTCCCTAAGGTCTTGGATTTCCTTCTCCTTGTTTTCTTGGTCTGGATTTTCTTTGGAAATTACTATTTTGTACCAAGTATGGGCAGTTTTGATGTCTCCTTCAAAACAAATTGCCTTCCTTCGTAGGGTATAATGACTGAATTCTGAAAGGTGTTGAATTGTGCTTTCATCATATTCAGGCCTGGTCTTCCCCATATGTTGTTATATGCTAACGGAGAGTTAACAATGATGAATTCACACATCTATTTCACAGGTTTCATTTCTGGTCCCCATTGGACTTCAAGAGATGTAGTTCCCAACTTGTACGTGGTTTTGCCAGAAAAATTGACCAGTGGGATGTGGTTTGATTTATCTCATCTTTGAGATCCATTTTTTGGAGTGCTTCATACTACGAGCTGTTAGCTGAACTTCCAGTATTTATGGGAAGCCATTTTACGAGGCAACCTACGATCATTATCGAGACAACAAGGGGGATATCATCATTTACCACAAAAGCTGAAGCGATTCTCAATTTCTTAACTGGAGGTGCTAAGCAGTCCAAGTTGACATCGAATATCATCTCAATGATCCTTGGTGTCACCTGTTGCTACTGTGGGGTTGGTTGTTAGGAAATCTGTACTATGCTGATGAATTGCGTGAGCAGTCCTCTTTGTATTGCACTTTTGATCTCATTTTTTAATTGGTGGCAGTCATTTGTGTAGTGCCTTACATCTTGGTGAAAATTGCAGTAGTAGTCTTGAACCCGCTTTTCCATGGGGGTGTTCATGGTCTTTGTGGGAGTCAAAATTCCCAAACTTTCTATCTTCTGTAAGATTACAAACCTGGTGGTGTTCAACGGGGTGTACTTCGGGTTGCTTGATGGCCTCTTTCCCTGCATCATATGTGACTTTCCTTTGAATTGATTGTGGGGGGGGGGGGGGGGAGGGTTGCCATGAGGTTGCTTTCAAGGTACCTTAGTTGCCTCTTGCATTGGTTTGGCAATGGTGGTAGGTAATGTGGATTGGAGTTCCTATGTAGAATGTGTCTTAGGTTCCGTATATGGGAACCTAACTAAAAAAAATAGAGTAATTGGTTAGTAGCAATTTATAAATAGAGGATCAATACATGTGATGGGTGAAATGGGCACAGCTCGGACTAGTCAACCTAAACGGACAAGACCCAGACTAAAAGGTCAACCCGAATGACCCAGAGGGCCTCGTACCTTCAATACCTGAAAGTCAAACAAGAGGACCCGTGGACAAGCAACTCACCACCACCGACCTCCTAAACGAGCTCGGGCAAAGGTCTTGCCAGACCTTGACTTCGATCTGGCAAGCTCCGATCCAAATCATAAATCTTTAATGCTGTGACCACTGGTGCGCGACTGCTAGTCACTCCAAGGAGCCAAGGGTCACTCGACGAGACCTCACCAGAAGACATGTTCGAGTTTCTCAATGTCCACTGGGAGGTCACGAAGTTGGTCTAAAGGTCGGCTAGTGAGCTCGCAACTCTCACAGAGACGCGAATGGCAAGATCTCTCGTCCTAAGGAAACTCCGAAATCCCCGAAGCAACTGGCGGGATTTGACTAAATTCCACCGTTATCCAAATTGCCGATAGCGACGTAAATTGGAACTGAATTCCAGGAGGTAATAGATCATTCTTCTGATTACTTAAACAAAAATACCCAGTCAGTCTAGGGGAGAGATAAGAAAAAACTCACTTGCTTTCTTGAGAATAGACCTTACCAGAAAACTTTCCCTGAATACTAACATGGGCATCAGATCTCTTCCTCGATCCCAAGACTTTTGGATCCCATCACTTCTGGCACCGTCTATGGGGAGTCAGAACAGAAAAGCTCGACTTTTTCCATTCACAAACAAAATAAAGCAATCCTGATGGCTCAGTCACAGCCTCCACGCCGCGGCAGGTTGCCAACCAGAATACAATTGCACACTAAAGAAATAGTGTCGAAAATGCGACAACCAACACAGGCCATCACTGACGACAATCTAGGGCCAAGCACCCTGCAAAATCAATCCTCACCGGCACAGCCCAGTCCATCTCAAAATATCTAGGCCAGCCGAACGCTGGCGTAGGAAGGGCTGCAGGGGAGACACCCAGATCTCACTATGAATGGCAATAATTCTAGGCCACCAAGGCCGCAGAGATCTGGAGGAACCCGAATATCCATGCCAGTGAATCTAATGGAAAGGATGGTGGCTGCCTTGGAGGGAATGTCAAGCAGAAGAGACTACATTTCCACTGGGCGTTCTCCGATGCCCTCCCGGAGAGAAACACCACCGCCCAGGAGCCAAACTAGGCATACTCAATGGGGCAAGTTTCAGCCTTCTGAGGCAACAACTGACCCCCTGCGCAATGATGTAGATTGAGATGCAGGTCGGCCGCAACAAAGGTCACAAGGGGCAAGGTCTACCTATGACCGACCTCAGGGAGACCCTCAATAATCAAGGGAGGTATGATCTAAGGGACAGGCTTAATCGAGCTGCCATCTCCGGAAGCCAAGGACAGGATGCAACCCCTGAAGAACAAGGGAGCTCACTGTGAGCTCCACTTGGGGTAAGGATACCACCTCCCAACCCACTAAGGAGAGTAGCTCCCTCGATCGATCAAGAGCGAGAAAGCACTATGGATCTAACCGAGCCTTCACCGTTTGTCCATAGCATCCGAACAGCAAAGATGCCTTCAAGCTTCAAAGCCTCACGACTGGAGAAAAAATATGAAGGTACTGGGGAGCCACGACAACACATTGATAAGTACATCTCCTATATGGAGATGTTTGAACACCCCGACCATGTCAAATCCAGAGCCTTTAGCTCCACACTAACAGACAAGGCTCAATCATGCTTCAAAGGAATCCCTAAGGCAAGCATTTCAGGCTGGTCACAGCTGAATAAGCTGTTCCTGAAAAACTATCAGAGTAGCTCGAGGCGCGAGAAAGATATCAATGACCTTTTCCTCGTCAAACAGAAATTCAATAAGAGCACCCAGAGCTAGTACAGTCTTTTCAACGAAGAACCAATGGAGATCGAGTAAAAGAATGATGCCATTTACATCACTGCATTCAAACAAGGCTTGCAAGGAGGGTACATAGCCCTCAAACTGGCCGAGGAGCCGATGAAAACAATCAAGGAGCTACGGACGCTCTTGGAAAAATTTATCAAGGCTAAAGAAATCGCAGTTCAAAAGAAAATCCCGAGCTTTACTTCAGTTGCAGACAGAGACAATAGAGGACAACCAAGGAGTCCTCAAAAAACAAAGCGGGATAGGAAGGATCCCTATCCCAAGTAGGGAACCTCAGACAAAAGGAGGAAGACCATCCCTGACCTTGTACTCATGCCACTGAAAACGTCACTGGTTGAGGTCATGATGGTCATGGAAAAGAAAGGTCTTCTCAAGCGTCCCAGGCCCCTCAAAAGTCCTGCTGCCAAAAGAAACCAGGTAAAGTTTTGGCACTACCATAAGGATCATGTCCATCTCACAGAGGACTGCTTTGACCTCAAACGTGAGATTGAGAGGCTCCTAAAAGAAGGTCACCTACAAGATTTTCTGGCAAAAAATGCAGGGCCTGCGAACCCACCACCAGCAGCCCCACAAAACCAAAGGGCCCCAATCGATGGAAATAAATGCTATAGAGAGGAAATCGATGCGAGCTTGAAGGGGAGATTCAGAGCCCCTAACGGTGTCACTCCAGGTCGGCGACTTCCTGGGAAGGAAAATCCTGGTGGACATCGGAAGTGCAGTCAATGTCCTCTATCCCAAGGCCTTTGATCAAATGGGGATCGACGAAAGCTCGCTTCAGAAATCAAACACTACATTGACCAGTTTCAATGGCAATACGACCTATGTTGATGGGGTCTTAAGGGTCCCAACCACAGTCCGAGTGGATGGCAGAGAAGTCACCGAGATGATGGACTGGATGGTCGTAGACACACCCGGGACCTAGCAAAGGGTAATGAAGAGAGCTCCCTGGAGCCCAAACCAAAGGAGTGCATCCACCTCCCTAAAGAGGACTATCACTTTAGAATTCAAGCAGCTGGAAAGGAAGAGAAGGTCTTCCTTAATCCTAAATTCCCAGAGAAAGGGATTAAAATTGGAGAGCTCCTACCTTCAAAGACTAAAAGGAAGCTGGTGGATTTCCTGGAAGAAGTCTTCGCCTGGCAGCCCAGCGACCTCGAGGGAGTTGAACGAACCATTGCTAAACACAAGGTCGGGCTCAAGCCAGGGATCAAACTGATAAAACAAAAGAAGAGGACCTTTGCTCCAGAAAGGCACGACGTCATAGCAAAAGAAGTCCAAGCTCTCCTCGATGCTAGGATTCTGAAAGAAGTAGTATACCCAGAATGGTTGGCCAATCCTGTGGTGGTACCAAAGAAGCAAGGGACATGGAGGATGTATGTAGACTTCACCGCATTGAACAAATTTTGCCAGAAAGACTCCTACCCCCATCCCTGCATTGACCAGATGGTAGACTCCATAGCCTAGTACCAGTGGCTGTGTTTCCTCGATGCATACAAAGGGTACCACCAAATTCCAATGGCCCTTGAAGACATGGAAAAGACCTCCTTCATCACAGAGGTCTGGGCTTATTGCTACACCAAGATGCCTTTCGGTGCGATGCAAAAAATTTTCAAGAAGCAGCTTGGGCGAAATAACGAGGTTTACGTGGATGACATAGTGATTAAATCCAGAACTATAGAAGATTTCATAGGAGACATCCGAAAAACTTTCGAAACCCTGAAGACTGCTCACATGAAGCTCAACCTAGAGAAATGCACTTTCGGGGTCTCCGCAGGAAAGTTCCTAGGCTTCATAATCTCGGAGCAAGGCATTGATGCCAATCCAGACAAAATCAAAGCCCTCCTGGATATGGAACCCCCTAGAAATCTCAAAGAAGTACAGAGCCTAGCAGGGACAATGGCGGCTCTAGGACGTTTTATTAACAAGATGGCAGACAAAGGAGAAAGATTCTACAATGCCATAAAAAATCCAAAGGACTTCCAGTGATCTGAAAGCTGTCAGGAAGTGTTCATCAAGTTGAAGACCTTTCTGGGTAAACCTCCTCAACTAGTCTCCCCGAGATTAGTAGAAGAAATCTGTGTGTACCTAACCGCGACTGAAAAGGCAGTAAGTTCGATATTATTAGTAGAGAGCTCAGGTCAACAATTTCCTATTTACTATGTTAGCCGTTTACTTCGAGGTCCGAAGACCAGATATACGAACCTCAAGAAGTTTCTATACCTCATTATTATCACTTCAAGGAAATTAAAGCCGTATTTTGAAGCTTATCCGATAAGAGTCCTAACAAATTTACCCCTGAAAAAAGCTTAGGTAAAGCCTGAACTCTCGAGCAGAATGATGAAATGGTCCCTTGAGCTCTCTGGGTACCAAATCCAATTTGAGCCAAGGAAGGCTATCAAAGCTGAAGCCCTTTCGAACTTTGTAGGGGAATGTACCAGGGCACCACTAAAGCCTACAGACACTTGTGAAAGCAATATTTGGACCATGTTCACAGATGGGTCTACAGAGAAGGAGAATTCAGGGGCAGGGATTGCATTAATCAACCCTGAGGGAGTGAGAATCCCTTACTCTGTGAAGTATAACTTCTCAACTTTGAACAATGAATTCAAGTATAAAGCTCTCTTAGCAGGCCTAAGACTTATAAGAGCCCTCAAAGAGCAGAAATTGCATGCCAAAACAGACTCACAAGTCGTAGCCAGCCAAGCAGTTGGAGAATATGAGGCTAGGGAGGACAACATGGTCAAGTATCTCAAAAGTGTAAGAGACATCGTGTCAAAGCTTGACTACTTTCTCATTGAACAGATTCCCAGAGAGCAAAACTCAGGCATGGAAACTCTGTCCAAAGTTTACAAAGAAGTAGCTGGAACCATTACCGAGCTACTTGTGGAACAACTATTCTCTCCCAGCATTAATCAAGAGGAAAGTCTAGTCATAGAGGATCAAGCAGACTGGAGATACCCCATCCTCAGAATTCTTAAACACGGCGACCTCCCTGAGGACCCAAAAGAAGCTCGCCAACTGCGAAGATGGGCACCTTGCAATGTCTTGATTGGGAACGATGAGGTATACCAAAGGTCATACACATGGCCACTCCTCAAGTGTTTAAGTCTAGGGGAAGGCAAATATGTGATCAACGAGGTACATAATGGCATATGTGGCTCTCACATAGGAGCGAAGACTATCGCAAAGAAAATCCTACGAATAGGGTATCACTGGCCTACAACGGTTGCAGAAATGGAGGTGGCTATACAGAAATGCACTAGTTGCCAGCGGCATGGGAAGAAATCAAATCTTCCATTAGTGAAATACCAGCCAATCAATGTCTCAGTACCATTTGACATATGGGGGATTGACATCCTCGAACATTTCACAAAGGGAGTGGGGGGTGTGAAATTCCTCATAGTCGTTGTAGAGTATTTCACCAGATGGGTCGAAGCTGAACCCGTGACAGTAATCTCATCTCAAAAGGTCCAATCCTTTGTATGGACTGACATCGTATGCAGATATGGGATCTCGTGAGCTATTATTTCAGACAATGGCCGTTAGTTTACTAGCGATCCATTGAAGACCTTCTGCGAGAACCTCCACATTGAGCAAAGAATGACATCTGTAGCTTACGCACGAGCCAACAGGTTAACAGAAGTTACAAACCGAACGATTGATCCTGGAATTACTAAAAAAGAAACTCACTGAGCTCGAGAAAAATGGTCGCAATTGAGATTGGCCAAACGAGATCCCCAACATACTATGGGCATACAGGACCACACCTAGAAAAAGCTACAGGTGAAAACCCATTTGATCTATGCTTTGGAGCAGAAGTAATAATGCCAGTTGAGATTGGAGAAACATCTTTAAGACTGACCGAGTCCGTCTCAAACGAGGGGGAGAGAAGGGTAGACCTCAACCTAATTGAAGAGGTCAGAAATAAGGCAACTGAAGTTGATAGGGCATACAAAAGGTAGGTAACAAATTTTTTCAACAAGCGAGTGAAAGAAAGGCACTTTGTAGTTGGAGAAATGGCCCTCAAAAGGTTAGATGTCGGCAAACAAGGTCAATTGACCAAGCTGCAGGAATGCTGGGAAGGACACTACCTAATCGAAGAAGTCCACAAAGGAGGAAGCTACAAACTAGCTGATCTTGACGGAAGACAACTCTTGAGACCTTGGAATGCCTGTCACTTAAAAAAGTTTTATGCCTAAAGGTCACCTAAGATAAGAAAGACCTCTTTGACCTACTGGTCATATTCAGCAACAACCTCAACAAGCTTAGCATGATTTAAAGCTAAGTTCTCCCAAAGTTTATGCAGTCATTATGCTTGTATTAATCTAAATTGCTCAAGTGACAGTTCAATTATGCAAGCATGCCATTGTTGAAAAGCTGAGTGTATAAAAAGTAGAAATATTGCTTGAAACACAAACAGGAAAACACTAAGCAGTTCATAAAGACAAAAAATAAAGCAGAAGGTCATAAACAGACCTTTGCAAAATATTCAGTGCTCAACAAAACATGCGTTAATCCCAAAGCTATTACAAGGCTTCCCACGAAGACATGTCAGAGTCAGAGTTGGAGATCTCAATTGGGGGACCTTGAAAAGGTTCTACGTACATGGCCATCATCTCAGCTCTACGACGAATAGCAGCGCGAGTCCTGGGTGCCACTCTGAGCGATTCGACACCACGACCTGCCCCCTCACTTCCATGGCCCCAGCCTCCTCTACCAAGAAGCATAGCAGCTCGGGTCCTACCACCTGTTCCTCGAGGGGGAGCAGAATTCCCCATAGATTCCAAAACCCCCTCACCACTTACTGACCTAGTGGCATCTTGGCTCGAGCCAACTCCTCCTTGGTCTGCTCTGTAAGGCCAATGAAGGCTTCTCAGCACTGTCAAAAAAAATAGAAGGGAGACAAACTCAGATATGGGGGGAAAATAAAAGTAGCAAAGAAGCCAGCTTCAGAGGGACCACTTACTGGAAGAAGCAATCCCCATGTTTAAACGGATCGGAGGGAGGTTACACAACATCCTCCAACTTAGACTCGCAGGTTCCAAAAAAGACCTCGGCCAAACAAAAGAGAGACACTCGACCCTAGGCCAACCAGAGTAGGCCAAATTCATTAAAAGATCCCAGTGTTGCACCAGGCCAGGGACGAGGGGAGGCAGCTCATTGTAGAAGAGTCGGTTAAGGTTCCAGTTAGGGTATCTCTCCACCAATGATTCATCGAGCCAGATGAAGAGAAATTGGGATTTCCAGTTCCCCTTTAGAGACTGAACGTAGCCTAATATTGGATGCTGCAGCACTAGCCTAAGATACCAATTGGAGGAACTAAAGATCGAGGGAACCTCCAGCTCAAAAAAGCAATGAAAAAGCTCCAAAGACACTGGAACCCTATAAAGATGATAGGTTACTATGAAAGCAACTATCATCCTGATGGAATGGGTGGTGAACTGATCTAAAGGCACCCTCCAAAAATGGACTATGTCCATGAAGAGAGGATAGAGGAAAGGAAGGAGGAGCCCTTAGCAAAGGCTGGTGCAGTGAAGAATGATGTGGCCAGTATGCCGAGAATAGGGGTCCTCAATCAGAGTGGCAGCAGTAAAATAACCTCCTCTACTGCAATCCCCACTTGGAGTGCCCTGATATCAGCAGGGCCCAAAGAAGAGTCCAAAAAGGGCACCCCAGTCTCAGCTAGGTCATGAGTCAGACAGGGGACACCAATTGCCTAGGGAAAATAAGGGGGGTCATAGAAGATCTTGTTGGCTAGAAATTCAAGGCTTGAAGAGTCTGAACAGGAAGCCATAGGGAAAAGACCTTGCACAAGGACCGCAGAGAGGCAAAAGAAATAATAAAGGAAGAAGATATGATGGACTCTCCATGATTAAGAACTCCTCAGCTTCTCACTAGAAAGTCATAGCGGGTCAACCTTTGGCCTCCCGGAACGGGTCATTTCTCCCTAGTTCGGGGATGGTCGACGGTTCAGAATCCTAACCCGCCCCAGCTCTTCCTCAAAAGAAAAAAAACACAGCGTTCCCTTGGAGAAGTGATGTAAGTCAAAGCTGCCGAAACTCGAACCAAGAATCTTCAGAGGTCTTCTCAAAGATTTGATAGCAGATGCCTCCTCGTCACTGACTGACATCTCCCTCTTGGCTAACTTCTCCTTCTTGGATTTAACACGCTGGTCCATAGTTCCCATGGCCACTCTCCTAACAGCACCTCCGGATGGACTCATCTTGAAGAGAATGCTGAGAATCTTTAGGTTATTCTTCTTTTGTGGTGCTCTCTCAATCCTCCAATAGTGATCTCCCATCAAGCTTCCAGAAACAAAGGAATGTGCCACTTCACAAGAGACAGCCGTTGCGAGAAAACGATGTTGTTCACTGGGAGCCACGACCCCAAGATGGCAATCCATAATATATCCGAAGATGAATTCCCCCAAAAAACAATTGCAAGAAAAATTGTCCCGGAGATTGCAGCTTAGACACTGTAGCCCATGAATACCTGAAAACCCAATCGAAGACTTGGAGAGGGTATCTCTTAATACCTGAAGGTCAGACCCGCAGCCTGAAGATGGTAATTTCTAATGACTGAAGGGAGGGTCCCAGGCCTCAAGATGGTGATCCTCAATGCCTGAAGGCTAGACTTGCACCCTATAGACGGTAATCTAGAATACCTAAAGGTCATGTTCGCAAGTCCTGAGGAGTGAGTGGGCAAAGACTTTCAACCACTACAATTATGGGTCATGGACCCCAAGGTCACTAACCTCCGAATGAGTGGGACAGAGACTCACAAGACCACGACCTGCGACCTTGTGAGTTCCAACCTTGCTCATGTACCCTTCATACCATGACTAGGAGTGCATGACTCTGCTCAAAGCCGAAAATTATAAAACCAGCTCGTAGCTCTCAACCAGAGACACGAATGAAAAGGTACCCCAGAAGTTTGCCACTACAAGAAATCGGCAGACACAATGGTAACAATGGCTTGAAGATGGTAATTTAGTCACCAAAGACCAAGGAGCTCGCGAGGCCTAAAGGTTGGTTAATGATGGGTGAAACGGGCATGGCCCAGACCAGTCAACCTAAACGGGCAAGACCCGAACTAAAAGGTCAACCCGAATGAGCCAGAGGGCCCTGTACCTTCAATACCTAAAAGTTAGACTCACGAAGTCAACGACGACGAGCAAACAAGCAACTCACCATCACCGACCTCCCAGGTCATGGGCGTAGAGGTCGCCGACCTCCTAAATGAGCTCGAGCAAAGGTCTTTCCGGACCTCGACTTCAATGTAGAAAGCTCTGATCTGAATCATAAATCTTCCATGTCGCGACCACTGGTGTGCGACTCCTAGTCACTCCAAGGAGCCAAGGGTCACTTGACGCGACCTCACCAGAAGAGATATTCGAGTTTCTCAATGTCCACGGGGAGGTCGTGAAGTTGGTCCAACGGTCGACTAGTGAGCTCGCAGCTCTCACAGAGACGTGAATGGCAAGATCTCTCGTCCCAGGGAAACTCCGAAACCCCAAGAGCAACTGGCGGGATTTGACTAAATTCCACCGTTATCCTGATTGCCGACGGTGACGTAAAGGGGAACTAAATTCCCGGAGGTAAAGGATCATTCTTCTGTTTACTTAAACAAAAATACCCAGTCAGTCTGGGGGACAGATAAGAAAAAACTCCCTTGTTTTCTTGAGAACAATCCTTATTGGAAAATTTTTCCTGAATACTAACTTAGGCATCGAAGCTCTTCCCCGGATGACAGTCCACTCCGGCAACCTCTCTTTCTTACCTTTTCAGGCTGTTGACGGCGGAGCTCTAACTGGATCTGCGGGGTGATCCGGCCCAACACTTTTGGACCCCATCAACATGACTTTACGACTTCTTATTATCTTATAAACAGAGCAACTAGTTTGATTTATCAAAGCCACCGACCACTTCTCTGTCTCCTCTGCCACCAGCTCCACCAATGCTCTCATTTGTGTAGTCATTCCTCCTAATTTCGCTATCCGTATTGCTTAGAGATTGAACGTTGTTTAACCCAGAAGAGTTCTCAACTTTGTGCTAGATAAAGTTTTACCCGTGGCTTCTTACCTGAACCTTCGGTGGCACCTTCTTTGTAGTTTTCTGAGCTTTAATTGTTCATTTTCACATCCAGATCTTGTTGTTTTAACATAACAAAGGTCCACGATGAGTTCTTTTTATCTCATCTCCATCGACTTTTCTCTCAAATGCAATTACCATCAAGATTCAAGCCAAATCCAAAATGATACAGCTTTATTAGGAACAAATAAGTCGGGCAATTCTAAAAGGTCTAGAAAGAAAAAATGAAGCTGAAGTTTCAAACCTTTTTTTTTTTTTTTTACAAGAGAGGTAAACTGAAAATGGAGTGGGAACTATGAAGGAAATAACATTCATCAAAACTAATTTATACAAGAAAAAGAGAAAAGCCTTTGGGAACTAACCTAATAGGTTGAATTTTGGATGGCGGTGAAATGGATCCCAGATGAAAATTTTGGCCGTGGGACTTATTCTACGTGGGTGGCTACGATATGCTTTTTATCTAAGTACTTCAAATTTTCTAAAATTAGTGAAATACACCCTCCCTTTTGGAATTGATTATCTCATTTTCCATTTTGAGTCATCCAAAAAAGAATATTTTATTTCCTAAAATTTTATTAATAAGACTAATATTGCAACATAAAAATGAATTGAGTCAAATAATTTTCTTAAAATGCATATAAATCAAAATGAGATATTTAATTACAAACAAAAAGAATATTATTTTTTTACATTCATTACATTAATATTCAAATATATCAAGAATATTAAAATATTAACTCATTTACTAATTTATAAATTTTTAATTTTTTTAGATTACAATGGCTAAGGATATTCTGGCAAGTCTTTTAAACCTTCTTCTACCCCATCAAATAAAATAATATTTATTTTTCGATTTAGATAAAATATCTCTAGGGTTTAATATATTTTTTAGGATTTTATTAATGAAATAAATCAGCAAAAGTATATGTGTATATTTATCATTAGTGGTGTGAAAAATGGTATAGAAGAAGTATTAAAAGATCTAGAGCCGATTACAAATATTTAACTTTAATTTTTATTATGATTTTTTTTTCAAGTACATTCTACATTCTATAATATAAAAAAACTAATTTATTTCTTTAGTAAAATAAAAAATAAATAACAACTTTTGGCTTTAGAAACTAGCGATTATTTTTCAAAACGCTAAAGAACAAAAATTGTTTAGTAGTATAAATATTTAATACATAATATATAGGTAGTGTTGTGAAGTGGACGATTAAGTTTCTAACAATCAAAATAAAAATACTTTAAAGTTATTTGACTTTTTTTGTAAAAAAAAAAATCATATATATATATATATATATATATATATATATAGAGAGAGAGAGAGAGAGAGAAAGAGATACTTTGTTAGTCTACTTAGCACAACAAATCTCTGTGCTACTAACGGAAGTCATCAACTTCTATATTAAAGGTATCCCACAAATCTGACGTCGTTTTTATCCAAATAACAAAATATCAAGCTCAATCCAAGCGGGACTTAGCATAACCAAACCAAGCCATCTGATACTTGAATCCTTCGACTCCTCCCCACTTGAACGGTGAACCAGACCTCCCCTAGCGAAGCACCTTCTCGCCGAACTAGAAATTTTCTATGCTACGTAGCACAACACGGAAAAGTAATGGCACACACACTACGACGTTGATGTGAAGCTCAATCTCGCAACACGGTTCTCACAAAATAGAAGTTGGATCTTCTTAGTTTGAAGCTCAATCTCGCTACACTATTCTCACAAAACAGAAGCACATAACAGAAGCTGGATCTTCTCAGTTTGAAGCTCAATCTTGCGACACTGTTCTCACAAAACAGAAGCACATAACAAAAGCTGGATCTTCTCGATTTGAAGCTCAATCTCGAGGCACTGTTCTCACAAAATAGAAGTTGGATCTAGCGACACTTTCTCGGTTTCTTACCCAGCTTAAGATTGAGAAGCCATCTGAAGAAAGTCGTGGCTGAACAGTGCAGGGTTCTCACAGAAAGAAATTCATTGCTGAACCCATCTGAGAAGGTGAAGAAATCGGAGCTCATCTGAGGTCACCGGAGCTACTCTACTGCCGAACCCAACTCCCCACCCCAATAGAAAGTCTGAGAAGGTGAGTTCCCTAGCTTGACCTCGTCTCTTCTTTGGGATTTTTTTTAACGTTATTACTATTAAGGAAATTAGGGCTTCAGCTTGTGCTTTTTTGTTTTGCTTGGGATTACAATCCTAATGAGACTGATTTTTTAGGGTTTTTTCTTAAAAAAATTATGTTTCAGAATGTAACCTATTAGTTTGTGATTGTATTGGTCAATGGTAGTACCGATAAGGGATCTGTTGAGCCTGGTGAGCTTCTGAATTAGTGCAGAATAGTGATTTGTGTTTCACTGCCATTCAAGGGTATAACTTTTCTTTCTGTTTTATATATATCTAGGAACTTCGGATTGTAACATCAAGCTTTGTCTATATTACAACAATATATCCTTTCTGAAAATGGAATAAAATGCATCATCATCCCAAGGATTTACTCGTGAAGTTGCAAATGAAAATATGCCAAACATTGGTCAAGAGTTCGGGACAGTTGAAGAAGCCTTTGCTTTCTACAATGCATATGCACGAGAGTGTGGATTCAATGTGAGGTCAAGTAATTTCGGGTATAAATCCGGCACAAGAGATATGGTATGGAAGAAATTTGTTTGTTCCAAGGAAGGGAAGACAAGTGAAAGCAATTATAAAAGGCAAAAGGAAGATCATGAA
>JAOXNR010000030.1:9469817-9495096 GCA_028571225.1 Parsonsia alboflavescens
CCTTTTTTTCTTTCTATTTTTTCCCGAGAAGAGTTTGTCTAGTGACAAATAACTTCAAATTGATTCCGGAAAATTTCAAGATAACAACTTTAAGGGGATGTACTGTTTTAACATTTCTTGGCTGAATAAACTAACTTCCATTTCAGGGAAATTAGCCTCTTCTTCCCACTACCTTACCAATTCTTTCAGTTTTGTAGTTGGCAGAGTGCAAAATTGATTATTGATATGGGGTGTTTGAGGGAAAGAGAATTTCTTTCCTTTCTTCTATTATTGACCACTAAAACTAATTACATGTCCCCTTTTGCATTGGTCTTTTATTCAGAATAAATTGCAGCAGTATGTGACCTTATCAGATTCAATGCTTGTTCTTAAGGAAGATGATCATTGCTTTTCATTGATGCACAAATGTTTTTCTTCCTTTCATTTTTTTTTTTTTTTTTTGGTTTTTTTTCTTTTGTGATTTTGTATGGAGCTAAATAATGTTTTCCCTTCAGATTAAGTAGCTCCATCATTTTTGTTGAGCATTATCTTGGGGTTTATGGTTATTTGGGTGATTTGAGATTTTCCAAGCAATCGGTTCTGTTCATATGTCTTCTTGGATATTTACAATAATTGATTCTTTGATTGTGAGATATTTCAAGTTCCAAAGTATGGACAGCTCCCATTGTTTTTGATTTCTAGGGATAAGTATATGAAAGGAGAAATCAGACTGAAGCAGCTGCAGTGCTAATTTTTGTTAAACAGGAACTTTTGGAATGCTAAAAATAATTCTTTTGTTCAAGAAAATTCTTTTGTCTTCAATGTTTCTTATGAAAGTTCCCGTAGACAATGTGAGGATAATGGACTGCTGAGTTCCTCTTGTGCTGGCATAGTTTGTGCCTATTATGAATATAGTACATTACATATACTAATATCTGTACCAATTACGCTCAATCTTTTGTGTAGATTTCTACTGGAGTAGATAAACATGTGAGTACCACAAAGGAGATTACAAGTTCCAATAAATGCATGGTTTGTCTTGGAGAAAGTCCCTATTTATTTGACTGTAATTTTTTCAGTATGATATATATATTAATCTGTTTTTCATTTCTTTCTTTTTTCTCTCTTTAAATTTATGACTCAGGGAAAATGCAAACCACCTGGTAGTGAAGCATTGCCGGAAGGAATTGTCTCTAGCACTTCTAACTTGGAAATGCGCCCGTTATGGGGACCTATCAAAAAAGATGTAAGTAAACGACAGCTATCTTTCAATGAGTCTGGGTGGAAGTTTGTGAATAAGAGTAGTTTCTGGATTTAATCTTTGGAAAAGAAAACATATTCTAGTGACTTTCATGTTCAATGGAAAGGGAGGGGAGAGAACATTAGAGAAAAGGACAGCAAGAATTATAATTAGATTTCTTCTTGGCTTCCTCTCTACATGAAATAATGTTATGATTCTGTTCAATTTTCTTCTCTTTTTTTCTCCAAGTTACTTTCTGTCTAACATTCTGTATGGTTGCTTATACTTGTGTTTTACTGTTTCAGAAAAAAATGAGGGATGCTTTTAATATATTGGCCATTGCTGTTGGAATAAAGCAAAAAGAAGTAGTGAATTCAATTGTTCAAAAGGTAATAACAGTCTTTTATGTTGATGCATTTTGTGTTGGACATTTTATGCTGTTGTACCATTTCTTTTTAAATATATAGTTGCCAGTACTATTGGTATATATTCACTTTAGTGGCTAATGTTATTGCAGTTTCTTGAAGACAACTTTGTCGTTATGCTATTTCATTATGATGGTATTGTGGATAAGTGGAACCAGTTGGAATGGAGCAGCCGGGTCATACATATCTCAGCCACTAATCAAACTAAGTGGTAATATCCAATCTTGAAAACAAGGTTTTTGCCATTTTATTTTTGTTTCATACACAAACTATCATATTGGATTATTAAAGTCTTTGCGGTGGCACAGGTGGTTTGCGAAACGTTTCCTACACCCAGATATAGTTGCTGAGTATGACTACATTTTCTTGTGGGATGAAGACCTTGGAGTTGAGAATTTTCATCCAGGGAGGTAACTGAATGCTCTGTGATTGAAATTTGGAGTACTTATTGCTTAAGTTGGTACTCACAAATGAAGCCTGCCAACATGATCTGAAGATTATTCATTAGCAACCCTTGTGTAATTGCTTCGGCCAAATATTTGCCTGAATCAAATCACTTTTTACTCCTTCAAGCTATACTTGCATCATGATTGAAAAATAGCTGACTGCATCATGTTTTTCATGCAGGTATCTGTCCATTGTTAAAGACGAAGGCCTTGAAATATCACAACCGGCACTAGATCCTACTAAATCTGAGATTCATCATCAAATTACTGCACGTAGGAGGAAATCCACGGTGCACAGGTTATATGAACTTCTCGTTTTGAACTTTCTGATCAGAAGGGTTATTACTAGCTCAAGCACTAGCTTGCCTGGACAATTTTATTGATTGAGAACAATAAAATAGATCAGATTCTTGACGGTAGGCCATTGCATATCAATGTTATAGTGCAGAGAGCCACAGATCCTTACAATTGTAGACTCTTCTTGCAAAAGCACGATATTTTGTCTTCATTCAGTATTTTTTATATAACTTTGAGTCTTTCATATCATTTTTGCAACTTTTTATGCTCGGTCACAGCAGGAGGCATATTCCAATTACCAATTGATGCTTGATGTTCATGTCTTAAACAGGAGGTTCTATAAGTTCAAAGGAGGTGGACGTTGTCATGAGAACAGTACATCTCCTCCTTGTGTGGGGTAACCTAATTTTCAGCATTCCTTGTCTCTTTCTTTTCCCTTCTCATTCTTTGGCTTATTAACATTTTCTTAAGATATTTGAGTTATTGTGCTGAATGACCTTTTAAAATTTTTTGAAAGGAAGTCTCTCTGATATCACTTATGTCATTTAGGTGGGTGGAAATGATGGCTCCGGTATTTTCAAAAGCTGCCTGGCGTTGCGCGTGGTATATGATCCAGGTATGAACCATAATGGGTGTTTATTAATCATTAACTGATTTTATGGTACTGAACATGGTTTCTTCTGCTTTAGTTTGTCTTCTGTGTATATCAATGAGGGTTGCTCAATAGAAGAAAAATACATCAATTTGTTCTTTTGAAGGTGTAAACTTCAGTTGATGTCTTTTTTTTTCTTTTTGTAGTCCAGTGGGGAATACTTTAGTTTATACTTTCTAGTATCTGACTTTCGTAGAATGATAACAGTTTTACTTCATAGATGTGCTAGTCTGCTAAGTGAAACCTTTGGTTCATTATGAGCTTATTGTGAATTGAAATATGATATACTATTTTTCTTATGTTCATATTATCAGCAATCCGGGTGTCCCCATTTATCATTGTGGTCTCAGAGTGTTTTTTCCCTTTCCTAACAGAATGACTTGATCCACGCATGGGGCCTAGATAAGGAGCTTGGTTATTGTGCACAGGCAATCCCCGATTATCCTTCCTATAATTTTCGCAGATATTTCTGTTCTTTTCTCGATATTTGGATAATCACTTGGATTTTCTATCATCTTTAACATAGGGTGACAGAACAAGAAAAGTCGGTGTGGTTGACTCGGAATATGTAGTTCACATGGGCCTTCCTACTTTGGGTGGCACTTCTGGTGGACAAAAGGCAAGTGACATCCATCTCCGGAGCAATCACTTTGCTCATGAACTTTCTTCCGGAATTCTTCCTCCTGCCCCATGATGGCCCTCTTTATGTATCCAAGAACTTTTAGTTGAGGAAACTAGTCTTTAACTGTTTTTTTCCTTCTCTTCTGTAGTTAATAGCTGAATCACCCGATCAATCCCCACAAACTAGTAGCTCTGAAGAACCAGATGAGTTGGTATGATATTGAAAAAGATTCAATCATTCCATACCTTAACCTTCCTCCTCGTCTGGACTGACAATTTGTGTTCAAAATTGCAGGCAACTTCTGTGCAAAATAAATATGAGGGCAGATATGCAGTAAGTCTCCTATCAAATCGCTGTTAGATACTGTCTTGTCCTTACGTCAATCAAATTCTATGCTCAAGTATATTATATACTCTCTCGTCTCTATTTCTAGTTTTAGTTGTCTGAAATTGAACGTCCAATTTCTTAAAATAGATAGACTTTTTGTATAAAGTATCATTAACAACCCCTTAATTTAATGATTTACATTCAGTTGCCCAAAGCAGCTTCCTCAACTAATGACATTAATGATAAGGATAGGTTAGTAACTCTATGAAAGTCAAATATATTCCTTAATTTCCTTAATTTTTGATCAAATCAAAACGGGATATTCAATTCCAGACGGAGGGGCATTATAAAACTTTAAAACTTGGGAGTGTGCTTCACCTTCGACTGTCTAGTTCTTTTCTAAGCTAATAAATTGCAGAAACCCTTAGTGATTCATGACTTTTTTTTCCACTTGGTAACATCTCATCCATTCTTTCAAACATTCAGGTTAGAAGACAATCGTATATTGAGATGAGGATTTTCAAGAAAAGATGGAATTATGCCGTCAAGGAGGACAAATGCTGGGTTGATCCTTATCAAAATCACTCATCCGCGCAGATTGTTCAATAGCAGAGTTGGCTGAGGCCAACGATGTTATATTGTACAGGAAAAGTACATGCAATGTCTAAAGAAAGACCAGGAGTATAAGAATCCATACATAATGTAAAGATTTAAGGATCCCAAATAACTTTTTGTCTGAAATTGTGTTGATGCTGTACAGAAGACAACACACAAGTCTTTGCTGCTGAAATCCCAGTTTTTTCCCAATCTGGAAACTGCATCTGCAGTTTCTTTTATAGGAATGATCTTCCCCTCATTGTCCACAACTGGAAATAGACAATTATTATATTTTTGGTATCAATTCTTGAAGATGAAGGTTTTGCTCCCTGTAAATGATAATTATTCATTCTCAGGCAATAATATTTTCAGTTCAGATTTTGGTTTTTCTTGTAAGCTTGCTTTCTTCTATTCCTCTACTATTTCTTGATTGCTACTATTTTATATGAATCAGTTCCCATATGAATAACTTGTATGAACTCTGATAACTTGACCAAAAGAAGAATTCTCCATAGAAGGACAGCATAGGGCTTGCCGGTTGCATGAGTTTTTTTAAATTTAAAAATCTATTTTATGTTTTTTTTTTAATTTACAAATGTAATTAATTGATTAGAATACACTTTTATCTTTCCTCTCATGCATATCTAGGTGTCCCATCATCTTCTCTTACATGTAGCAAGACACTTTTTAAATATTGGACTTATGAAGCTTTTGCTTTTTTTTTTTTTTTCCTATAAAAATTGATCATTCATTCTTTTTTTTTCTTTTTAATCTCCATTTAGCATTCAGAAATACTCTGTAATTAGAACTTCATTTCCTTTCATTGTTATTGAAAGGTATATAAATGATTTTTGGAGTTGTTTTTTATAAGGGTTTTTTTTTTTTTTAATGTTTTCTAGAAATTTTCTTCTCTATATAGAAATACTTACAATCAAAACTCCATCTCTCAAATATGCAAATGATATAGAAAATCTTTTATACGATGAGAATTTCATCTTGATCCAAGGTATGTAAATATAAATATATATTTATTAAATCTCCTCTTGATTTTTTTCATGCACGTTTTTGTTTTTAATTTTCTTTTGAAATTTGTTCATCCAAGGCATTACATTCCATTCGTTTCTGCGATCATGAGGGCGAGGGTAACCATGAGCCATTGAAATAAAAAATAAAAAAAATTCTCAATTTTTAATATTAATTTATTATAGTGTCAGGGAACTTTAATTGATTTTAGTTCCTTAAATTTCTTTATTGTTTGTAGTAATATGAATTAAAATTTCCCTAGGCTGAAACTCACATATTTTCGATTTAATTTAATATATTTGAGTTCCCTATTTCTTTTAAAAATTTTAAAAGTCTCGAGTTAATTTAATGAATATTATAATTATTGAATAATAATTTTTTAAAAAATTACTCTTTTAACTTTTGCCTGAAATTAAAATAGGAAATATTTAATATGGACAGCTATACTTATTTGACGGAGATTGGATTTACTTTATTGTCCACTTTATACATTAAAAAAATGAATAATAAGTAATTTTTTAAAAAATAAGACGCAAATGCAAGCCCACGAAGTACAAATAAAGGAAGCCCCAAAGAGAAATACTTCTCCATCTCGAGCAAAAACCACTAGGGTTTAAGTGTTGAAAAACCCTTCCCCGAAATCCCCAACATTTCTCCGGCGATCCAACCGTAATAATTTCAATATGTATCGGACCCTTCTCTTCCGTGCAGTCCGGCGTACCGACATCGGTTTCGCCACTACCAAAATGCTACCTATCTATGGATCAAGCAACCATTTCCCACAAAACACCAATAGCCTTATAACTGTTCGATCATTTGCCTTTACTTCTGCTGAAGAGGCCGCAGCTGAGCGCCGCCGGAGAAAGCGTCGGCTCAGAATCGAGCCTCCTATGTGGGCTCTTCGCCGCGATCCTCCTTCCCAATCGCAACCTCAAGATCACAGAAACCAAAACAGCCAAATGGGTCCCCGCCTACCGGACTCAACCTCTGCACTTGTCGGTCCTCGTCTCAATATTCATAACCGTGTTCAATCTCTCATCCGTGCTGGTGATCTCGATTCGGCAGCTGCCATCGCTCGCCATGCGGTTTTCTCCAATGTTCGTCCCACTGTATTCACCTGCAACGCTATTATTGCCGCCATGTACCGTGCTGGACGCTATCATGACGCGAAAATTCTGTTCCAATACTTCTTTAACCAATCAGATATTATCCCAAACATTGTTTCTTACAATAACCTCATCCTTGCCCACTGTGGAACTGGGGATGTCGATGAGGCCATTAAGGTTTACCACCACGTACTAGAAGCAGCTCCTTTTAGTCCGTCTGCTTTTAGCTACCGTAACCTTACTAAGGGCCTAATTGATGCTGGGCGGATTGATGATGCCGTGGATATGTTGCGAGAAATGTTGAATAAAGGTCAGGGTGCAGATTCTTTGGTATATAATAATTTGATTTCTGGGTTTCTAAATTCGGGTAATTTGGAAAAGGCCAATGAATTTTTTGAGGAGTTACAAGAGAGGTGCTTGGTTTATGATGGTGTTGTCAGTGCAACTTTTATGGAGTGGTATTTTAAGCAAGGGAGGGAAAAGGAGGCAATGGAGTCATATAAGTATTTGATGGACAAGCAGTTCCGGATGGTGCCTGCCACTTGTAATGTGCTCCTGGAGGTTCTGTTGAGATATGGGAAGGACAAGGAGGCCTGGCAACTGTTTGATGATATGTTGGACAATCATACTCCTCCGACATTTCAAGCTGTCAATTCAGATACCATTAGTATAATGGTGAACGAGTGTTTCAGGCTGGGGAAGGTTACAGAGGCTATGGAGGTTTTTAAGAAGGTTGGAAAGGGGGCAAAGTCAAGACCTTTCGCCATGGATGTGGCAGGGTTTAATAACATGATCATTCGGCTATGTGAGCTTGAGATGACATTCGAGGCTGAGAATTATCTTGCCCTTCTGCAGGGGAAGTCGTTGTCACCAGATGTTACAACCTACAGGACATTTATTGAGTCTTACATTAAGGCAGACAAGGTAGATCAGGTTCTGGACAAGTATGCCAAGATGGCAGCAGCCCACAGGGTTATCCCAGAACATGCTAATAAGTGGTTTAACTATTTGATTGAGAACGGGAAGGTCGTGGAGTGTGTGCCAATTCTGATGGTAATGGGCGAGGCAGAGATAAAACCTGATGCCACAACATATGACCTTGTGATTAGAGGCCTCTGCAATGTAGGTGATCTTGAGACATGCTCTAATGTAGTAGGTCAGATGATGGCTGTTGGTGTAGGTGTCACTCCTAAGTTGAAGGAGTTTCTGTTAGATGCTTTTGAAAAAGAAGGACGAGTTGATGTAATTGAGAGGATTGTAAATTCAAGATTTCCATTTTATTCACCGCCATCCCAAATGCCAAGACAGGGGTTGAAGGCTTGGCAGCCATCCACTGTACAAGCACAAACAGTAGCTTCACGCATGGCTGGACCGACAACAGTTTCCCCTCAAATGCCACAACAAACAAATACACAGATGCAATGGCGGGCGTCTGGTTCTCATCAAATGCCATGGCAAGGGCAAACATCTACGGGCTCACCTCAGATGTCATGGCAAGGGCAAGCATCTGCAGGTTCTCCTCAAATGTCATGGCAAGGGCAAGCATCTGCGGGCTCTCGTCAAATGTCATGGCAAGAGCAAGCAACTACAGGCTCTCCTCAGATGGCATGGCAGGGACAAGCATCTACAGGGTGTCCTCAGATGTCATGGCAGGGGCAAGCATCTACAGGGTCCTCTCAGATGTCATGGCAGGGGCAAGCATCTACAGGGTCCTCTCAGATGTCATGGCAGGGGCAAGCATCTACACAAGCTCCTCAAATGTCAGGACAGGGGCAGGCATTTACAAGTGCTGCTCCAATTTCATCTCAAGCATCAAGAGGTGGTCCAGAGATGTCTTGGCAGACAACGGCTACTCCTCAAGCATCAATATATACTCCTCAAATGTCGTGGCAGGGGCAAGCATCAACACAAGCTCCTCAAATGTCAGGACAGGGGCAGGCATTTACAAGTGCTGCTCCAATTTCATCTCAGGCATCAAGATGTGCTCCAGAGATGTCTTGGCAGACAACGGCTACTCCTCAAGCATCAACATATACTCCTCAAATGTCATGGCAAGCATCAACTACAGCTCAGATGCCAGGGCATTCATCAGTTGAAACATCCGGTCAACCATGGCAGACTTCATTTGCTAGTCCACCTCCAGGACAACTTGGAGGATCATCCCAATTCCCAGGGCAGGCATCTATGTACCCTCAGATGCATGCATCATCCCCTCAGGTTTCTGAAGAAGCAGCATCACATCCTCAAATGTCCGAGCGGGTAGGACTACATTCAATGGCAGAATAGGCTATGTCACAGAAGAAATAGAGCTTCCAAAATTGTAGGATGATACAGTCTAATTTTTAGGTATTTCTTAATACGGGCTTTGAAAAGAGTATTTGTTATCATAATCCTGTTTCTCTTGACCAAATTTACTGGACAAATTTTGTATCTATCGAGCTGTGTGAGGGTCTCATCATGTTTAATGAATTATTGGCAAATATATGGATCTGTTGACCAATGAATAAGTTATTTCTTTCATTAAAACTTCTTAAAAGTTTCTTTCAATAAATAAATAACTTTTCATGATTACTTCGCTTATTGTTAATCATAAAATATAATTCTTGTTAGTGATGATGATCTCACAATAAATTTAAAAGGATGAATAACATGGAAGACATACCAAAGGCTACCTGTGATTTCTTTCATCAAATATGTTAATGAGACTTCTGAAGGACAACAGATGCCAATACCATGTGCAAGTCCTCCATCATAAGGTGATATTTACAGTTCTTATGGGTGCACAGGTTACTTGAATCTTAGCATGGCAAGGGTCTTATCCAGCAATACATACAAACCTTACAAAAAAAGATAGAACTGGATCCTATATACTGCTTACTAAAGAAGAGAATCTGTTCTATGCAGTCGAGAGATTGCTTGTACAAATCCATTTGAATTCTTTGCAGTAGATGACTTTTTATAGCTTATAGCTTTTCAATTGTAGAATAAGTTTCTGGTGTAGATTCCCGATAGCATCATGAGGCTTTCTGCAGTTTTTTACACCAGTGCTTTTCAACCCCTTTTTGATTGCCATGAAAGGAAGGAGTAAACTTTTTGTTCACTCTGCCTAGGTGTTACTTGTGTGATTTCAGTATAATACAAACATGCAGGTATGGATGTATCTCTAGTTGTGCTGTGGTTGTGTGTGCTTTAACGGCCCCTGGAGCAGCAGGTTCTGGAATGCCTGAGGTGAAAGCCTACTTAAATGGTGTGGATGCTCAGTCTATTTCAGCTTCAAGCACCTTATTTGTGAAGGTATGTTAAAAGACTTCCCTTGACTCTCCTTATTTGTTCATGTCAATCTTTTCCACACTCCCACTCCACAAAGAATTGAAAAAAGAACTAATTAAGGAAGATAAGTAATAACAGATATATTGAAACACTTCTGCTTTAGGAGCATATTTTGTGGAATAATTATGGGATTGAATAATGAGGCAGATTTCAGTTGGTAATGTGTAGCTATCATATCAAGATGCAGATGTTGGGTAAATATTAGATGCTTTCCTTCCTATATAGTTTGAGGACCGAAAGAAATTGCCTGAGCTAGTCAATTCAAAGGTTTTACCTGGTAACATTGATGAATGAACAATATATGGACTAAGAACCAATCTGATTGAATATTCACTTGTGACATGGACCAATGTATATTAGGATTATCCAAACTCTGTTAGATTCAAAAAAGAGCTAATATGAGGCTATCTTATGCAAAAAATAAAGTTGAATAGAACTTGATTGTCAGCTTTTCCAAATTGAGTATGGGAACAGAGGGCTTCTTTTGACTGAGCTTCCGTTTGGTTTTGCCAAAAAGTTGGGGGGATCTTGATTTATTGAAGTGAGCATTGTTGTACAAGATATTAACGGGTAAAAATGACCTTAAACAAATACAAATTTGTTCTTTGATTTCATCTTATGTACTTCTCAAAGTTTATTTCTTCTTTACTTTCCTAATTCAGTTACATCATACCTGCGGCATTAACAATTGTTATGGTTCTTATTTCAATCTGCATCTTCAGAATGCCTGCCCTCTAATGTGGTTTGAACTGTTGCACTTATGATATTTGTTTATTTGGTTTTGTTGATCTTTAATGATAAATAGCAGAAGTCCTTGTTTCGAAGTTCCACCAGTTGTTTGCATCTCTTTTGATATCATGTTGCACTTAAGGACTCCCTTACTTTGCAAGCTGCAGCCCATGTCCCATCAAAAGCAAAGCATGCCCAGGCAAAAGTTTATCTGGAAACAATAAATTTTTCCATTGTCTGCCAGGACACTACAATGACGTTGCTTCCCTTTTCCTCCGCACCAATGATGACTCCAAAAAAAAAAAGTTCAAATACGATGATCATGAATTTTCCCTTTCAACACTTCATATTTTCTTTATTGCTGTATACCCCTTGCTATGTGCTGATCCTTCTGGACTCTTCATCTGGAGGGTTGTATGGTCACTTTGTTGGTTTCTTTGTGGTTATCTATTTCCAGTCTTGACGTAGATCTCTTTGTTGTCCTTTGTGCTGCATAGCCTACCTTCTTCCTTGTTGGTACAGTGAGAATAAAAGTCACTTTGACACTTTGTCACAAACTTCTTGAACTTACCAATGATTTATTACAAATTTTGTCATGTTTTGCAGAGGCCATCTGAAGTTGGAATTTTGATGGGTATGGCTTTATGACGGAGCACATATTAGGGTTGTACCTTGAAAATTTAACATGATGTTAGAGCAGTGCAGAGATCTTGAATTCAACTCTAGCTACCACCCATCCCTCACTATCATTTTATGCCTTTTAGAACATGTGGGAAGATAAAATTGTATCATTTGTAATGCTTGCTTTTCTGTTCTATGTATTACGATGGCTTGCTTGTACAATCCATTTGTATTCTTTGCTATTAATGAAGCGACTTTGTGTATCTTTCCAATTGCAGATCAAGAGGGAGAAACATAGGAAAGAAAATGAGGTTAAGAAATACAAGTAAATTTCAGAAAGAACAAATGCTTATCATTTATCACTACAATTAACTAAGCAAGAAGATGAAACACAATTTTGAAGAGTAAATCATCCTATAAAGATAAAATCTTATTGTTAATTCTCTCTCTCTCTGACCTTTGCCATTCTTGATCTTTTCCAACCTAAATTCAGGGCGGACAACCCTACAAAACAAGTACTATACAATCTGCTTTACCAAATGAACAGGTTCCCGAAATTCCAACTATGCTCAATGCTCTACAACAAAATCTAGACATTAAAAAGAAGAGAGAAAAGGTGATAAATAATACCCTTTTATCTCTCTAAAGTGACAAAAAAACCATTTCAAAACCCCATCACTTTTGTAGTGAGGTTCAGTAAAGGCTCCAAAGAACTTGGAGCAAACTTCCGTGCAAAGAGGTAACAGATATTTGTACTAATCGAATTGTATGAACATGCTGTGCCATTGTTCCTAATTGATTGAATAAATTCTGCTGTAATATTAACTGCAGTAAAGGTAGCTGGATGAGGCCCTCCTAATGACCAGTCAACATAGGTTACCGTGCGATTCGAATTCATCGAACCATAGAACATATGAATAAAAGTTGGGAGATAGTGCTCATCTGGGTAGCAGGCTGGCCTGCAATGCTTCTTGAAGATTTTGTAGTATTTGGTATCGGCAACAATAATGGCAGCCAAAGCACGGTTGAGCTCGAACCATTGAGACCCTTTCCTCCAATCTGGGAGCCTGATATCTGGCTGCATACGTCGGTTGTAACGACCTCGGCCATAGCGAGATGGATCATCATATGACTCAATAAAACTGTGGTCGGATCTAGTGAGGTATCCATAGACAGTTTTGAAATTGTAAACTGGGATGCAGCTTTCTGAGAGAAGAATGAAGCGCTCATTGGAGAAATCGAGAAGGGCATTGGCTAAAAGCCGCTTTTCTGCATCAACGAGGTTTACTGATCCCCATTCGACATGCTGGATGGCAGAAGAAAAGAAAAAGGAATTAAAGAATTACATAGAAATAAAAACATCCCTGAACAGTTATGATCGATGAGCTTAACAAGAAGAGGAAATATGGATTTCAGTAATCAGAGCACAAAGTGGCAGGAGATCTGCAATGATTAAGTCTCTGAACTGCAATTTATAGAACGAAAAAGTAGCTAGCTAAAACAAGTAACAAAATGCAGAGAAATTATTAAGAAAATAATTTTAAAATATATGAAGAGTTAAATGGAAAACAAATAATCCGAAATGAAGGGGTTGGAAATGTTTAACAAAACCATATGCATGTTCAAGAGTCATCAATAAAAAAACAAGTAATCAAAAATACTGAATGTTCTTGATGTTCCTATTCAAGCTTAGTGCCTGAACACCAAATTTATATGCAAAAAAGTTTTTCAGCAGAAAGAAATTTGCAAAGGCAGAATGCTCCCCCATTTTACGGGCATTGACTTTGCATTTTCAATAATAAAGAGTAAAGCAACGAAAGCAAGGTCACTGTCGACAAACACAAGAGAAAGTAAGGGAATGGAACAAATAAATTTCTAAAAATAATACAAAATTCAGCCCCCCAGAAATTTCAAAGAGTCATAAGTGTACGCACTTCTTAATTGCTAGAGTAGTTAGTTCATGAAGAAGAGAAAATTGGTACTGACGACACAAATGAACTGCTTTCGACAAGGTAGTCATAGAAAAGGTACTGGATTTCAGACTTGAAAGGGAAAGTAATAATCCTTAAATCAGTATCCCATCCGCAGAAAGCAAAAGAACATCCCCTGGCCCAAGCTCATGAGCTGGGATAGACAATTTTGACATTCTCTTACCTTTGATGTCCATTCAGTATAATATCTCTTCGGGCAGGAAATAATGCCTATTTGCTTATGGTAGATCAAATCACCAAGGCTAGAAAAATTAACAATTTAAATTAAACTAACACACATCGGACAGTTTGAGCATCTTTGATCGGATGCCAGAGCTAAGTAGGTCTCAAATGCCTTACATATAAATGATAATAACACTCCAAGTTGAGTAAATATATTATGCTAAAACTGATGCAACTGCCAACGCAGACTCTACACCATAATTTGAGTTGTGTACAGTTGTAGTACTTTGACTCTCATTTCAGGCTTTCAGTAATACTAACCCCAATCCATGATTGATGGCTGATAGTCTCTTTCCATATGTTTTTGGATGACTTACGTCATTCTTTCCTAATAGCTTTTGTATTTCTGTAAAATGTAAAACAGCCATGAAGCAAGTTTGTACCCCACAGTCATAAGGTCCTTATCACACACCATAACACTAAACACAGCAGGCTTTTCAGAGTTACAGATCAAACACAACTTTTAGTAATTGTCTATGCAACATATTTCCTTATTATATTTTGTAAATTTGGTTTCTCAAGAATAGAGATTCATGCTCCCTTCGGTGGATACCAGAGCCAAATCTTCAGTGGAACTCTTGTTACATCCGATTTCACATAAACGCCGAAAAAGAAATGCCAGAAGTTAGCTTTGGTCCTTTAGAGAATGTGTATTGATTACCTCACAGTTTTAGGCAACAAAATATTATGTACCAAAAACTCAATTAAGAAATCTTTTCACATTAATGAGTTGATCCTTCCAACATTTTGGAACCCAGTCTTTTTTGTCAGAAGGCAGAATCCTGTGGATAACATTAAGCATTCTATTTCAGCATGCAGGGAAAAAAAACACACATTGCAGAACGTTGTGATATTTTTTTTTTCCCTACATCTCACACAGTTCATACAACACCATTTCGGCTGTTGTAACCATTTATATTTCCATCGACAATGTGGCCCACTGGGATACCTACTGTTCAAACTTCAAAGTCATTTTCTCCATGTTAAACAATGATTTTTGGGAAAAGTGATTCATAATTTTATACCACTTCAATACAGTTGCCTTCAACATACACTGCTCTAGCAGAGATGCAGTGTATATGCCATACATCAAAACATCATACAGCCATCAGAGGGTTTCTAATCTCAATCTATTTGGTAGAAACATTACTGCAAACAATTTGGATTATTCCAAATAATCAAGCATCTAGAAAATAATGAATACATCAAATCTCAAGCACACAAATAGACAAACTAAAGAGACAACAAAAGATTCATGCTATAGAAATTTTCTCAAATTCCTTTTTAATAACAACACCACACAACGCATGTATCTTCAGACTGTAATATTTCAGCAATTTGATGCCAATTCCATAGGCAGTTCATCAGTTTCATAAAGGAAAAGAGAAAGCTGGAAAGTAAATGATACTCAAATTTCTGCTCACAACAGAGATTGGCCAATTCCAATTTTCTTCTAAACTTCGGATTAATTTGTGTCCTAATTAAACAAAAACATCACATCCATCAATGAGCTAAGCAACCTATGGTAAGGCTTTGTTCAGTCGGCGGAAGGGGGAGGGAGAAGGAAATTATTACTTTCTCTATACCCATGAGTGGACAAAAAGTTGGTAGACATGATATTAATATTAACTAAGTCTTGGACAGAAGGGTGTAAAATAATCCAAACCCAATCCCTCCCTTCCATATCTTCCTTTCCCAATCCCCTAATTCCAAACGCTCTGAACAAGGTAAATAACCATTTACCCCAAACATTTCCCCTAACACCCCAACCAAACATACACTTAGTAACAGATGTTGGTTAGAATATAATCAAGCCTCAAGGAGTTCAGCATAGAAGTTCACTGTATCCTGAGCCAAATAAATTGTGCCAGAGAGATCAAAACATGACATTTCAAACAAGCTCATGCCATCAACATGTACTGAGTAATTATGCAACTTTCTTATAAGAAATTTCGGGTATTTACAAATCAATCAAGTTCATCGAGTTTCAGTTTGTTAATAATCAGTATGGTCAAATTGCAGAAATTTTTAAATAGAATGTATACTCATTATGTTTTTCCATCCCGTAAACCTATTTGCACTGATGTACACAGACAAGTTTCCTTGATGGCTTCTAAGAATGGAAGAAAAGTTGGTCTCTCCATTTTTCCAACATAATCTGCTGTGAATTGTCTTAATCTATCCTACTTCAAGGTCCCCAGTACCAGGTTTTCACTTCTAATCTCAAGCACATCACACTAAACATAGATTAAAAATCAAAGTTAGACCTAACCCGAGAATAATCAGACATTGAGGGAAAAAACAGCCAATGAAAGCATGACTTATTCTGGCTGTCATCTAGCACATCCAAAAAGCACGCACCTAGAAAAAGAAATTTCAGGCTCAACATCAGATATGATATTTTCACCCAATGAAAAGATAAGCTGTCTGACTGTACGAAACATAACAAACTTAGTTCTGAAGCAACCACCTTTCTTGTAAATGATGGGATTCCTTCGAAATTTGGACTGTGCTGGTTGCAATCTTTTCCAAATGAACATGCAAAAAACTTAAATCACAAGATAGAATCTCTAAAAGTCATGCAATTATTGCTTCTCATTCCAGCAGACTATCTTTGGTGAAATCTAACCAACAAAAAGCATTCATTATCATCAATTTTCTAAAGTAAAGTATATGTTAGAATCGTCTTTTGCCAATTATGCAAATTAGTCTCCCATCTAACTGCAATTCCAAAACTTTCATATGTAACTAAACCTACCAAGAAAGTCCTCCCAAACAGTGTAGAATCACACCACGAGCAGAACACAAAAGCAATAACAACGTGAAAGCAAGAATTCAAGAAAAAATGGTACCCGAGTTGGGATCTGTCGTCCAAGAAAGACTGATGAATTGGTCACGTTGAGGACATATCCTGGTTCAGCATGCACATAAATCGAATATTTGTCCTTGTTCTGGCCTTTGAAAAACCTTTCCCACAAAGGCAACATTGGCAAAGGCCCTCTAGTCAAGAACAAAAATGCCACCTTGGGAACTCTATCAAATGGGTACTCATCCATCTTAGGCACCAACGAAGCCCTCCAAAACAACTCATCATCTGACATACTATGAATCAAATTTTTCGGACTAATAAAGCTTCCCATGCTCAAACAATCCTCTTTTTCACACTTATCTACCACAGTTCTACAATTCACTTCATCAGAATTCGAGATTCGAGTCGGATAAAATTCCTCCGACTGAAAAAAATACCTATCAATGTGGGAACTTGAAGCTAACCCAATCACTATCCCTACTACAAGAACAATCAGGACAGCAAGAACCCGCAACAGACTTATCGATGAATCCTTGGTAACTGACATGGGCAACCTAGTATCAAAGTCCTCTTTCTCTCCTCTACCCCTCTGCATCATCTCCTTCTTCTAACCTATTCCTCCTTTACCAACCGGATCAAACCCAAAAAGGGGTCATGAAAAAATCGCTTCGAGAAACTTCCGAGAACAAAAAACTTAAAAGTCCAACTTGAAATTCCTAGAAATTGAAAATTTGAAATTTGGAAGTTTTATCCGTAAATTCTACCCAATTCAGGGACCAGATGACAACAAAACCAGAATTTGACTTAAGACAACAATCAGAGAAAGCCAACTGGAAAAGTGGATCAACTAGATACAACCGTGCTGCAATATATTTGGCTTTTCTGTACTGATTATTCAAACAACAACGTCAGATTTCGATCTTCTGGAGGGGAAAGTGGATGAATGTGCGAATTTAAGCAATATTTTATGATTTTGAAGGGAATGTATATTGCCCTGAGAATATAGACGGCCGGCATTTATATGGGAAAACAAACATAATTGACTAGAGACGGCGGTCAGTGTTAGGCCTTGGAACAGTCTTTCATTTTCAGGTCCCAAACAAACCTTTAAAAAAACAAGAGAGAATTTTGGTCTGATGGGGATTTGTCATTTGAGATTACCTGGTCATACTGGTTCTTATTACCTTAGTGATTAAGTAATAATACTTAGGTTAAGAAAGTGATCGATGTAAAATATATATATATATATTTATATATCTTCATCAAATAAATTTTGAAAAATAATTACTTAATTCATTTTAATCTAATAATGTTGGCAAGTAATTATTATTAGAATGACAAAGTGACATGGCCTATACGTCCTATGTTTCAAAATATTTATCACTTAAAAAAAACTATTTATTTCAAAATCTTTATCATTTAGACATTTTAAGGTAAAAGATGTAAATTAAATTTCTAATTTAACCCTTAATCGCCAAACCTTTCTCAACTTCACTTTATTTCATTCACAACTACTTATTTTAAAATCCACCAATCTTGGTTGAGGAGAGAGGAGAGAAAAGAAACTATATAGCAAGGCTAATATTCAAAGGCAAAATCTCCTATGAAATATAATATTGTGATTATCTTATTTTGACTGAAAAAACCTTTAATGACAAATATTTTGAAATGGGGGAGTCATATTTTACCTCTTTGAGGGATAATAATAATAATAATGCTCTCGATCCAGAATTAAATGTATCATTTTGACATTTACAAATTTTTAAAAAATCAATTAACTAAATTCAATTTATATTTAATAATATCAATTTTTTAACAAAATTTTAATTCATTTAGAAAATAAGACAATTATTTTTAAACAATTCAAAATAAAAATCTAAACATTCAATTTCAAACCTGTGATAAGTAGGAAATTTTCTTACAACACATGAGTTTACCTTTTTCTTTTCTTTTCTTTTGAAAAAAAAGGCTATTGTAGAAGGAATAATTTGTTACTGATTCTTGGTAAAAAAATTTTTTGTTGACTTTTGCACAAAATTCCATAGAAAAATGGGTCGTCTTATTTAGTTAATTATAATATTACTTATTTTAGATAATTTTGCCCTTGAAGTTTAATCCAAATTCTCTTTTCTCCTTATTTTCTCTCCTCTACTCTCTCCTTGCATTTGATAGATTTTAAAATTGAAGTGCATAAATGTTATAAGTGGGATTGAAAAATGCTAAAAAAAAAAAAATTTGACAAATGAATATCACTCACACCTTGTGTCTTGGAATGCGTAAGTAACAATAATATCTTCAATGGGGATGCCAAAGGAGGTGCCTATAGCTAGCTAGGAGAAAGAAGGGCAAAGGAACTATTGGAGTGAGTGGGGAAATGGGATGCATAAGTGATGATGAGGTGAGCGGAAAGAAAGGATGTGCTTATTTAAGCATCCCATAAAGTAAGAGAAAGGGGTGTTTTGATGGATGATAGAGATAGATGGATCTCACATGTGTGAGAGAGAGGATTGATTCCGATCATTAAAAATAAATAAATCTTAGATGAGTTAACAACGTGAAATTCATTTTAAATAATGTAAAAAAGTGAATTACCTGAAGATATAATGCATAAAAATGGAGATGCGACATGAGGATCCCACTTTAGGCATCCTATTATGCATCTCCTATTGGAGATGTTTTGAAACAAAAACTATATATGTAATACAAATGACTATATGACTAGTGGGTAATAAAGAAAATTTTCTTCCTCCACATTAATGGTTGAGTCTCCTATAGACAGTTTCTTCGGAAACATTCAAGTGGGTGGAGTAAGGATTACACAAACCATAGGTCTTACGTTCGAATCCCATCAATATCTTTCTCGATTAGAAGATTATCGAGGTATGTGCAATGTGGCTCAAATACCCCTAATAAAAAAATAAAAATAAATAATAAAAAAAAGTCTCCTATAGACTTTAGCTCAAATGCCACTCATAAATAATACTTCCTCTATTTAGAATTAAATGTCATATTTTGTATTTTAGTATGTCCACAGTTGAATATCTTGTTTCTAAAAATAAGTGAATTTTTTATACAAACTTCTATTAACCACCTCCTTAAGTCATGGAATTACAATCATTAACTTACAAGTCCCACTATTTTCATATTAATTTGAGGGATGAAATGGTAAACTATATAAAATTTAAATGCACTTCTTAATTCAATTTCGGATGAGTAATCAATAAAAGAAAATCCCCCAAGAGTTTGAGTCAATTAAACTTCTTTTCTTTTCTGGAAGAAAGGAACTGCAATATATTATAACAAAAATATATGCCAAGGAAATGTAGCTATTAACTAAATATTAGAGGATAGTTCAATAGCCATAGATAATACAAGCCCTACAAGTAGGAAGTGTAAAATTCTCATATCATAATGTATAAATTATTATTCCGAAGAGAATATAGGAGACAATGAATTATAAAATACCTATTCCTTTTCGAGATTAAGTCAATCCAAACGACAACATAACATTCATTAAAAAATTATCAAGCTCTAACTCGTTCAACAAAAATCATCTAGATTTCCTTCACCAAATTACAATCCCACGGAGCATGCAAGCAAGTTTCATCAATCTTCCCACATAACATCTAGAATCAAGCTTAATAGTCTTAAAGAGTAGAGAAATTGATTTGTCTTAAGACAATTCCAACAGGCATGCCATAGAAGAAAACAAAAAAAATAATAGTCAGGCAACATCAATTTAGTGGTAAACAGCAATATTTGAGATTTAAAGGATCGGTGGACTGTTGATCTTGGATGAGAGAGATCATGATAAAATTAGCTCGTACTATTCCATTTTTTTAATAGGAAAGAAACAAAATTCATCAACCAATCTACGAATACTCGTATGTCGGTAACTGCCTAACTGGTTGATGACGCAAAACCCTTATTTATCGGAAAGTCTATTTTGGGCCAATAGTGGTACCCATTAGGCCCAATAACCAATTATTTTGATTTTGGTAGAACTCTACCTGAATTCAAGGCTATCATCATTTTTTTTTTTTCCCCCCCTCTTTTTGACAATAACTTCTTACTATATATTTAATTATTTTATTTTAAACTTGTAAATAGAACATCGAATATCATACTTAGAATTCTTGCATTAAAAAGAAAAAATAAAAAAATCTAAGCTACACCCAGAAATATGATTAAGTGAGTTGAAAATAAATCCTGCATGATGCAGATCGTAAATTCAACTTGCATACTCCAATTTTGATGAATTGCAATCCTTTACAAATGGTTGATGTGCATGCAAATCAACCAAGACAACTCCAGTAAAATAATAATAAAAATAAAAATAAAAATAAATCGAAACTCATTATAATGTGTTTTATGCCTTTAGATCTTTTAATATACAAACCTATAAAAAGTAATTTATGTGTCTTTTAATTATCATTTTAGTTATTAAACCAGACTATAAACATCCTAAGGGGCGAGTTTGATTCTCTGAAATAAAATTAATAAGGAATATAAGTGATAGAGAATGGAATAGATAAGAAATATAATTGAAATTTCAATCACTTATTCTTTTGTTTGGTAGGATGAAATAAAAATATTGAGATTATTGAAACTGAGGATTTTTGTGGTTGATGTTTAATGATTAAGAGAAAAACACTAGTATACCCTTATGTTTTTATTTAATTTTTTAAACTAAAAAATTTAAATTTTTAAAAGTTTTTTATTTTAATTCAAAAAATAACCATATTAAGAAAATTTCTTTAAAGAAACCATAACGAGAGAAAAAATAGAAAACAGAAAAATTACCAAAAAAAAAAAAATTTTAAAAAAAATTCTGAAACTTGAAAGAAAAAAAATGCACAATTAAATAATAATAATAATAATGAACGAAATAAAAGCTTTACCAATCTACATGATGAGTGCAGTCCTTGGAACTGCAAATCTGAATAAAAGTTTTATAAAAGTTACTCCCTCCATTCAGAAATACATGTCTCATTTTTTCTCAGTGATTAAGGAATGTTTTGATTTTTGTAAAGTTGTAATTTTTCCTCCTCATTAATGGAATTAGTTGCATGAACATAACATAATTGGATGCAAATTCTTAAATATGAAAGGATATGTAGTTAAAATTTTATCGGTATATTTTTAGAAGGAGGACATTCAATTCTGAACATTTAGAATAGAAATAGATACATTTAATTTTAGACAAATTAAAATAGAATAAGGACATTCAATTCCGATCGAAAACAATTACTTTCTAATTTCTCATTCTCTTTATATAAATAAGATAATACCCTTGAGTAATCGAATGTAAATTTATTAAATCAAGGACATAGACATTCATCCAATTCCATCTTTCTAGATAGTTTAGGTGCTTGCATGTTCTGCCCATGACAGCTTAAAAGGGGAAAAAAAAAAAAGCCTCTATTCATTCATTTCTATAAAAATAAAACATCTTTTATAAAAAAGTCGAACTTCGAAGTGATATATAAAACTCAGACCGACTATGACACGAAAACAGAAAAGGATAACATTTTATATTTTGATTTAATTTTTATTTTTTAAAAGTAGATAACATTATTATTGAATTTTAAATTGTTCACTTATCCGGTAGAGCCATTCCGATCTTAAAGAATCTGAACGTGCTGATGCACACGTGAAAGGATGGCGCGCACAAGCAACGGCTACGTATTAAAAAAATACATTTTTAAATTCTATCCTATTATTAAAGCACAACCACCGATCGCTAGAGTCCAATCAGCAGCATTTATGAGCATTCATTTCTCGAATAATTTATAATAAAAATGTGAATATTTAATTTTGAATGAAAAAAATGGAGTAATAATAATAATCTTTTTTTGATTTTTTATTATTTTTTAAAGCATTTAGCTCAAAATCGATTTTAAGGATAAATATTATTAGTATTATAAATTTGATGGAGGAAATATAAAAATATGAATAATTTGGATAAATATAAAGAGTAACAATCAAAATGGTAAAGCATGTATATATACTTTGTGAAACTTGCTTCTAAGTAAGGAAGATGTATCAATGACATTAATAAGGAATAAGATTGGTCATGTCTATTTCTTTTATAGTTTTAAGGAGTCATTTCCTTTTCTATAAAATATACTTTGATTAAGAAATTATCATTAATAAATTTACAATTTTCCACTTTTCCCCTTGAAAAATCATAAATTATTGACACTCTATAAATGTCGCTACTTCATTAAAAACTTTATCGATAAAAACTCAATGTCAGATGTTTTGATTTACAATATAATTTAAAATTTTATTTTTTTAATTATTATAAATTGTAAAGGATAACTTTCCGTCATACAATCTGTATTCCCTTCTTCTTCTTCTTTTTGTGAAGGATGTAGATCTTACAAATTGTTTAAATCAAAACTATGTTTATTACACAAAATAAATAAGGTAGAGGTTCTTGATCTTTTAATATACTTACGACATATGTCGGTCATTCTCTTTTATATCAATAAAAAAAATTCTTATGCTTGACCTTTAATTATTTTATTATATATGTTTTATATATTAAATTATATATATATATATAAAAATTGAACCTGACACCATTTTAGATATATATATTGATTTTTTATTGATATAATAGAGAGTGACTTTCGTATCTTCAATTACACGTTCATGTATCATTTTCAATTATATTAATAAAATATTAATGAAAATCATATTCGTATGATAATGAAAATCTTATATTAAATTATTATATAAAAAAAATTAAACCTTACACCATTTTAGATAGACATTTTGATTTTTTTATTAATGTAACAGAGAGTGGCCTTCATATCTTCAATTACAAGTTTATGTATCATTATTTAATCCCAATTATATTAATAAAAACATTACATGTACCTTTAATTATTATTTTTTAATATATTCATATATTAAATCTTAAAAATATAAATTAAATCCTAAATATACTTTTTTTTTCCAAAGAGAACTGTTAAATTTTTAACTGTGTAATAAAAAGTAATCGATAAACATGTAATAGAAAATCCGAAATCGAGAGAATCGTATACTAAAAAAACTCCTGGATCGTTTGGTGCGTCGTCGCATTCCGGTCACTATAATAATAATTAAAAAATATTTATAAATTCGAGACCATAGAAACCATTATAATATTCGTCGAGAATGTGGTGACGGTGCTGCGAAAGCTCCCTGTGACAGTAACCCATGGACGCGGTAAATGCTCCATAATTAGTATTAATAGGTTGGTGGATAAGGGAGGCAAAATGAAACTATTAAAATAAGTATTCTTTTACGGAAATTTGTATTAGAAGTTTCTTTCATAGTATTTTGTTTTAAAATAATTTAAATCAAATGTTTATCTGGAAATATAATTTTAACAAAAAGGGAAAAAAGAACTTTAGAAATAATTAGTTTAATTTAGTGATCTACGTGTTTGAGAGGTCATGAATACAGAATAATATTAGAGATGGAATGATTTTAATTATTTTGATCGACACTTTTCATGCAACTCAACATTCTATTAATTCAAAATATTATTATTGGGATTCAATCTCGATACCTATGATCTGCACGTTTACCATTTCATCAACTGAAATCTTTAAAGGTACAATAGAATCTATTTTGATATCGATATTATGTATATGACTTATAAAAAACAAAATAGTCAATTTTAAATTAAAAAAATATTGTTCGAGATCTAGATTCGTGATATGAATCACTTTAAATCTTCAAATTTTGTATCATATAATGAATCGTGTTACCGATTTCTTGGGTATTTATTATTATTATTATTATTTTTCCCACTGTCATTGAATAACATATACCGTATTAGAATAGGAGATTTTGTACGTGATATAAATGTTTGGACCAAGTCATTGGTTCAACATTCCATGTGCAAACTGCGAGAATCCGAAGTTTAGGAATTAGAGTGGACAGCTTGCCAAAGTCACCATCAAAGGGTGGATATCGCCTCATCAAATTCTCAAACAATGATATGGCTAAAAACAAGAAACAGAAAGAAAGTGATTTAACACGTGTTAAAAAACGACGACTAATTTTATATTAGATGTGAGCAAGTAAAAAGGATAAAAATGTATTCGATAAGATCACGATGATTATTCTATTTATTTAAGACAATCAATAACAATAATTTTCTGCATAATAATACAATTTATTACGATCCCTTCGGAAGGATCATATATTCTCAGGAATCTTGCAAACCAATTAATTCTCAAATATATCCAAATTGATTGATCCAATTTCAATTTTATCCACTTTCTATAAATATTTTATTTCTATCTAAATGGATTGATCCAATTTCATCCTATACCCAAATTGACTTTTTAACATTTTTGGGTAATAAAAATTGTTCTAGAAATGGAAAATTACGTCCTTACCCTTTGTTTTTAAATACCCAAATCGAGAATCGAGACTTAACTTTTCATCTTCTTCTCGATTTTATACGCAACGGTTCGAGACTTAACTTTTCATCTTCTTCTCGATTTTATACGCAACTATCCACCGGAGAACCGAGAACCGAGCCCTCACTTTCATTTTCTTTCTTACTTCCACCCTCATTTGTTTGTTTGTAACTCACTCCCACACTCTCATTTCCACACCAAACCGGATCCTTCCTTCTTCACTCCCTCTTTCACTCCTCACCGGCGGCGATCTTCTTCACTCTCTCACCAGCGGCAAAGGCGTGGGTCCTTTTTCACTCACCGACGGCGTCCTTCTTCACTCCCTCACCGACTCAACTGTTCATTCGCTCCCCGATAGGTTTTTTTTCACTTGAACCTTGATTTTGTGTGTTGTTTAACTTCGATTTTGTAGTATGTTGCAAGCATGTATGGTATTG
>JAOXNR010000030.1:9510990-9532149 GCA_028571225.1 Parsonsia alboflavescens
TGAAAACTCAAATCATATATTGTTTCCAACACTAATGCTTGTACTTTGAAATACTAACAAGTTTTTCTTATATTTTGCAGAGGCCGCCAATAGTTGGAATCTTGACTAGGCATGACTTTATGCCCGAGCATATATTAGGGTTATATCCACACATTGATCATCCCAAGTAATAAGGAGGATTCTTCGTAGGCAAGTAAACTAGACCTCATGCGTAATTGATTGAGTTCTTTCCTCATTTTTCTATCTTCTCCATTGGCTGTCCTTGGTACTATTAGAATAAGCAGATTAATTCAGCTGCAAGGATTGACTTGTAGTAACCATAGGAAGAAGGATGATTTAGTATCACAACTTGTAGGTGATATATATATATCTATCTATATATATATTATTTTATATATCTTTTGATCTTTTATCATATGGTAGTTTCAGGAATGCTCTTTTTTTTAAAAAAATAATTTTGTAATGTGCTTAAAAATTTCTTTTATACTATGCAGAAGTTGAGATAAGCTGGAATACTTTCTGGGCATGAATTTTTGCCTAATGATGTCTTAGGTTATGTTTGCGCGTTGTTCATCAAACAGTTGGCACCAGATATGTTGGGATATTATATATTCATATAAATGTACCATTGTTTCTTTTTTTTTTAATGGATATTTTTTATTATGCAAGTTTCTACATGTATATATATACATGCAAATGGATACAGATTCGAACTTCCTGTGTATTCTTAAATCAGTATTTGGGACAATCATATTCTTCGTACAATGTTGGCGACTACTTTTTGTATGATAGAATCTCTCAATTCCATTGGTTGCTGTCTTTCCCATGTATGAGGTTTTGTTGAGAGAATCTTTTTAGGACCTCCAACTGGTGAAAGTAGTGCAATTTGTTTTGCTGCTGCTGATCAGATTCATTCCTTCATCAACTAGTTACTGACCTTCATTGGTACTCATGTTGTCCTTGAATGGTCCAGATTCATGTAATAACTTCATGACTAGCTGAACCTGCACAAGGATTATTAAGACGAGGATTAAGAAAACAACGAATCAAGAAAACCGAGCCCAAAATTCGGGTTGATGGAACAATGCAGTAACCGATCCACTGGTATTCCTGATTCAACTATTGACGCAATCTCAGTCTCGTAATTTCTTTTTATTTTTTATTTTTATATATGGATATATTTTATTAACTAAAACTTAAAAGATAGGAAAGAAACAGCCCACAAACACAAAATACATGTAAGCTATTATTCGACAGAATGCCCAACCTATAAAGCATAATAGTTACCTGAGCTGTTTCTCGGACCAAGAAATCTGCTATTACATTCCTAAATTCTTCATCCAGAATATAATGACAGCTATAGGTAGTCACTGGCAGGTAGCCCCTTTGAATTTTATGCTCCCCCTGAGCCCCGGCCTCTACTTTGCTAAGTTTATGTTCAATTGCTGCTTCTATTGCCTGAAACATCAAAAACCAAGACAAATATAGATAAGGTATCCTGTATTTTCACAAAATTGGTCATTAAAAATTTAAGGGTATTATTGTCAGAGACTTGACAGATCTCATGAAGTTAAGTTCTTACAGATTATTCCTAGTAGGCATTGCTTTAAGTCAATTGCATCACCGAAGCTACATTAAATGGCAATTGTCTGTCTTTTTTTACTTTATCTGACAAAGATGAGGCATTCACAACAAACTGGTGGAAAACTTTTGAAAGAAAAGCTCTAGGGATTTCTATAGCATATCTCAGGAAAGGATTTATACAAAAAAATTGGGAATGGACATGTGGGATATGCAGATCCTGAGGCTACATTGTTGAATATAAAAGGAATGGATGATGAAGACAACAGGTGGGATTCTAGAAATCTAGTGCAGTCAATTGTTGAATCAAAGGCTCCACAAAAAGTTTAAAACTTATGAGATACCTGGTAATAGCATGCTTCAAAGTGCAAGCTTGGATAGTAAGCATCAGGTGCACAACCCCATAGGCGGCCGTACAAAGTGTCTCCACCAATTAGATTCAAAGCACCAGCTACAAGTTCATCCCCTTCTTCAGCAGTAACAAGGAGGACACTATCACCCAGCTTTGAACCCATGTTGTGAAAGAAATCTCTAGTTAGATAAGCACTACCCCACCTGAGCCAGATATTCAATAGGCAAATTCAGGAGATAGAAAGTCCTAGAGGGTTATTTGACATAACTTAGTTTAAAAGTAATGGAACTAACTTGTTATCTGTGGTGTTTCTGTAGAAGTGATAGAAGGTATCCCAATGCCTAGCCTGCAAAAGCACGTAACGCTGATAAAATTGTAAATTGAATATCAAAAACCTAATTTTTGTAATCAGTATACAATCATAGAGTGAATGTCTAAAATCAACAAGGCTTAAAAGCAGCAATGCTAAATCCTGACCAGCCCAATATGTATTAGAACTCAAAATCAACAAAAATGGAAAGTTGCATAGCTCCCATGGATACAAGGAAACCCGGATACACATGCAGCTGTAAACTACAAGAACAGACCCGAAATGTTAGGTGTCTTTTAAACATTATGATATTTTAGATTCTTTCTGCATGTATGAGCTTTTGATTTGTGTTTAAATGTGCCAGAGAGAACTACATATTCCATGACATATTTATGTCCCCATTAAACAAAATTGTATGTCAATGCTTTCATGGTCCTGTTGGAAGGAAATATTTCCTGAAGGATTTAACATTCAACATAGTAGTTATTGCTGGTATTCTGCCCCCATGTTAAATATCCAGAGTCAAGACATGCTACTGCTCTAATGAAGGTCAAATATGTGCCAATTTTGTTGCCGCAGCCACCATATGTTCCTGGAAAGATAATTCAGAATACACGGGGAGAATACTTTTACATATAACATTGATATTTCATTTCGTTTCTGAAAAATGAAAATTAGAAACAAAAGCTTAATAGAAAAGAGAATAACAGAAAAGCAAGCGAATGATGTTTCAAGTATAAGAAAGAAAATCAAGAACAATTAAACAAATTCAGCAATATGCAGAATATCTCTGGTTCATTTACTATATCTAGCATAATGCAAATTACGAAGTACCTTGATTTCATACCCTCTCAGGCGTTTCATTGTCAAGTTTTGAGCAGAAACCTGCAAGAAGAAAATCAGTAGTGAACTAGGTGCCGTATCTCATGTCCACCATACAAAAAAACACAATTTCCACGCATGAGTGACAAATGAAGGAAGGCTAGGGAGTGGATATGGTCATTGGTTACATCTTGTTAACATACTTGTAATCATTTTTCTGGAATATATTTGTTCCATATGGAATAATATATATTTACTTCATACTTTTTTAGGAATGCTTTAACGTGCATAACAAAAGAAAACATTAGAGTTTTTTACAAGCTTTGAAAGAGCACTTTTATTGCCTTTACTGCAAGTCATGTCTCAGAAATAATTTACGTGAAGCAGGAAGGACAACGATCTTACATTGAGTTCCCATTTTAACTGCCTGGTAAAGGAAGACCCAAAGTTACAAATTTTTAGTACTTGTGGTTGACATATTGCAGAATCCTCATTTCTGGAAACTTATTTTGACTAAAAAGAAAATATAAACCAAATAATAATTTTGGACTTACATATGACCTTGTTTCAAGATTTCAGAAAATTGATAGAGGTTCAGCAAATGACAAAAGAAGCACAACTAATTAACACAAAGCAAAGCCATCAATTTTTATGACTCATGTGCTGCAGTCCTTGATAAGTAAACAAGAAAACTAAAGGGAAAAGGCAAACCTTCTTGCGCTCTTGACGAATATTTTTCCTTTTGCTTTGCTTTATATCCATCAAGAACTCATCAAAACTGGCACAGCATTCATGACCAGGAAAACAAAGAGTCATGACATATTCTGAAATCTTGGAAACAATTAAATGACATATAAGTTTTTCATTTGACTGAAATATGTCATTCCCTTGAGGAAAGAAAGACAGAACAAAAACATCAGGGTCAGAAGCATTATCCAATACAGGAGCTGAAGTATGGAAATATTTTAGTGGAGGATAAATGCGTCAGTAATTACTTTCATGTGAACCAATTGGAGGCTTCAGTTACACTCTCGGAATGATTCTTAAGCTAAAATCGTTAAAAGATCTCACTCTGAAGATGTCCGTCAATTAGAAGAGATTGAAGAAAACTTTGGACCTTTAATTTGGTGAGATGGATATGCAGATGCTAACAGATAGGTGTGTGAAAAGGTAAAAAGAAGGTTCGGCGAAGGTCATGCCAATTATAAATTTCCTTGATGCCACCATGAGTGAAGCCATCATAAGAACTTGCCTTTTGTAGTTATGATTTTTCCAGTGGTACTGCATTCCAATCCTCTGAAGGAAATCTTTCTCCTTCAACTTGTCCCACTCACTTTCAGCAGGAAATGTAATGTGAAGTGATGAAACCTGGAACTGTTAAAACACAGAATTCAAATTTTGTCAAAGTTGGAAATCAAGGTAAGCCATCACTACCTTTTACATTTCTAACAAGCCTGTCAACCTCAACTGGTAGACCTTTCATTTTAATTCACTAATACTTCTCCACTTCGTGCAATTAGGTAACCCAAGTCAGATGAGAAAAAGAATCAAAACATAAGAAATGCATGACTACTCAATAGATACATTCAATCCTGTAGACTGCTAGCCAAGTATGTAAAATTAAGAAATTATACAAAATAATAAGACACCTTGATGAGGGAAACAAGTTATCCTGCTTAACAAGAATTCTTCATGGCATTTAAAATTTCCCATAAAGATTAAGGCATTACATAATTCATATACCATTTTGCATTTCATTTCATCTCAAATGGGGAATCAATATTCTGTACAAATGATATACTGAATCAGGGGGAAACAGAAGGAACTACATAATTCAGTTTTAAAAGAAGAAACGTCTCGATCCTATTTAATTCTTTTTTTCCCTTGAAATGATCTATTGCAATATTGGTGTAAACTACTTTCATTTCCAGCATGCTTAAGCATGGTAAAAAAGGTTGCTAAATATGTCAAGCATTAGATCCACCCCCGTACCTTGTGTGCCAGATCCTTCATCGAAGATACTAAAATGTGAAATACTTGATCTCTGTATAAAGTATTACGGACTAAGATCCTTGGACCAGTGACTGGAGTGAAAGGAACAGAGCACTGCAGCTTCGGGTAGTATCTTGCACCGTAACTATAGTAGGCATTGGCCCAAGAATGATCAAACACGTATTCTCCATAAGAATGGCTGCATGATAGATGAGAAAAGATAACATCAGTAAAAGCCACAGTTTGCTGATTAAACTAAAAAAGTCATTCTGGCTAAAGAAAATGCAAAACCTTTTCAGATAGAGGGGAACAACACCTAAAACATTATTGCTTTCATCTCGTGCAACTATATGCTGTGGTATCCAACCTGTTTCCTGAAATAGCAACATACAAGCCTTGCCTAAAGACCCTAAAATGGTGATACAAAAATATTGTTTAATGATATCTGAAAATTTCTTTTCTGTTCCAATTTTTTTGGATATACCAAAATACAAGTGTCTTGTTAAGGAAAAAAGTAAGGGAAACTCAGAACCTTTACAGAATCAATTACTTTTCGATCAGCTAAGGGAGACTGTCAGAAATCTTTTGCAAAGTTACAGAACAAAAGGGACAGGAAACTTAACAAAAAGAAAATGGAGGCAAAGTGGATATTGATTACCTTAACTGCAGAACGAGACTCCTCCAAGCTTGACAAAAATCCGTGGGTAATAAATGGATTAAATTGCTCAGAACCTGAAGCATCAAGACAACACTCATCCCATTCATTCGCTGAAACCTCTGAAATTGAGGAAACAACTGAAACTGATACAGTTTTCACTTTCCCTAAATCTGTCACATGTCCCTATCACATATTACAATGGAAACATGTCAGAATGTGAAAAAAGACAAATTAAGATGGCTGTTATAATCAACTTACAGGGGTACCAGGAGAAGAAAACACCTTAGAGACAGACTCTTTTAAAGAGAAATTCCCCAGTTCAATAGTTATTCCAGAAGGGTCTGCAGCCTTCCTTGGCTTCCAGAAGAGTGCATGTAGCCTAAATGTGGAACCAGAATTCAGGACACGCTGCCTGGATGATGAATTTTGCTACACAGATGGAAACATGTATCAACTTTCCCTTGAAATGAAAATCAGCAATGCACATTTGCACCCTTCATCACATTGTAAAACAACGGTTCGGGAAAACACAAGTCACTTAGTCATTACACAAGACAAGATACTTGTGTTAGTAATATCTCAGCACAAGATGAAACCCAAGCAAATGTTGCAAATAATTTTGAAGAGATCAAAGAAAACATACTTGAATTAGTTAATGAAAATCAATAAGCATACTAATCAATCACCTTTTTCCTGAATCCAGTCAACGTTCTTGAGTCAAGAAAGTGATTCGGTTTATGATGATTCTTTGGGTCAAATCATATATGGGGATTTTTTCTTTTTCTTCCAAGCTTTTCCATTCTGTTACAAAGGATTTTCCTTTCCTTTTCATATGACTAAGGTAAAGAAAACAAAAAAAGCCTGGAAAGATATAAGGGCAAGTATCACCAAATCCTCATGGGTAAAAGCTTGAGAGAATATATCAACATATGAGAAAAATTAACTAACAAGAGGCCACCCATAATCCACGTAGTGCCAGAAGGCTGCTTAAGTCTGAAGGGCTAACCCACAACGTGAAGTTGGATTAAGAACTCAAAAGAATGTTCCAAGAGGGTCAAATGTAAGAACCCAAATCACAAACATGAATAGAAAACTTCCGATGCACATGACTGTTGTAAAGAAAGGACAATTCACCAAACATATGTTTGCCCCAAGGACACCCTCAGAACGATATTATCCAAGGAACAGGAGCTAAAACAGGCAAAAACAAGAATAGAGGCAATGACAGAAAAACCAATTTCTCTATGAGTAACAGCAAGTATATGGGCAATACCTCTTTCACTGAGAAAAATTTACAGTTAGGATAACAAGAAAAAGAAAAAACAAGGATTCATTAATAAAGCTTACGACATGAAATGGGTTGTGACCAAGAAATGTTGAAGAAGCGGCCATGGCATTTACCATGGCCGAGAAAAACAGTGGAGCTCACTGGAAATCGAACCCGTGTATTTTTTATGGCCGCGAGAGAAGCTAAGGAGTGGCGGGATCGCATAGGCAGGCAGGATGCACTATGGGTTTTCTTTTTGTTTTCGCCGCGCATATACCTGTTGCGTGAAGATAATCAAATTTTCAGGTAAACCTCACTTGTCAATGTATTTTTACCTTGTTTACATATTTAAATAAAAAGATTTTCCTTATTCAAAAAAAATATTTTAAAGTGTTTTGGTTCATTTCTACTCTTAATTTTTGAACTTTTATATAAAAACTACTTCTAGAAAATACATAAAATATTCAAATTATTAAAAATATAAAATATATGTTAACTTTCTCCCATATATACATTATAATGTACGTCTCCTCACTTAAAAACTATTGTTTATTTTAAATTATTTAAAAATAAATATCTCATTTTTTAAATTAATTAAAAATATTTTAAAAAATTAATATTATTAATTATATAATGAACTATATCAATTCATTTCCTTAAAATTTATACAAATTAAAATCAAATATTCAATTCTAAAGAAAATAAATAATAATCCTTCCATTCAAAATTAAATTTCCATATTTAAAAATATTAAAATGAAATATCAAAATAAGCATATTTATAATCTAAAATTCCATAACTCAGTGAAAATTTTACATCTCACTGAATTAATCCTCTACCACTAACCTTTGATGAAATAGTAACTTTCTCATAAAGGTTTTATTAGGTTTTTTTAATCAATTTTAAACCAATGAAATATTAATTTAATAACTTAATCATAATTGTACACACTATAAAAATACAGGTATCCAATCCAACCAGCAAGCCGAGAATGGAGAACTTTCTAAATAATTACCCCATAAAAAACAGGAACAATTAGACCATGCTAACGAGACTAACAAGATGAGTCTATCTCATTCAACCTGGAAATCCTCATGAGCCACTCCTCAACATCGTGTACATGAGGAAAAACCAGTCTTCAGGAAACTATAATTTACAACACTGAAATACTTTTGGCACAACAATTCAATTGCAATGCACGGTAATCTTCCGGCTGCCTGACCCTTGCACAAACCATTGTTATACAAAACTTGGCTATGTGCATCAAACAGTGAGAGATGAACCATTGTCGCCGGCAGAGAGATTCAGAATCATTGTGGCCGCCCTTGGAGCCCTGGCACACAGGGACAATGATCAGACTGATCATGCATGCAAAAGTAGTATAATGACCTTAGGTAAATTTATCAGGTCTTGTAAACAACTTTTGACAAACATTTTCGATATGAGACGTGTGTGTGAAGAAGCCAATGAATAAATCAGTCCCAGATACCATCCTCTCCCACCCACAAAGAAAAAAAGGTCAATAGAATCAAGTATGTACTCTCTTTCCGAATGCACAATCATTTGGCATTGTTTCACTGGATTAATGTATTAAAAAGCATGTAAAGAAACCATAGTATACAAAGCCTTGGGTTTCTGATCTTCAGAATTAATGATTGAATCTCACGAAAGAAGGAAAAAACAAAGAGATATATTACCAGGCCTCAGGCGTCTGATAGAGAGAAGCTGAACTACCAAAGCATGACTGGAGCATCTCAGTGTTAATTACACCAGGACTAAGGGCAACAACTGCGATTCCAGGAGGTAACTCCTTTGCTACTGATTTTGTCAGACCCTCAATTGCCCATTTTGAAGCACAATAAGGTGCAACCTGTAAACAATTAACCAGGTTCAACAGTGTTGTTTGAAAAACAAAACCATGAAGTTCATACAGCATTTCTCCAGAGGATGGGGAAAAAGGCATCTTGCAGTAGAAAGTAGGGCAGTGACATGGTAGAAGTGTGCATTAATTTTGATGTCTTATGATGGTCGACACGAATGTCTCTTACATGTATTTTAATCAAGTAAAAAGAAAAGGAAAAATCCTACTACCACGTTATATATCATTTTGGTTATACCATCTCTTAGTCACAATCTAGGTGCAGTCTATCACAAAGTAATTTACTTTTCAAAATAAGTCAACCAATAAACACCACCCACCCACCAAAAAAAAAGGGTGCTCAGAGGAAAAAATATCACATATAATCAATCACATAAGATACTTAGTTCCACCTGTGCAGCGGCAGATCTTCCCCACCCAGATGACATATTAACAATTACTCCTTGCTTATTCTCAATCATAAGGGGAATGAAGTGGCGCAATACGTTCGCTATCCCTTTAATATTTGTATCAATGACATTATCAAACTCTTCTGCAGGAACCTCCCAAACTTTGTTGTTTTTATTAATTGTGCCTGCATTATTCACTGGCCAGAAGACATAATTCGGCAGTCAGCATTAAGGAAAAATAGATAAACCTTTTTAAAAAATGTCTTAACTCATTTCAAATACAAAGAAAATGGTGAAGCAATCAAAGATGGTAGACCATGCAATGCTACCAGAACTTTTGGTTAGTGCTCTATATCTCACAAGGAGAATCTGAGAGGACATATTCCTTGATGCTAAATTTTATCACTGAATGACATTAGGTCACTCTTGTTTACAAGAGAGCAATGTTTTTTGGTTTCCACTCCAAAGTAATATAATGGAGGATTTAAATTCAAGCTAATATTATAAGTTTTAGTTTTTGGATGTTAATCTTCTTGTAAAAAAAAAAAAAAACCTACATTAATTTCAGGGTAAAAATACCTCTGATCAAACTAACAGTAACATAGCTGAAGTAGCAAGCTCTGCACCTTATGGAAAGGCATAAAATCAAACTATAAAATATCATTCTGTGAGAAACTTGGGTAAAGTTCCAACTTTGATATGTAATTATGGACATGATTTGAACTTTTAAGGGTCTTCAATTGACAAAAAACACAAAAGTTTTCAATGGTCAGCTTATTCTATTCATTTGAGTAATCGACATTTTTCTCTTTCTTTTGCTATCTGACAGCAACAAAATGGAAGATTCAATGACTCGACCATGAATCCATGTGGAGTAAGGAGAACCTTAGCCAAGAAAAGGACAGCAAATAAAAAGGGATGTATAGAAAAGCATAAGCAACAAGACTGTTTCAGGAACTGATAATTCTGATATTGCTGAATAAAATGAAGATCTGGGAAAAGGTCCAGTAAAATTCATGCATTAACAAATTTAGTCAAATATAAACGCAAAGCAACCATATAGATTTTAATGGAACTCTACTGGAAGTAAAGAAACTCTCACACTTATTAACATATTGAATATGCACCTATAATATCGGGAACACTCCACTGCAAGTAAAGAAACTCTATAACAAATTTAGTCAAGAACACTCTACTGGAAGTAAAGAAACTCTCACACTTATTAACATATTGAATATGCACCTATAATATCTGGAACGCTCTTCTTTTCCACGATGGTGCGAGCCAACTCTTCAACACTGCTGCTTGACCTCTACAAAGACAGGTAAAATTTTTACAATCCATTAGAAAAAATCAGGTGTAGTAATTCCAGAAAACGTGAAAAAGGCTTAAAAGCTTTTTTCCTGAATGCGCTTGGAAAATTTAATACCTAGAGATTATAGAACTATGGCATAATTGAATTCATTCACCTTATTCCTTGGCATGCACCTTATGCAACCATGAAGAATTTAAAATGTTATTCCTGAACAGAAATTGTACTTCCTTTTACTCCTTTCAGCTTTGCCTCTACACATGTTTTGCTCTTTGTATGCCTTCGAGGATACAACAGTGCAACTAGTCCACTGATTCTTTTCTACCATCTTCTTTTATTTTGCAGTTGAGTTGCAGTCATTTTCCCATCAAATTTCTGCATCTTAATACCAATACTATATTACAGTAGATACTATAATTTAGGTTCTAATGTTATTCAAATTCCATGTCCAGGTTTTCTGTGTTTTTAAGCCCTAATGCCTTACCTCTATCCACATTCCACTCGCTCCTCCAAATCTATCCATAATATTACAGATAAAGAATTCTAAATCGGGGAAAGATAGTGCCGAACAAAGTAATATAAGGCAATTGCAGAAGAAGAATATGTTGAACTTGCTCCAAGATGCCAAATCAAAGTAATTCAGTAAATTAATAATTCAAAACTCAAATAAAATTGACCAGAAAATATCGGAAGAGAAAAACATAGAATACCCTCTGAGTTCTAGAAATACAGAGAACAACAACATTTTGATCCAAATTCATTCTCAAAACACATTGGCACTCAAATGCTTCTAGCTTATTACACTCATGTAGAAGGGACGTTGAAACCATAGTTACCACATCAACATTCATCAGGAAATGTTTGCTTTGAACGGAAGCAGGAGAAGGAGAAGGAGCAGGAGGAGAGGACGAATTGGTGGAGAAGGAATTGAGATCAGCTTGAAGGGATTTGAGTTTGTCCTGGGAGCGGGAGCACCCTATAACGGTGTGTCCACGCTTCGCCAATTCTAGGGCTAGGGCTTTTCCCAACCCTCTGCTAACTCCGGTTATCAACACCGTTCGCTGAGTTCCAGGAGCTCTCCCCGCCATGTTCGCCGTGCTCTGACCTCCCAACGGCGGCGTCACTGGTGGCGTTGTCATCTACAACGCTGGCGAACCATTCCTTCCTGGCGAGGGGTTACTGTGACTTTAAGCATAGCCCCAAAGCACAGTTGTGGGTGCCATCTTTCTGCTTACCGTGGCCTTGCCACGTCGCATTCACGATGAAAATCGAGCCGCGATTAAATTCATTTCCTTTCCCCTGATCTAAATTAAGGAGTTTTTGCCATCATAGGTGTCCCTCGAAATAAAATCGTTAGACGGCATGGTCATTAGAAGAGAGAGGCAGTCCCAGGTGGCGATTCCCCGTAAATCACCTCGTCACTTGGCAAATTATCATGACACGACATTCAGATATCAATTGTGATATGTGGCATTAAAACATTACTATATGAGATGGTGTGAAGACACGTCATTTTAATTGATGATTTAGTTAATTTTGTTCAGATGTTAAACAACCAATGATTGACTCACTTATTATCACAAATCAATCATTATCGATCAAATAATAATAATTCTTTCTCAAAATCCAAAAGGCTAATTTTATTTCATACTAAATCCTAATTCTAATTTAACTTTAAATTTCTTCAAAATCTTTTTTTTCAAAGAAAAAAAAATAAAAACTAACTAAAAAGCACTTGAATTCTATATTTTTTGAAAAAACATAAAGTTATACTTCATTAATAAATTGATATAACATATGCATCACTAAAATGTTTACAAGATAATAAAATACATGATGAAATGTGTTTAAAATTAAATAAAAAATACAAGGATAAAATATGTCACTATATGTATAAACTAAGGATCATCATGATCATTAGGTGAGGTGGGGAAGAACAAATGGGATGAATGTAATCCAACAGAAGAAGAGACATGCCCATGTGAAGACGATAGATCCAAAATAGATGGCTGGGATGTAGAAGCCATCAAAGGACATGGCATACATGATACTGGATATGGTGGAAATGGATATGTTTGAGATGATGATGGCTCTCTCGGATATGCTGGATATGACGATGGTGTTGGATGCCTCAAAATATCCATAAACGATGTATTGGCAAAATCTCCAAAAATCTCTCGCTGATCATAGTAGGTAGATGATACTGGAGGATAATACGGAACAATAGGCATATGTGGATAGAACGGCAATAATGGGGTGAACGTCGATTGTCTAGGTCCAACATACCCCATTGGTGACACGTCTAAATATCAGGGAGCAATGAGATGAGCTAGCATTTGAAATATGTTGTGCCTTGCATTCCTAGACTGGCCGAACCCCATGGGGACCATTATTGTGATTTGCATAGCCTCTAGGAAGAGACACCTCTGAAGGCTGATTCCTCGATGGTGTATGACGAACTCATGATCTAAGGGGCTCATCAGATGGAGGCAGTCATTATTGGCCTGGTTAGGAGGAGGAATAGGTGGCACTGCTACAGGCTCATCCTCTTGTCGACCAGCAAGTCCACCTTGTCTCCATTTCCGGCACTCACTAACTAGTGCCGACTACACCATATGAAGCTCCCGCCTAGCATGACACCTACCAATCTCTCTCCCGAGGTATCGCATACCCGAAAGCATCTGTTACATAAAGCACAGAAGACTTCTCTCTCAGTAGTGGGGCTCAAGTGAGGTCCCTCTACATGCTCATGGAGTCTCTGACCCAACTCATATATCGTATCCATCTGCGCAAATAACAGTCAAAATAAGCAAACAAAGTTATGAAATTATATGTACTATGTTGATAGTTAGTCACATACGTACCGCATGCTCATAATCAATGGCTATTCCTTGATATCCTCTATCTGGATGGAGCTCCACTTGCCTCGCAGGGTTACCTAACATTGGCACGGTAAACCTATGATACCAACTTAAATAGAGTTGATGGGATTTCTCCCTCCATGGCGCCGCATCAATGATGTGCTACCGTCTCTCCTCCCACGTGGCAATGTACTCGGCATGCTCCTCCATGATATCCCTGCGAGCTAGTTTCCTTCTATCCTCATCATGCAAATCCTGATCTGTCTGAGCTCGTAGGGTATATGCTGCTCCAAATCGAACTGTTGCATCACTCTGTCCAGAAGATGCATCTCCACAACAGCAAAACAAAGTAGGGGCACCAGATACCACCATATCTCTAGGCCTGTTGTGCATAATGATGGTAGGGGTGCTAGCTCCATATTGGAATAGGGCAACCACCTAAACTGTAAGGAGTATAGAAAAACAAAACTACGTTAAAATGGAAAATAAAATACAAGTCAATAGCAATATTTTTTAAAAATTACAATATACCCCGTCATCTTTGAGGGCGTTTAATTGATCCCTATAAACTCACAGTGTGTGGGTCGGTGTTTGATGCTAATCCAACCATGTGTTCCTTGTAGCAGCCCATGGTCGTCCCACAGGGATAATTGAATGGGGATCACAATGTACGAGACCGATAACTAGCACACACTTCCATATCCAATTTGGAGTAACATCATGGGGTTATAAATCTCTCTGGTTCCTTGCTGTGCAGCTCAATACAGACATCGGTATAGATAAGTTAGGATTGCGGATCCCCAGCTAAGCAACCCACACCCATCGAAGTCCCTAAAAAGATCTAGAAATGAAAGTTGAAGTTTGCTACTGGACTTATCTGCAAACAAGTCTAGACCCAATAGGCTACTGGACTTGTTTGCAAACAAGTCGAGACCCAATAGTAATAGAAGTATCATGTGGGAAAACTATGCCACCCTGACCTCATTAGTATTGGCAGGTAAGCCTTGTGCAATCTCGTGACACAAAGTCGTGGCTTGAATAGTGTGACCACACAAGCTCTCGAGCGGAGGGGTAAATCCAAGATGTTGGAGATAATACTATCACCAATCTGCACTAGTGCACTGGGGCTCCCTCCGGATCATTGGCTTACCATCTACTCACAATCCCCACAAGATTTCGACGTCTTCTAGCTAGATAGGCACATCCCCAACTAGTAAATGGAAGGTGTGGGTCTCCTGCCTCCATCTCTGGACAAAAGTTGTGCTAAGTGTTGGATTGACATGGCATCTCTCAGTCCGAAAGATTCTGCCAAAACAAGTATGATCAATCAACTCAACGACACGAGGGTCCAAAACTATGCCATGGACCTCCTCAAAAAACCCCACATCAGCCTTACGGATCCTCAAAATGTCATCTTGTCTATCAAAAAGGGTCGACGATGACTATAATTCACTATTTGAATCCAATCCCCGGGAATATTATTGTGGGTTACTACTGGAATAGGCTTATCGTGAACGAGAATCTCATGTACTTGCTTAGCAATTGCGTGATCTTAGTGCACTTGTCCCTCGACGGCATAGCCTAGAGATGCCAAGAAACAATCTCCTCGAATATCGTTATTCGGTCTAACAGATAAGGTTGGAAAATAATTGCATGTGATTGTGAAGGTGTTGGTACTACATGGTACAGTTAGCTCTTGACACAAAAAGGGCAACAGGGTGACAATTGAGCAACAATGAGATTCTCAATGTCTGGTCCTACCCGGACTACATATCCAATGGTGTGGTTTCATATAAGGATTAGCCAACAGCCAATTTCAGATAAATATTTTGTTTATGCAACGTTACTATCATTTTCAAATGTTTGTGTTCTATCTTAAGATTGTGTGTTATGATTTTTTTTTTTTTTTGTAATTATATCTTTAAACTACCATATTCCATAAATGAAAACGAGTGGATGCATCATTATTTGGAAGATGAGAGAGTTATAAAAAACATGAAAAACTAGAGGAATGGAAATTTTTTGACGAAACAACAAGGACAAAGATTTCATTGAAAAACATAATGTAATGGTTAGTGGTACAAGTAACTTCATAGAAAGTGATGCCTTCTTACTCCTTATCAGATATCTCCTAGTCGAATTACCACTCTCAATCCTTAGCTAGCAGTTCATTTTCTTGGGCCCGCCAAAAACAGCCTTGTAGTCTCTCCCACATTGCATTCAACCTATACTCTTCTCGTGTTATTCACATCTGCATACGATTGTTTTCCTCACGAACACACATGAGCATTGACTTAAACAATAATGGAGTGTCCCACGGCATTAAGAAAGCATGTGGTTTTGGACGTTTTAAGTCTAGCTCCTTGACCCGATCCGATAGCTTTTGATGAAGGGCCATGTGATGCGCCCACTCCATATGCATTACACTTACATGTGTTGTGTTGAACCTCTTCATAGGATCCAAATAGTATGCATAATCGTCCTCCAAAACCCATGAGCATGCATGACCAAAGTCCACTTATCATAAAATGTCATTTCTTCACTTTTAAACTACCTAATGTATGCAAATGAGAATATGAACCATAGAAAAAAGAAGAATGACATAGATATCATTGAAAAAAAAATTGCATTGTGCTAGTATTAAATTATAATCATTAAAGTACATAAGGTCATCTCTCTTGAAGGTACATTAACATGTAACCAAATGGCACAAAAGAAGGCAATTAATAAAACGAGTACATCCTAGTCCCTAGCTTGGGACAGGTTGGGACAACTTTGCCTATTATGTCCGTGTTGTTTGCATTTGGAGTATCTATGGGGCCTCGGCATGTTTTGATCATCTTATTACGGTAATGGGTACCCTTCTTTCTACTAGGTCGATATGTGACAGACATTTGACTAGGAATAGGTTTTAACTTGAGAGGATTGGGTGGCCGGTGTGCCTCATGCGGAACAAATCTCCATGAGGCTTTATATGTCATGCTATAGAAATTCGTCTTCCATCAATCCGAACAAAAAGAGTAGGGATCGATATGTCTTTCAGCTACCTTGCATACGCTATCGTTTACGAACAAGGCATATGATATATTTTCTACTTGCCATAATTGCAGATTGTTTGGGCATGTTCATCTCAAAGCTGTTTAGGGCCATATATCCTAGATGGTGCTAGCTTGTCACTTCATAAACTCCGGTTCTAACACTATACCAAACCACGCAATGTCTTTTTGCTTTTAATTCCCAATTCCTGTACATGACCCATGTCGTTTTGGAAAGGATGTCTCTTTCTTGTCCGCATCCAATGAGTGGTCCTTAAAGTATGTAACACATTTGGTCCAGGTGGTATGAACAATGGCCTTAATTGGCAATGCACGTGCACCCTTCATTACCCCATTTAAGACCTCAGAAATGTTTATAGTGATATTACCATAGTGCTATCAACAATTATGACACAAAGACCACTTCGTTGGGTCGACTGCATGCAACCATTGCCGGTATTATAGTTAGCATGAGTGATCTGGTCCAAGATATCATTGAATTTCATCACCCTTTGTGCCGTAGCATCTTCAAAGTTTGATTTTTGAAGTTCGTGTGGAGTTGCTTCGAACGTGCCTTAGATAACACCTATGGACAGTATAATGGGGTTGCCACAATGACGAATGATCTACAATATGAAATATCCCTCTATGTCTATCTAATATCAAACACACGACTGAATTCTCAATGACATATTGCCTCATATTACTCAAAAACCAACCCCAAGAGTCATTTGTCTCCTCTTTGATGCAAGCAAATACCATAGGTAGGACATGGCCATTCACATATGCTATTACAGTCATTAGGAGCTTGCAGTTGAAAGCACCCCTTAAGTGTGTGCCATCGATGTGAACCACTGATTGAGCATATTTGAACGTTTCACTACATCGTCTGAAAGCCCAAAAAATATACCCGAAGTAGGTCACAAATTGGGTCGGCCCAGCATAATTTAACCAACGCACCATAATTCTCGGATTGGTCATGGACACGGCATCAAAGTAACTTGGAAGAATTGCTAGTGAAGAATGCTAATCTCCACAGGCTTGTCAATAGCATGTCGACATTCCCTCCAACACTTTTTGTAACACGTCACCACATGGAACCGATTGTGAATGTAAGCCTGAATTACACTAACACTCTTCTCAGGGTCATTTTCTATAAGATGGGCAACGACATACCTGATCATGTGTTAATTGAGATTGCTATGAACATTTGTCAACTGACTCATGAAACATGTGTGCTCATATGGAATTCTCTTGATCTCCTAAACATTCAACTTTTCCCGAGGAATGGCTTGGACCTGCCATTTGCAGCCTGTAGACTTCGCTCACTTATATCGAGCATCCCATCCGTGGCCCTTGCACTCGCGAACCAGAAATTCCCGACCAATGGAAAGGGCATTTAGACTAATTACTGTTTTCACGTTATCCCTTTTGGCAAATTTCATACCAACACGAATTTCAGAACTGTCTCGTTGCCACAAGTTGCTGCTCCAACTATGCCTATTGGGAGCACTAGCATAAGAATCTCAACTAATAGGTCTAATCAGGTAATTGGTTCCACCAGCCTCATGGTAATCATGAGCAAACACGATCGAAACACTGTGTTCTGCCACTGGTGGAGCTAGAACGGTACTCGCATTTTCCTCGACCTTGCTGCTATAGTGTTTCTTTGCTACATTTTTGTCAACAGAGTTAGGTGCATTAGCCCCAGTCTTGTCCTCGATAACATCCTTGTTGTTATTCATGGAGACTGATCCAGTTACTCTAATAGGGTCATTCGATGGAATTTGACTTGAACTACCTCATTGACAATAGTTACCGAGACCAGAATAAGGTGTCCATGATGATCCTTTGATACTTCAACCAAGAGCAATAATAGTTTAGTTTGAAAGTTTAATAATTCTATGGTCGGTGCCGAATTTAAGGTTTACATTAACGGTTTAAGTTTAACTAATCGATTAACCCCAGGGTAAAACTAACTAAACCATAGCTTCAAATATCCAAATCATAACCTATATCCAAAATTCTAAAACCATAAAATGACGCAGTCGGAAATAGAATCTGAAGATTCGTTCTTGTTCAGAAACTTGCAAAACAAGAAACAAAAATAAAACTTGATCCAATTTTCCTTCTAATCAAACTTCAACGCAAGTAGTTAGAAGACGAAAATTAAAATCAAGCGAAAACGAATTTTCAAAGTAGTCGAAAATCGCAAAAGCCAAAAAGAGGCAAACTTTAATTCATCAAAACTCTCTCTGCCAGCTCTTAGGCATTCATCCTTATTTATAATAGTAGAAGTTCTGTATTCCTAATCAGAGTAGGAAATAGAATCCAAATAAACAACTAAAGCTAAATATTGTTTTCCTAATCAGACTAGGAAATAAAAAAAATTCAGGAAGAAAACAATAATAAAAAAAAAATTCTAAATAAAATTCTATCTAATTAAAGAAGTAAAATTATTAAATAATCTTGATCTTGTTCGTTTGCTTGTACTGCGTGAGACTCCCCCTCTTGAAGAGAGCTTGTCCTCAAGCTCGCATGTTTATATAGAAGCGAGAAAAATGTTGCACATTGAACGCATTGGAGATATTGTAACCATCTGGTAGCTTAAGCTTGGTTCTCCAGGATCTGTTGCATGGTTCGATCACGCTCTTCCCTGCCACTACGCAACTCTTCCAAGATCGTAGCCACAGTCGGATCCATGTTTCCGCCTGACATCTCAGATCTTGGCTCTGATACCAACTAACGCAGTCGGAAACAAAATTGAAGACTCGTTCTTGTTCAGAAACTTACAAAACAAGAAATGAAAATAAAATCTAATCCAATTTTCCTTCTAATCAAACTTCAACGCAAGTAGTTAGAATACGAAAATTAAAATGAAGCGAAAATGAATTTTCGAAAATCACAAAAGCCGAAAAGAGGCAAACTTTAATTCATCAAAACTCTCTCTGCCAGCTCTTAGACATTTATCCTTATATATAATATTAGAAGTTCTATATTCCTAATCAGATTAGGAAATAGAATCCAAGTAAACTACTAAAGCTAAATATTGTTTTCCTAATCAAACTAGAAAATAAAAAAAAATCAGGAAGAAAATAATAAAAAAAATAAAACAAGTTTCTAAATAAAATTCTATCTAATTAAAGAAGTAAAATTATTAAACAATCTTGCTCTTGTTTGCCTACTTGTACTGCGTCATAACATCAATATATCTAAAATTTAAACTATATCCAAAAATAAAAAACTATATGCCTAGATATCTAAAATCATATGCCTAAAATGGTGGATTCTTACCAAAAAGCTAAAGGATATGAATAAATAAAAATAATTGTATTTAAAAATTAACATAAAAAAATATACAATGTACTAATTTCTTAAAAGCATAAAAAAGGGAAAAACCTATCGTGGTAATAAACACGAACATAAATTAAAACAAACAAATTAAGTAATAATATAACACTAATTAAAATAACATGGAAAAAAATAAAATAACTACATCCTTAATGAGGTAAATATAATAATAAAACAATTACACTAAAATAATAATATCTAGATAATTGCTTTTTAAAAAATATAAAATATACATAAAACTGGCTAACTAAATTAAAGCAAGTTTATCTTAGTAACAAAATATATAATGCCTAAGAAATATCCTGCACAAAAAGTAATTTCACAAAACATATTGTTCTTAAAATAAAAATATAACATTAATTAATTAACATGGAAAAAATAATAACTGCTTAATGAGGTAAATATATAAATAAAACAAATACACTAAAATAATAATATAACATAAAAAATTTCATAATTAAAACAACTTAAATTGAATATTATTAAGTTAATAATAAACCAATATAATTAATTTTAAAAATTATAAATTTAACATTATATATTTTCTAACCATTATATTAAATATTACAAAAAATATCAATTAATCTATTTCGTTTATGTGGAAATTGGGCATTGTATTTATGAAAAAAAATTGATTATAATGATTTAATTTAAATAGGGTTTAAAGCTAAATTACTGGTAATAATAAATATATATATTTATATATATATCTATATACATATATTATACATCTTTAGTTTTGTAAACAAGTTTATCGTAGTGACTAAATATAAAATGCCTAAGAAATATCCTACACAAACCCTAACTAAAACACTATTTTCTTTCTTTCTTTTAAGAAAAACCTAACTAAAAACTAAAATAATTTTTGTCCTAATGGAAACCCTAACTAGAGCATTAATATACCCCCACCTATCCTTGCTATTTTTTTTTTTTTTATAATTTTCTAAACAGAAAATAGCTTTTTTTCTTCTCTTCCAAATAGAAACCCTAGCCTTTTTTTCCCTTTCTTTTGTGTCTAAACCATAGATTTAAAACTAAAATAAACACAATTAATGGAGTTATAAAAACTCAAATATAACACACAAGTATCACATAAATATTAAAAAAATTGATAATTTAATAATAAAAGATAACTAATTTGATGGAAGAGAGCATTTGCTGAAGATTTAATTGAAATTTTTTAAAAAATATATTCATCAGTAAATAAATAAATATATATAAATATATATATATATATATCGGATTTGCTAAGGTGCGCTCCGGAGCGCGCCTTAATGTGCGCTCCGGCCGTTACCGTAACGGCAATTTGCTACAGTGTTGTTTGGTTGCGTGTGCACTGTAGCAAATTGC
>JAOXNR010000030.1:9534900-9559155 GCA_028571225.1 Parsonsia alboflavescens
TTGGTTGCGTGTGCACTGTAGCAAATTGCCGTTACGGTAGGCGCGCTCCGGAGAGCACCTTAGCAAAACTGATATATATATATATATATTTATATTTATATATAAAAGAGAAGAAGTAAACAACCGAGACATACATGATGGAGGTGGAGGCTACTGTTGACGGTGCCAAAAATCAATGGAGGCTGTAGTCGCTGGTTGCTGGAACTGAGAGGAAGGGGAGGGATTGTTGTTAGGTTGGGAAAAAAGAGAGAAGGGGAAAAAGGAAAAGAGAGGAAAGAAACGAGAGATGGAGTTGGGGGTTTTGGGTGAGGGAGGAAAGAAAACGAGGAGAATTTATAGAGGGGACGTTGGTGATGTTGATGGAATAAATTCCCTCTGCATGGATTGGACTTAGCAAATACGGGTGTCCCCACCTCGGGTAGCGATACCCATTCCAGTTAGGAGAGTCTTTGCCTAGTTGGTAAGGTGGCATCCCATGAGGTGGCGGTGTGCCTGAAATCATCAGACAGGCTAGCAACACCACTAAAACTACAACATGGATTGGCGATTTTCTTAAAATCGTAGCGTGGGATAATGATTTCTCTTGAAATCGTAGTTTGGGAAGGAGTTACATCACAAAATTTTCCAATCAAAAATTCAATGCCCCATTATTTTTTAGATTTCAGGGGACACCCTTAATCTAGCAAAAGAAGCATTAGTAGGTCCTTGAATTTTAGATCCTAATATGTTAAGTCAGAGTTCTCAATTTAGTCCTAAAAGAATTGTTTCCTGCAAATGCAGTCCCAATTTTTTTTATTAGGTATTTTAATTTTTTTTTCCGCAAAAATAAACATTTCATGGTATTCTCTTTGAAAAATTATTTTCTTATAAATATTTGGGACCTTTGTTGTAATTCATTGCTTACCTCCCAACTATTTGATTAGTATAGCTATGGTCAATCAATTTTCATTACCAAGCTGATCCTCTAACTCCGAATGATAAAATTATCGGAAAAATCACAACTGTTTATGACTAAACTGGAGATTACCCTTATTTTAATCATTAGACACTTTTAAATTTAAATATATGTGGAATACTTATTAAACAAAATTAAATGGATTGAAACTATATGAAATAATGTTTGATTTAGTTAATTTTAACTCTACAGTATCATTTTTCTTAATAAAAATTTAATTAAATTTATAAATGAGATATTCAATTTCAGATATCTCGAAATGAAATATAAGACATTTAATTCCTGGTGGAGGAAGTATAAATTTATTTTATCATTTTATTTTTACTAAAGGAATATAAGTATGTATATAATTCTTTTATATTAAAATTAGAAAATTATTTTCTCATTTCATATCTATCCATTGTTTTTTTTTTTTTTTGTTTACTGATTTCAACGGAAAGTCCTTCGAAAATAATTTGATGGTCACAAAAAAAGAATGCTAAGTAAACTCAACTAAACTATTCTGTTAAGACACATCCTAGCATTTACATCTTCTATAATTTCTTAATGACGAGGAAGTGGTAGCCCACCACTCATAGGAATGATAAGGATTGTAGTTCAATATCTTTACAACTTTTTTTGAAACAAAAAATGATAAACCTTCTTTATAAAATAATTAAAATGTACATATTATCTATTCATTAATCCTATCATTTAATGGTTATTTTTAACATTTATAATATCATAGTCATTTTAATATAATTTTCAAGCCAAATGAATTCAATTTGAGAAGAATCTGGCCTCAATTGACAAACAATATACTAAAATACTTAATTGATAAAACGTTACAAATTTGAAAAACCCTTTTTTTCTATAAAAATTGAAAAGTAAAAATAATTATAGATTAAAATGGGAATTTTAAGAACTTCAAAGACCAAAATAAAAACTTAAATATAAATGACCAATAAAAACTAAAACCGACAAAGAAAAATGTAAGAGGAATTAAATTCGAATATATCTTATTTTTTTGTGATATTTTTTTATTTATCAGAATCATATTTTAGGGATTTTATTGACATAATTTTATTTTAAGGATGAAGTTGACATAAAAATCATAATTTTAAGGGACTAATTTGTCATTAACCTTCCAATCTTCATACAAAAAAACAGAAAAAAGTGCCGTATTTGGGAAACCGCAAACCCCAAAATCTGGCTTGAGAAGTCAAACAGAATGAATCATGGAGAAAATGATGACTGAACAGAACGAATCGATGATGATCGGGAAAGGAAGCGAACTAAGCTCGCCGTCTACAGCCGCGGAGAGCAAAAGTCGCAAGGAAAAGAGGAAGGCGGTAAAGAAGGAGAAGAGGAAGCAAAAGAGGAAGGAGGTAGCCGAGAAGGAGCGCCACGAGCAGGAGGCTCTGCTGAATGATCCCAAGGAGCTTTTCCGGATTCAGCTGGAAGAGGAGAAAGAGAAGGAGAGGTTAGAGAGAGAAAGGAGAGAGTTCGAAGAGAGGGAACGGATTTTTCTGGAAGAATTGGCTCGAAGAAAAGCTCAGGAAGCGGAGGATGAAGAAGAGCGAAGGAGAGCTGTACTGGAGGAAGAACAAAAATCGAAAGAACAACAGGTTTACATTGTTTCACTATATCGTGATCTAATAACCTACCTGTTTATTTCGATAAGATCCTTTATAAATAATAAGTATACTAATGCTAAAATATTTGGTTGACTGATAATGATGATATCATTGTATTATTAGCATATTCTTTCGTGACTTAGGACATTTTCTTATTATTGTTATATTAGAAAATTGATTTACTAATTTGTGGCTTGAGATTTTGGAAGGTGATGGATTGATAGCAATGCCTCAAGTGGGTTGTAATATATGACATTGATGATAGATATTTGTATATGGCCATAGAAAAAATGAGTTTGGATAATCCGTTTGAGAGATTCAGAAACTGGTCTAGGTGGTTGGCTGATGCATGATATTGCAATTACCTAATTATACGCGAACTAATCCCTAAAAGGTAATCTATTCACTGTTGTTTTTTGGGTCTAACTTAAAACTGTTGATCTCTTAAAAGTTAGAAATGTGTCATGAAATTGTAATAGTTTCTTCTGGTTGGCTTACCTTTTTCATTAACTGCAAAATTTTTAGTTGATTATGCATTTGTGCGAAAACCTTACAGCTTGACAGCAAATTGTTTGTTTAAAATCCAATTTAATAGGGCATCGGTCAAAGTGAGGTGATGCATGGTGTAATCTTATTATCTTCAGTGTGAGGGTCCCATGTATACTACAATCTTGTCGCAAATGCTTTTGGCATCCTGCAGCTCTAATTGCTGCTTTTCTTTTTTACTTTTCTCCTCTTTCAAAAGAGGAAAACATTTTCTTAACAATAACTATTTATTAATATTACCATACTTCATTGATTAGGGTTCTGCCCTTGTAGTTATCCCCTCTCTCTTCAATTAGTAATTCTGTGCGATGTAAATATATTTATTCAGTTCTTATTGCTTCCAAATATTTGACAGATCGGACCTGATGATGAGGCAAAGGAAAACGAGGAATGGGAATATGTAGAGGAGGGACCTCCAGAAATTATTTGGCAAGGAAATGAGATAATCGTCAAAAAGAATAGAGTTAGGGTTCAAAAAAAGAGTACAAATCAACAATTAGTAAAAGAGGTATTAATTGCAACTTTTATCACTGGGATTGAAAAGCTTGTACGGGTATATCTCCTTTACCCTTCTAATCATAGATACATGAAATTGTAAGCCGATGTTGCAGGATGAGAATAGACCTATATCCAATCCTCTTCCTCCACAATCTGAAGTTTTTGCTGATTACAAAAATGCTTCGACATGCTTCTCAGCTCAGCAGTTGTTGGAGAATGTTGCGCAACAAACTCCTAACTTTGGGACAGAGCAGGTAGAATTCCTTGTGACTTTCTGATTTCCCTTTGATCTTCTTAGATATGTTTGTAATCCTTGTAGTCTTTCATCAGATGTGCTTTTTTTTTTTCCCAGCACCCAATATACCAATTTGATGATCATCATATGTATTCTTTGTGATGTGTGACAGGACAAAGCCCATTGTCCTTTTCACCTAAAAACAGGGGCTTGTCGCTTTGGAGCACGCTGCAGCCGAGTCCATTTTTACCCAGACAAATCTTGCACATTACTTATCAAGAACATGTATAATGGACCTGGCCTGGCCTGGGAGCAGGATGAGGGGCTTGAGGTCTGTTAACGAGTGCTAGTATCCTGTTCTTAACTTTGGATTACTTTTGAACTTCAAAGGGTGGCTATTCTACTTATAGTTTGTCAACTGCATGGTTTTGGCCCCTCTGTACTTTGAAGGTGGGGGTTGGGTTCTTGCAACCCTTCGAGCCTTGCATAATCTGGAAAAACTAAAATACAGTTCTGCTTCATATAACACAAAGCATAGTGTACATTTCTGTAGTCATGCAAATGGTTTCTTCGCCTTTGTAATGATTTTCTGGTCGTAACTCTGATACATTGAACGATCTTCTCTATTGATAAAAACCATTGGCCTATTGAAACAGGAAACTTTACCAATAATTATCTTGCTAAAACTTAAGAATTCATCTTCAGTAGCATCATTATCTTGTTGAAACAAACACATGATCTTTATAGAACCTTTCCTGATGGAGACCTGTGGTTGCTATAAGTGCTTAATGTTTCAATCCAGCTTGTGCTTCTTGTGGTCCTCATTGTGTAGCTTAACATAAAATTGTTCAGCTATTCATTTGTTGCTTGGTTAAAGTTCTTTTATATGTGTCATATCACAATTCTTCTTTACTCTTGACCTACAAGATCTTGTGCTTTTGTTTTCGTATTTCTACTTGTTCAAAGTGATTTAATGGCTCCTTTTTTTTTTCTTGTTCAAAAAATATCTCTGCCCATATCTTTACTCCTTTTGAGCCTCTAAAGTTCCATGAGATCAGTATTCTATATTAACATCCAAATTCTTTGGACATTTTGCCTTGTTCATCTGCCTTTGTGGATTGACATAGCTTTCTTATTGAAATAATGCTTCAAGATTTATAGAGGGTCTGTTCTTGATATGAGGTACAAAAACTTAACTTAATCTCATTCTAGCTTAAGAATTTTTTCCCCCTTTTTTGTTTGTTTGTTTGTTTGGGAGGTGGTTGGGGAGCTTCCATGTTTGTCATTAGATATTGTGTTCTCTTCATATGAACTTTGATGCCATGTACACGTGGTAGCTTTGTTGCTATTCTTTAACTCAGACTATAGCAGAAGATCCATGTAAACTGATGGAGGTGCCTGGATATGGCCTTGCTTGGGTTGGAGTTCAAAGATTTCCATTCTGTATCCTACAAAAGTTTACATGAATCAAACACATTAATGATTCCTTGATTTGATCTATACTTTGTTTACAGTATTTCATTTTTCTGTTGTGTTGATGTCGTGCTATGTAACTTTTATGTTATCTAGGTGGACATGTGCTCTCCTCTGATCCTTGCTGGTGAATAAATATATGGGTCAGAAATTTTTTTTTGTTTTGAGAAATAAATGTAAAGAAAATCACTAACTCTTTAGATATAAACATCGTGAGAGCATCTTCTATTGAATGTCCAGGTCTGTTATCTTTCGTAAGAAAATGAAAGATTTTACTTGGTCACACTGTATTTGTTGAGATTATATTATATATCAGAGATGTGATTTTCAGCCCCGGGTAGATTCTAGTTCCTTAACATCTGCTAGCATCTGGAAACATTTTTTCATTCTCAAACAGTGCAAGAACTTCTTCCAAAGAGGGTTGACAGTCAGCTTGTGAGCACTAGAGTGTTTAACCCTATGCCTTGGATTATAAGAGATTTTCATGATGTTGGCAGTAAGTGGAAACTACATCCATTAGATTTTGAAATGGGAATGAGTATTATAGTTTAGATGTGGGCTGACAACTTATGTATGGCTTACATTATTGAAAGTAATTCTGCTGTTGTGGAGTGCAATTGGTTTTTGGGAAAAATTGTCCTTATACATCTGCTTTTCCCTGTGTTTCAAAAAATGTTGCATACATTTCATTTGCTATCCTCTGTTTATATATGTGCCATGATAGAATTTTGTTTTAAGTACCATTTAATTGAACATGTTGGAAAGAATCCTTTACCATCTTATAAATTGGGTAGGCAACTTATTTTTATATCATCTAACTTATTTGTGATCTTCACTATTGATCTTTGGGGAAAAAACCCCCTTGATATTTAATGCCTTTATTAATCTGGTAATTATTGATCCATCCAATGAGGATTTGCTTGCCTAGATAAAGCTATTCCTTGTCTTACTAGATAAGGTTATCTTTTAATCAATTTGATTCATAGATGGAGATGCTTAGCTATATTCATGATTTATTATCTGAAGCTTCTAGTAGTTTGGTTTACAGTTCATTTTTGAGCTTATGATTCATGATAATTTTTTAACTTTTGATGAGTTTTACCACATAACTAAAATCTACATTTGCACAAAGATTTTCACTTCTTGTTCTGCTTTTGTATTAGCCAGGTGCTAAAGAAATGAACTAAGGCATTTTAGCCTGTGTGGTTATGATTTATTTTCTTCTGGCCAGTAGTTTGCATGCCTCCTTTTGTTGTGTTCTTAATATTTGTAGCTCTTCAATCTTGTACTTCATTTTATTCTCTCCAGTACACCGAGGACGAGGTGGAGCATTCTTTTGAAGAGTTTTATGAAGACGTGCACACCGAATTTTTGAAGTTTGGAGAACTTGTTAATTTTAAGGTATGTGTTGGCTGTTGTTATTGTCATTCTTGGACCACGGGGAACTTACGTTTTAGTGTATTGGTAAAATTGTAATGTTTAATAACTTAAAGAGTATCTTTTGTTTGGTTGTATCCATGATATGTTGACAGAATATTACGTCCATGTAGGTGTGCAGAAATGGTTCATATCATTTGCGAGGAAATGTTTATGTACATTACAAATCCTTGGAGTCTGCGATGCTTGCATATCGCTCGATCAATGGTCGTTATTTTGCTGGAAAACAGGTGTTGGCTTTAACTGCCATTGAACAGTAGTTAATAATTTTTATTAAAATAGTTCCCAACTCTGATTAGTTATTGATAAGGAACCGTGATTATGCTGATAATTTGTGCATACACACACACACACAGAGATATATGATGCCTGTCCAGTGATGAAGATTAAATAGAAACTGAAGTATTGTGAAATTTAATCTTCAGAAATAATTGTCTTATCAATAGACATTTGTGCAACTTATATCTTTCAACTAAAAAAGAAAAAAGATTCATGTATGAAGGGACAGTTCATGTCTGTGTGCTCATGTATGAATTGGAGCTTGTCGTTGTGACTTTCACTTGGTTCATGGATCTTGAAGTGTATGGATGTAAATATTTGTTTATCAAAGCTTACTGTCTGCTGTAAACGGCATGACTATATGACAAATTTGAAAACACTCTTGAAAGATTAGGTAGTCTATTGTTATTTTCTGCCAGCATTAAGATCTTGTCCATCTATTTTGCTATGCATCTAAGTGTCTTGTGATGCTCTTTTTTAGGTAAGCTGTGAGTTTGTTGCTTTAACAAGATGGAAAGTTGCCATCTGTGGGGAGTATGTGAAATCAAATCTCAAGGTAAGATCTTCCTCAAGTCATCTTTGCTTTCCTGCTGTTGTTGGGTGTGGATTTATCTGCAGTCACTTCAGAAGATTTTAGGCTTTCTTTTCTTGCTGGTGGGAAGCTTCCAAACTGACCCTAATACTCAGTTAACCTCTTATTTCCTCTCATGTTCAACATAATTCAGATTTGTTCTCGTGGGTCAGCATGCAATTTTATTCACTGTTTCCGTAATCCTGGTGGAGATTATGAGTGGGCTGATTGGGATAAGCCACCTCCAAGGTACTGGGTTGAAAAGATGGTTGCTTTATTTGGTTATTCAGATCAATCTGAATACAGCAAACAAATTAGAAAAGAAACTGGGTGTAGGGACTCCAGCAAAAAGTTGCCCAGGGACAAAGAAAGGTTTGTGCATTTTTTTTTTTACTGGAATTATTTTTATTATTTTTCTTTTCTGAGTTGGGGCTGGTAAAATTTACTCGTAGCACACTCTCTTAGAAGGGGTATTTTACATTGTGTTCAATGGATGTATATTTATTTTGCCTAGACCATTAGTGTTAAAAAAAATTCTCAAACTTATTCCTGCACTCTTCCTCTTTTTCTTTGTTGTCTTCCCCCCCCTTTTTCTGTCCTGTTGTTCATAGCTTAAATGGTTCACTAGTCCATGTCTCAGTGTAATGACCTGGCTGCTATGTGATTCTGAACTATGTTAAAATATTTGCACTAAATATATCCACGTAAATTACCTTTGGTTGCACTGAAAGATAGCAAAGATATTTGGCATTTTTAGCTCAAAATTACTCGGTTGAATTAGAATGTCTCTTCCACTCAAGTGTAGGCAAAAAATCATCAGTGTCTTCCTTTTATGTTTATTAAGCCTGCACTTTCTGGTACCTTTCCTGTATCTTTTAACCTGGATGGAGCAAAAATTGTTTGTTACACTGCTAAGTTAGATTTATGTGTTAATATTGATAGTCACCTTTTTCCCCAAGAATGTTTATGACTTTTCTAAATCTTTCACAGGTTTCGCTATCAAAGGTCTCAGTCAAAGGAAATTGAGGGTTCAAATAGAAGTTCAAATTTTCCATATGAAGAAGATCATGTCCAAAGAACCAAAATTCAGCATGCCAGTGATGAGAAAAGGAGAGTAGAAGTTCTTGAAAGAAGAAAAAGTAGAGAGGAAACACACTCTAGACATCATCATCTGCCCTGGAAAAAGAGATCATATGATAGTGAATCTGGTAAAGATTTGCTGAACGGAGGTAGAGATGCTGATATTCTTCAGAGTAGCACAAGGAAACACTTGGGAAATCATAAGAAAGAATTGTATGATTTTTGGGAGACGCATGGTAGTGGAAGCTGTGATGATGCTAATTTGGGCACAGCATCAAAAAGGAGAAAAGAAAGACATGAACAGGAGGAACATCGAGAAAATAGCTCACGCCAACAGGAGATGGTGTCTGGAGTTGTGAATAATTTGGAGCATAAGAAGAGATCTGATTCCCGCAAAGGTCAGTCCCATGATGATCACTGGCATAGAAGATCATATGATTCTGATTCTGCCAGTGAATGTTCAGATGGGGTCACAGCTAGATGTTATGAGTACAGAAGAAAATCTTCAAGGCATTTGACTGAAGTTTCAAGATCTGATGATCACACAGAATCTCATAAGATTACAAGCAAGAAATCCCATGGCAGGGAGTCTAAACGAATGAATTCTGAACTCTGTCCTGTACAGCCGCGAATTAGCTCTAGCAGAAAGGACAGCCCAATTTTGATGGACATTGATGAGCATAAAAGGTCAGATGAGAAGCATGTGCACAGGAAGTCTAGCCAGTCCGACAGGAGATCTGAATCTTATGATTCTGATTTCAGCTATGGCTCTAGTAAAATGTGCTCTGTGAAACACAAGAAAGATGATTCTAAGAAATCCAGACAAAAGTTTGGTTCTGATGAGAAGTTGGACTATGATCATACCAACGAGGAAAATCCACAAGATGATAATACCGATGAGGATGTTGACACAAGAGGCCGCTGGGAATCCAACCAACTCGATTCAGAAAGACAACAGAAACATCTCAGAAAATCTGGTAGCAAAGATGATAAACATCATTGTGGGTCACGGGATCAGACTTCTGACAAGTACTTGGAAGATAGTAGGTCAGGAAGAAGCAGCAAGTCAAGCAACAGGAAGCACAAAACCAGTTCAAAGGAAATGGATTGTGATGGTAAGCTGAAGGAATCTTGTCAGGATGGCATGACCAGTGAAAGAACATACAGAAGTCATAGCAGTAGGAGGCATGAAAACAAAACCAGTTCTTGGGATAGGTCTTGAGCCATCTTTTTTAAGAACCTGTGTGGATTGGTTTCTGGGTTAGGCTACAATCCTTGTATGTCTAATTTGTTGAATTAACTCTTCCAATTTCTGGGGAAGTTTTGAAATGGCAGTCGATTTTGTGTCCCAAATTTGCTGTTTGCTTCTTCTATTAAAACTATTTCATAATGCGATGTGTGGATGGAGAACTTTGGCGTTCCGTAAGTTTACTTTTGAGTGAGGGGAATTTGAGATGGAGGAAGTTTTAACGTAGGTTGTACTTTGCTTTTGTGTCATGATACAGAGGGGATCCATTCTTTCTTACAATAAATAAATAAAAACCAAATTTATTTCTTTGAAAAAGTAACCCTAAAATGCAAATTTTGGCATGAGAACATCAATTTGGAGATCTTTTTATTTTTTAACTCATCATTTTACAAAAAGAAGGTGAAATTTATTTTCTTTCATTATGACCTTTCTATCTAATAAATGGTTTGAGTATCACTTAGGTCATTAAATTTAACCCTTTTTTTTTCAATTTAATCACTGAACTTTTAATTGAGTCAATTTAATCATTTTACTTTACTGGAATGGTCAATTTGACCACTGAATTTCTAATTTAATATAAAAAAATTTTGAATTTTTTTTTTAAATTTTACTAAGAGATAAAATTATATTCACAATATTCCTATGACTATATTCCATCTCTGTCTCATTTTAACTTTTATTATAATCTTTTTCTAAAAAAAAAAGTTTGATTTAACTTATTTTTTACTTAAAAATATTATTTTTTAAAATAAAATTTTAATTAATTTAAAAGTAAAACATTTTGTTCAACCTTAAAAAAATAAGAACATTAAATTTTGAATGAAATAAATGTATAATATATTTTTTTTTTATTCAAAATCAAAGTTGTACCTTTTAAAATTACATTAAAAAAAAGTTTCAAATTTTTTAAAGCTTAAATTAGAAAAATTAAATTGACTCAATTAGAAGTTCAGTGGTCAAATTGATAATTTCGGTGAAGTAAAATGATTAAATTGACTCAATTAAAAATTTAATGCTTAAATTTAAATAAAAGGTACAAGTTTAATGGTTACATCGATATTTAAGAATGTAATACATAGTACTACTTATGTGAAGTCTTGATTAAAATTTCCCATCGACTACATTAATTAAAAAATTACCTTAATCTGTTAAATGGTTAAGTAGTTTGATCATTCTGGATAGAAAATAAATTTTCTTATGAATGCTTCCTTTTTCTTGTAAGATTTTATGGAGAGACAATATTAAACTTATTTTTTTGATAAAATAAAAAAAAATTCTCTGGAATATTTGCATTTAAATTTCATTGTTTTTAGGACATAAAACTCATAATTTTGAAAGGAAAAAAAAAAGAAAAGAGAGAGAAGGGAGCAGTATTTTTTAAAAGAAAAAAAAAAAAAGTTTCACTGCCGCATTTTAATTTTGCAACCGTCCAGAAGGAAGAGAAAATAGAAAAGGGCAAAACTGGAAAAGATAAGTGTAAGAATAAAACTGAAGCATCTCTTCTTCCTGTTATTCCTCCTCCACGGCAAAGAAAACGAGAAAAACTTGCAGCCGCAGTGGGCGCTTCGTCCGTCGCCGTCATCGCCTACTGCCACTTCAGGTTACCGTAATTTGTTCATTTCTTTGCATCTTCGGAATCCCTGTTCCTCGTTACTGCAGCTCTCTATAAGTACACTTGTGTACTTAATTTCTCGAGCATCGTCTTTGGAGCTATAAGCAACTTTGAAAAACCCTAGAAGAGAAGATAACTCTTCTAACTATAACTCATTTTTTAAAAAGATTAGTTTTTGGTCGAAGCGCTTTTGGAAGGACTCTACTGTGTTGAAGCTTCGTATTCATTCTACTAATTTGAATGCGTTGTCACCTTTTTCTTCGTCAGTAACCTGCAATTATTCTACTTCTATGCTTTCTGGCCTTCTTGTTAACTATCTTGTTTTAAAATTGGGTGTAATTTTTTGCTAAAAATAAGGCTTTATTACTTGGTTGTGTGGAAGCAGAGATGGGATCAACGAAGAGGAAGTCAGTAGAAGACCCGAGTGAAGAATATAGTCCTCTGCTAAAGCAGCAGAGAGATAGTGAGCATGTAATTGTTGATGAGCCTGTTGCCTGCTTGCATGACGTGTCATATCCCAAAGGGTATGTTCCACGTCCTTCAGATTCCAATTTGTCCAATAAAGATGTCAAGCCTACCAAGGAATTCCCTTTTACTCTGGACCCTTTCCAGTCTGAAGCTATTAAATGCCTCAACAATGGTGAATCTGTGATGGTGAGAAATTTGAATTTTGATTGCTAGCATTTATTTCATTACAAACGTTGTTGCTTTATGATTTTTGTTGGGGTTTCTTGGAATAGGTATCAGCACATACATCAGCTGGTAAAACTGTTGTGGCTTTGTATGCAATTGCTATGTCATTGAAGAACACACAGCGTGTTATTTATACTTCTCCAATTAAGGCACTTAGTAATCAGAAGTACAGAGAGTTCAAAGAAGAGTTCTCTGATGTTGGCCTAATGACAGGGGATGTCACTATTGATCCAAATGCTTCCTGCTTGGTGGGGCTAATTGACCGTCTATTTCCTTAAGAAGTTTTTGGTACTTCTAAAATGTTCTGTTTCTAAGGGTTCCTGATTGTCGACTTGTTTTCAGGTCATGACAACAGAAATTTGGCGAAGTATGCAGTACAAAGGGTCTGAGGTTACAAGAGAGGTGGCATGGGTCATCTTTGATGAGGTTCATTACATGCGTGATAGAGAGAGAGGTGTTGTGTGGGAAGAAAGTATTGTTATGGCTCCAAAGAATTCACGATTTGTCTTCCTCTCTGCTACAGTACCTAATGCTAAGGAATTTGCAGACTGGGTTGCTAAGGTGATTTTGGCCTGTTTAAACATGAATTATTAGTTTATTCTGGTCATGATGCTTCATGCCTCATGGTAAAGAAAAATCAGATGCATAGGGAAAAATATGAGAAGTTTGCATTATAAGATGCCTTCACGACATCTTTAATTGGCTTAGCTCCTCATTGATAATCTGAAGTTGCTGTAGTTTGGTCCAAAAAATGTAGGATTGCAGATTTGATCTGATAATCCAGCTATATGGTTCATACTTGTCAGTGTCAGATGTTGTCTATCTTATAGATAAAATTTTTGTGCCAATAGTTTTTGTAAAGAATACACTGTGTTATTGCTACTAGCAGTTCTTGAATCCTATGCTTTGATAAGTCAAGATTTTTTGGATTAGCTTATTTCTGTTAGCTAATGGATTTTGGTTTAAACTGAGATCAAGAGTCGTGCATATATTCTTCTTATGTGGATAGTGTGCTTATTCTTAAGAGTGAGAAGGTGGAGGAGAAGAAAAAATACGAATCTGCAGATGCCATAACGGAGTGAATGTGCTGTGTGAGCTATATATTTATGTGCATAGTGAAATTATACAAGAGTGGAGCTGTCCAAATGGCTTATGGTGTTGTGCTGTCATTCTGGAGCTAACTTTTCTTTTCCCCATCCATATCTCTGTAGTGCATGTTTGTTGAATTTTCTATTTGCTGTGTGCCCCATCCATGGGTGATAATTTTGCTACTACTAATGGTTTTTCATGGATCTGAGAGCTTCTTCTTCTTCTTCATGTTGATGCAGCAGCAAATTTGAGGGCTTGCTAGTGCAAGGTTGTTGTTTCGAATTTGTTGTGATCTGTTCTTTGTGATTAGGAGCAGAGAGGTCCGTGTGATACCTCAGAAAATTCTTCTACTCTTAAGTCTTAACAAATCATCATGACTAACTAGTAGCTAGAATTTTTTAAAGTTGAATTTTTATCATGGGAAATCTCTTAAAGAGAAAAGTTTTGATTTCAGGAAATCTCTATTTTCCATGGCCACATTAATATTCATTTCCTGTATGCAGGTTCACCAGCAACCTTGTCACATCGTGTATACTGATTACAGACCAACACCGCTTCAGCATTATATCTTCCCTTCTGGAGGCAATGGTCTGTACTTGGTTGTTGATGAAAAAGGGAAGTTCCGTGAGGATAGCTTTCAAAAAGCTCTCAATGCTCTTACTCCTGCAAATGAAGGGGAAAGAAAAAGGGAGAGCGGGAAATGGCACAAAGGTTTAGTTGCTGGTAAAGCAGGTGAGGATAGTGACATATTCAAGATGGTAAAAATGATTATCCAGCGCCAATATGATCCTGTCATATGTTTTAGCTTCAGCAAAAGGGAATGTGAGTTTCTTGCCATGCAGGTATAAGTTCCACAATTTTCATTTTTCCCCAGTTTGATTTTCCTTGTTGGCTAATGTGCTGAAGATATTGTTCCTTTTGTACGCAGATGGCAAAAATGGATCTGAATAATGAAGATGAAAAAGTGAATACTGAAACAATTTTCTGGAGTGCTATGGACATGTTGTCAGATGATGATAAGAAACTGCCACAGGTGAGTTGGTACTCTAATTCTATTTTATTGAAATTGTAAGATATCTAGTCCTGACGTAATTGGTTGTGGTTACTTCGTAAATTTTCTACTTTGCCAATTTTGGTTTATTCAGGTGTCAAATATGCTGCCTCTTCTTAAACGTGGTATTGGTGTGCATCATTCTGGTTTACTTCCCATACTGAAGGAAGTTATAGAAATCCTATTCCAAGAAGGGTTAATCAAGGTTGGTAGAAGAACATTTTTAATTCCTTAAGTGATATATATTGGATATTCTTTCAGTATTGTGATACTTGTCTACTTGTGGTTCAAATGGTTATGTACTCCCCAGTTAACTGTTAATCAAACGTTTCTAAGAATTTTTTCAATTACAATCTGGTATTTTCAACTAAAAATAATACTAATATTATGAACTAATCTGTGTATTTGATTGGTACACCAAGCAATTGGCCAAAATACATCGTTAGTGTATCCTCTTTCACTTATATCATGATTTCCAATTTTCCTTCTGGCCTTTTAACTGGTTTTCAAGGATACTTCTTTGGTAATGTGTCATTGTCCTAATATTTTGCCACATAAACTAGCATTGTCACCAAGGTTGTTTTCAGATTAAAGGAGATTATTAGATCAATAGTTTGGTGCCTCCGGAATGTTGAATTTTTTATTGGCAAGTGCTAGTTCTGTTTTCCTGAATCAAATCTGACAACCATTCTACTAGTTTTCATTTTAAGCATATGATGCTATTGCTGAAGCCTGGAATCTTTCTGAACTGAATCATTTTCTTCTAGTGTCTATTTGCCACAGAAACTTTCAGCATAGGGTTAAATATGCCTGCAAAAACCGTTGTCTTCACAAATGTCCGTAAGTTTGATGGAGATAAATTTAGATGGTTATCCAGTGGAGAGTATATACAAATGAGTGGCCGTGCGGGTCGTCGAGGAATTGATGATCGGGGTATATGCATCCTTATGGTTGATGATAAAATGGAGCCTTCTACAGCTAAAGCTATGCTAAAAGGATGTGCAGATAGTTTAAACAGGTATTGTTTCCTACAACTTGGAGCATTACCCTGTGCTTAAGTTAGCAGCAAATAATGAGAATAGTAACTCAAGCTTTTGCAAGAATATCTTCTGGTGTTATATTTGGATCTCCCTTATCCAAGTTTTCCTTTTTTGGGGCAAGCATCAAGTTGAACTACTAATGGTTTTATTTTTGAGTTCCGTCATGCTGGAAATAAATTGTGTAATGTTATACATCCATTCCTTTATCATTCTATTTCATCTGAAGGAGATTTATAAGGGGTATGCTGCCCTTGTCCATCTCATGTTTTATATTATGGTCTGTCTGAATAAAATAATAATATGGAGGATTCATCCCATTCTGGAAGAAAATGGAGTATTATCTAGTTTCATATATCTCTTGATTCCAATATTTACATTTGTAGGGTTCTGAAATTGCTGATTTGTTCATTTAAACATATTCTAGGAAGAGCAGAGGAGCTATCTTTAATAAGTTCTAGTTACGGGTATTTGTTCCTTATAAAATGGTGATCCTTTAATAGTCCTTTGTAGCACATTCAATTTCCTTTAATACAATGGTGAACATCTTCTTCAGAAAATTGCTGATTTGTCAAAAAATTATCTTTGGTCTTGGAATCAATACCGAGAATTGTGCTGCTACTTATAATAACTGGAAGGCACTGAAACTAATCTATTTTGGCATGTGTCTAGTGGTGTTATTAATCAATTGATATTTTAAAACGAGATTTCACAAGTATTTATTACTTTTTTTTCCACCATTGCCCGTGGCCTTTCTTACGCAAATTTCCTATGTTGCAGTTTGACAAGGGCTTTTTTTGGTACTTTGACTAAATAAATGCATTTTTTAAAACTTTTAGTTCTTATCCAAAAACTTTAATCAACCTGGTTGACCTATCTTATGAAATGGATGAGTAAAATGGTCTAATCTTTTGTTCTGAATTCCATCCACTGTAGTGCCTTCCACTTGAGCTACAATATGCTTCTTAATCAGATCCGATCTGAAGATGGTAATCCTGAGAATTTGCTTCGTAATTCGTTCTATCAGTTTCAAGCTGATCGAGCGATCCCTGATCTTGAGGTTAGTTGATTGATTTTCCATTGCATCTATAGAAAAGCAGTTCTAAAGTACGTAATGATCATGTGCAGAAACAAGCTAAAGTCCTTGAGGACGAGAGGGATTCAATCATAATTGAGGAAGAAGGAAGCTTGGATAATTATTACTCTCTCCTACAACAATGCAAGAGTTTGAAGAAGGACGTGCGTGATATGGTTCTTTCCCCAAAATTCTGCTTACCCTTCCTTCAGCCTGGCAGACTCGTAAGTGTCCATTGCACAAGGTCTGATGGAAGTTTGCCATCATTCTCTATTAAGGATGATGTTACATGGGGAATTATAATCAATTTTGAAAGAGTTAGAGGCTTTTCAGAAGGTTAGATGAGTTCTCGATTTGTCTCAACTCTCAAGTTTTGTAGTTTCTGTTGAAGTTACCAAGGAATAACTAACTTATGACTCATGCAGATGATGTAAATAAAAAACCGGAGGATGCAAACTATACACTTGATATCCTGACACGATGTACTGTCATCAAGGATGCAGTTGGTAAAAAAAATATTAAGATTGTTCTGTTGAAGGATCCTGGGGAACCAGCTGTTGTTTCCATTCCTCTGTCCCAGGCAAAGTCTTCATACTTATCTGTATCGAGCTTTTCGTATACATAGTCACTATGTTTGTTTCTATCTTTTGGGCATTACATATTTGCTACATCATTTTGCAAATAATTATGCACGAGGTAAAGAAATTGACAGTTCCCTACTCATTGAAAATGCCATGAAAATATCCTTATAATTGAATTATATCCATGTGTAGGATTTCTGCTCAGCTGATCTAGTTATTTTCTTCTGAAAATTATGTTGCAAAAATTGGTAATCATATGCTTTATTTATCCAACGGGAAAAGTAATTAAACTCTTGGATGAACATGATTGATGCTAAGTGTTGTGTGTGTGTCTTTTGGTTTGGATCGGTGGGTGGGTGGTCCATACACTGACTTAATGAGGAACTATTTATGTGTTGCATGGGGCCAAGAGTGCTAATTTGTTTTTCCTTATTTTTCTTTCTTATGTTGTCTACATTTTCTTCAAGTAAACTGCTGACACTAATGTATTAACCTCCTGAGTTAAACAGATAGATGTTTTAAGCAGTGTTCGTGTTTTAATACCTAAAGATCTTTTGCCACTGGAAGCCCGGGAAAATACCTTGAAAAAGGTGTCCGAAGTTGTCTCTAGATTTGCCAAAGATGGAGTGCCTCTATTAGATCCTGAAGATGACATGAAGGTATGTTTAAGATTCCTTCTGTTTTCTTGGGTGTTGTGCAGTTACACAATTCTTTTTACGGTTACTGATTTTTCACCCTTCCATAGGTTCAAAGCAGCTCATACAGAAAAGCTGTACGCAGGATAGAGGCCCTGGAGAACCTGTTTGAAAAGCATGAAATTGCGAAATCTCCACTTATTGAACAAAAGCTCAAAGCTCTGCACACCAAGAAGGAGCTAACAACCAGAATTAAATCAATTAAGAGATCAATGCGTTCTTCAACAACCTTGGCTTTCAAAGATGAACTTAAATCTAGGAAGAGAGTTCTTAGACGGTTGGGGTATTATTAACTCTCTGTAGTTGGTTTCTGGTACAATTTATCCCTTCATGGTATACTTAATGTCTGTGAATATGCAGGTATATTACCAGTGATGATGTTGTGGAGTTGAAGGGGAAAGTTGCATGTGAAATCAGCAGTGCAGATGAACTAACACTGACAGAACTCATGTTTAACGGGGTTCTGAAGGATATAAGGGTTGAAGAAATGGTATCTCTTCTGTCTTGTTTTGTATGGCAAGAGAAGCTTCAAGAACCGCAAAAGCCTCGGGAGGAGCTTGAGTTGCTTTTTACTCAATTACAAGATACTGCTCGAAGAGTTGCTGAGGTTCAGCTCGAGTGTAAGGTAATATTCATGAATTCTACTTCCTTGCCTTACATCATATTCTTTCTATTTTTGGATTTGCATCCTAGGAGGAAATTTCCAGTATTTGGTATACCACACATAAAATACAAATAGGATCACCGGTGTCTTTTATATGTTTGATATATTTTGGATGTTCATGGCCCATATTCCCTTACATTGGTTCAATATGTTTGAGGATGAAGAATATCCTCCATTTTGCTGAATTTTTATAGTTATGATGTCAATTCAAACAAAAGCTCATTGCTTTGAGTAAAATCTGTCATGTTTAGATGCGTATGAGTAAGAGTGTTGATTCATTGAAGTTGTTCTTCCATATATATATTTATATAAACCAATGGATGTAAGACAGATTGCACATGCTTAAATTCTACTTGTTGATACTCTATTCTCACAACCTAAAATATTTTTGTATAAACATAAATAGGTCTAAGTGCAACAGAAAGAATGTTATGAAAGAAATTATTAATAAATAGTTTCTATTCTTTGCAACAACTGGTTCTTTTTTCACTCGTTTTGAAGACAGAATTGTTACTAATAGTTTCTCTGCTTGGAATCCCATAATATTATTTTTTTTTATGCAACTAGCTGACATTTTTATTGAATGTAGGCAAGGTGAGAGTTCTATTTGATGATAGAGAAATCATAGCCCACCTTACATACATTGAGTTGTCATGTCTAACAAAGTCTCAAAACCTTTGTTTGTCGATGCATTTGCAAAAATTTACTTGAGAAATTAACATTTACGAAAGTGGATATTATTCACTAACAAACCATAAAGAAACTCAATTTGGAAAAGGAGTACACCAATGACGGATTTGAGATCCAAGTAAGAAGCATCATTTTGAGGCCTATGCTATTATGTTAAATGGGACAAAATGAGGGAATGTCTGTGACTAAAAGTTTACACCTATGTTATGTCACTTGTGTTCATATTATGATTACTTGGGGAATAGATGAGACAAAAAGTGTTGCAGAAGTAGTATTTGTATGTCCTTATTGTGCTATAGCTAGCACGACATTTAGATGGTATATATTACTGCTAGCAGAGTTGTAATGCCTGAGTGTCCTAGTTCTTGCTTCTTTGTATGTGAAAGTCATAGTTACATCTGTGTCTAGCTGATGAATCCTTGCTTACCCAAAGAACATATATTTATCTCCACCAGATTCAAGTTGATGTTGAAACTTTTGTGAGTTCCTTCCGCCCTGATATAATGGAACCTGTGTATGCGTGGGCGAAAGGATCCAAATTTTATGAGATCATGGAGACAACACAGGTTTTTGAGGGCAGTTTGATCAGGGCTATCAGGAGGCTGGAGGAGGTTCTTCAGCAGCTAATACAAGCAGCAAAATCCATTGGGGAAATTGAGCTTGAAGCAAAATTTGAAGAAGCTGTTACAAGGATTAAGAGGGATATTGTTTTTGCAGCCTCCCTTTATTTGTAGACTTGAAGTAGTTATCAGTTGGTGGATTACTACCCTACAAATCGGCATGAGCAGGCTTACAAGTGTAGTGCAAAGCATCTGTGCCTTTGGAAAGTCACTCCAAGAATTTGGTGTTAGCTCCCTCAGACATAACGAGGAAGAAAGGCTCATATCCCAATGGCCTCATGGGATTAGATATATCTGCAATGGTACAACCATATACTGCTTTTGCAGACTCAATTTTGTTCTTCATTTCACAGCTATATTATTCCTGCCGGATAGTTCACTTCATCGCAAAAGCTAGATTACATTGCCACTGTAATTTGACAGACTACCCTTTTTACTCCCTACCTTCTTGTGCATTTCAGTGGTTAAATTGGGCTCTACAACATTTGGATTTTGTGAATACAAAAGATAACTTCATACTTTATACTTCATTGATATCATCCTTTTGCCATAAATAGAAATGATGAATATGGCTCTGACAACTGATTCAAAACTTAATTGACATTATTGCCCTGTAAGATATCATACAATAATTTGCAATGCAGATGTGTTTTCTAAGGTACAGTGAAACTTGAATGCAATTTTGCTGGTGTCAGAAGTAAGAGATTGGAATAGCCCAGATGGTAGTGTCAAATTCACTTAGCTTCCCTGATGTGAAAACATGGAAAGAAGCATCTGAAGAGGTGAGTTCCAAAGGAGAAAACACATCCAAATGCCCCAGCATCTCTCTCACTTCTAACTTGAGGAGGCACAACAGGGACACCATAAACGGGATTCTCCACCATATACTGCTGGTAAGATGTATTGTTCTTTGTATTAATCTCTGCCTGTAATGTGGAATTCTGTGAACCAAGAAGTTCAGGAGCTGCATCATCCTCCATAGAAAAGGGAGCCTGACTCGGGCCGGCCATGACCAAAGTGGTTGAAGCATTCCGGTCAGGGGCTGAAACAGTTTCTTCGGTTTGATCGTACTCGAGCCAAGAAGGCATAGGTGGAGCTGAAGGCTCTGCTGGTAGGTAGTAATGGCAGTGCTGGTGATAATAATGGCGTGGTTGAGGCTGCTGCTCTGGTAATTGTGGCTTCTTTTTCTTCTTCTTTCTTGACCAAAACTTGAGCTTCTTCATAGCTTTTATCATCTTCATGGTTTCCTTAGGAAGAACAGAAAAGTCCCAGTAATGGAATTGGAAGTATATGAAGATCTGTGCAAAAACAATCCCAGTAATAATAAAGAGAGGGCATGCAGTGGGAATAGATTGTGGCAAAAGTGGATGAAGGATCCGTTAAAAGAGAGCCTTAATTTTATTCGAAACTTTCCCCTGCCCACTTTTTTCAAACTTCGTGACCGTTGTGGACTCATTGGTTTGTTTTAAAATTTAAAACAAGAAAAAAAGGTGGGGTGGGGGAGACATAAAAGACTTTACTAATGTATTTAATTTTTATAAAATTACTATTTTATCTTGAATCTAACTAGTAGTGAAACGTTGAGTTAGAAAGTGTTAATTATTATTAAAGTAAGGAGATAATTATTTTGAAAAAAATCTGATATCAATCAATTAAAAAAAAAAGCATATAATAACACATAACGTTATAATTATAGTAAAATAAAAATATAATTCATAATATGATAATAAACATAATTAAGAAAATTTCAAGTGAAATAAATCATCTTAAACAACTAACAATAAAAATTCAAATTGTAAAGTGGAAAATCAAGAAAAGATTGCAAAATAATTAACAATAAAATAAGATATGCAAATTCTAATGAGTGAAGTGACAAGCATCATAGATTTCGAAATGCAAATAGATTTGACTCAACACAATAAAAAAATATATTCAAATTCCAATAATTAAAAACATAAGTATTAAAATCTTGATATTTCAAAATTAAATTAAACTAAATATGATTTTAAAAATTAAAGAAATTCCAAACAACTTGCAAAACAATATTCTACAAATTAGAAGAGAGAGAGAGAAAAAAATCAGAAGATGAAGGAGGAGGGCAAGAGGAAGGAGGAAGAATAAAAAAAGAGAGTTACTTGAAGTTGGAAGCTCAATCAATCTTCAATCATTTTATTATTAACTGTTTCTGCTAATAAAACAAAACAAAAAAAGGCGAGGGCGTCGTTAAATGTAAAGAAATTGACCTAAATTGAATCTTTAGGGTTTTAGAGTTTTCATGGATCAATTTATGAAAATAAGTCAAATAAAATTAGACTTATTTAATTAAGACAAGTTATATTAAGAATTTTTTCATATAAAGCCGCTACAAAAGTCTCAACTCAACAACCATAAATGGTCATATATCTCCATAATAGAATCATGCTATGATATCAATCGTCAATTACTCATCTAAAATAGATACATTATCATTCTTATCAATAAATACATGACCATCCATATTTTTCGATGAAGAATGGGGTATCACTGGCCCTGACCCCTATTTTGACAACCATGGTACATTTAGGTCAAATTAGAAGAGAGAGAGAGAAAAAAATCAGAAGATGAAGGAGGAGGGCAAGAGGAAGGAGGAAGAATAAAAAAAGAGAGTTACTTGAAGTTGGAAGCTCAATCAATCTTCAATCATTTTATTATTAACTGTTTCTGCTAATAAAACAAAACAAAAAAAGGCGAGGGCGTCGTTAAATGTAAAGAAATTGACCTAAATTGAATCTTTAGGGTTTTAGAGTTTTCATGGATCAATTTATGAAAATAAGTCAAATAAAATTAGACTTATTTAATTAAGACAAGTTATATTAAGAATTTTTTCATATAAAGCCGCTACAAAAGTCTCAACTCAACAACCATAAATGGTCATATATCTCCATAATAGAATCATGCTATGATATCAATCGTCAATTACTCATCTAAAATAGATACATTATCATTCTTATCAATAAATACATGACCATCCATATTTTTCGATGAAGAATGGGGTATCACTGGCCCTGACCCCTATTTTGACAACCATGGTACATTTCAAGATGGAAATTGACAATAATAAAATATATTATGAAATCAACAAATAATCTTAAAACTCTCATAGTAGAATTATACACCAAACTGATTTTTGAAAATTGGAGGAGAATTATGGATGCCTATAGTTTAGATGAAGACAAAAAAAAAAATCCAAACAGATTCTTGTTTTTTTTGGCTTTATTGGGCTGATTCTGAATTTTTTCTTCTTTTGCTGCAATGCGAAGTCAGAGTCATCTTAAGTAATTTATTAATGCAAATACACTTTGTGAAGAGCAAGTAAACGTGAAAAACACAAAAAGAAAAGATCCAAAATCAACGTTGAAAACCAGAGACCGCAGACACGTATTTTTTTAATAATATTTTTACTTTCTTGTTAACTCCTATCCCTTCCTATCGAAGATTAACATTAACATTCCTAACCCTTTCTATTTTCCTCCTCTCAAGAATTAATATTGATATCTCATTTACTCTTATTCTTATTATGTCATCCCACCTAATTTCATCGTGTATATAAACACAAAAATTCTAATAGCTTTATCACAAAACTAGCGAAACTTAACCACTAAACCGACCGAAGATTAACATTAACATTCCTAACCCTTTCTATTTTTCTCCTCTCAAGAATTAATATTGATATCTCATTTACTCTCATTCTTATTATGTCATCCCACCTAATCTCATCGTGTATTTAAATACAAAAATTCTAATAGCTTTATCACAAAACTAGCGAAACTTGACCACTAAACCGACCACGGACTTGGTTTCTTTTCTTTCACCGTTCTCACCTAATCCCTCAAATATTTACAACCAGAATATCAGCAGCCCACCATGATATAAGACCTGGAAATCTTTTATTCAGATTTTGTGAATAAATAATTACTGTTGAACATGACATGAAATGAATCATATACAATGTAACACAAGAAATATTTGGCTGCCTGCCTTCTCCAGGAGTGGTTTCCTGGAAGCCAGGATCCGACAAGAGAAAAAGCAGCACAAGATTGAAAATATTTTTAGGATCTTGCTGTACCACAAATGAGCACTCGAGACTGGAAATTAAGTGAAGTATTGACAAGACAAATAAGTTGATAAAAAAGGGATCATGCTCTCTTACAAGCTGTCCCCACATCCAATCTCTCAATATCATGAAAACATGAGTCGCAAAATGTTCACTATCTTACCAAAGTCTTAAGAGGAAACACTGATCTTTATATAAGACTTAATGCATAAATTCATGCCAACAAAGTTCGACCTCCTTATCTTTTATCAATTAATCCATGTATTAGGATAAAACAGATCTAAGAATTCAATTCTTTGGATTAAGGGGAAAGTCCCTTATGGACGAAACCCCTCCCACTAGTCACGACAAGGTCCCTCGTGCCAGCGGGGTGTAAATCAATTCTTAATCCTGGAAATGGGGGAGGGGGGGGGGGG
>JAOXNR010000030.1:9559255-9600048 GCA_028571225.1 Parsonsia alboflavescens
CCCCCCCCCCCCCCCCGCCAATTCCATCTTGCTAGTTGTATTAGCAGCAAGTAACATAAACCATAAGGCAGGGAAGGGAACTGCAGGAAAAGAAAACACAATAAGTAAAAACGAATGAAGGGAATCAATGCAGGCTTGGTTGGCTGGCTTATACATTTATGGATATATACAGAAGCCATCAGTTGATGTCATGTATGTATGTTGATTAATAAAACTTCCAAAGCAAAAAAGAAAAAGGAAAAAAAATTACAAGAAATTGTAGGGCAACCAAGTTTCTCTCCCCTGCCCATTCTTCCCTCATTAGAGGTGGACCTGGCAAACCCCTTTTTTTTCTAAGACTATCCAAGAAATCATAAAAGCAAAGCACTATTAAGATTCCTTAGATCAATATGCCAAAAACAAATAAGATAATACACTACAACTACTAGGCTGGGATGGAGAATCCTTATCTTTAGGCACAGCACCATCTCTCAATCATAAAATATAGTATGCAGAAACAAAAGGCTGTCCTTTTGTCTTGCCACTACAGTTGCCAACCGTGTCGGCTAACTGAATCAGCTTTAATATCCCCATAGCAAGGGCAAATTCTCCATCCATGTCATCATCAGCCGCTATAAAACAAAATCACATATGATATATCAAGTCATATATCTTTCCTCCATCCCTTAGAATTTCCTCCTCTGCAATTTTTGACGTTTCTTTGGTTGTTTATGATAATTTCAGTATCCAGACCCCACAGTTGATGACTGCTCCTCGGTGCCACCACCGGCATCCAAAACCAGCTTGCTTGGTTTGACCTCACCAACAGGAAGTTTTGTCTTAGGTGATAGCCTTTTGGCTTCTTCAGATGTGTAGATGTATATCTTTCTTACCATGCTACAAAATTCACTGCAAGCAACAAACAATTTTCAGTTAAAACCTGAAGTTGGTAATGATTAATGGAGAACAAGAATCATATTTCAAAGTTCACAATGACATGAACATTTGAACATAAAAAGTATTCCTTTTTCTGAAAGATCATGCATATCAATTTCTAAAGCAACCATGACCAAGTTTCAAATTACTTTAAATCCCACTGCCAAAAAGACGATGTTTACTTCCAACGATGACCAAGTTGAGCATTATTTGACACAACTAAAGCAAATGCACCAAATGAGATTGCAACCTATCATTCTACACTTAGTGGATTCTCCTTGGTTTTCAATTTTTCCCACATACACAGTTAGGCCAGACCAGTATACAGAAACACGGCCTAAAAAGAAACAAGCACAACCACGCGTAGTTGTCCTCAATCCACAACTCAAATGTTCAATGATCAATTCACTAGTATTCCTCTATATTTCTTACTGGAGTAAAAGAAAACAAATTTAACCAAGCACAACCACGCGTAGTTGTCCTCAATCCACAACTCAAATGTTCAATGATCAATTCACTAGTATTCCTCTATATTTCTTACTGGAGTAAAAGAAAACAAATTTAACCAACGCTCTACAGAGATTTGAAATGCAGAAGTAAAGAATAGCAAAATAGCAAACAAAAGCTATACAAAATGCAGAACAGGGGGAGACATGCCAGGAGGAAATCAAAAGGCAAATTACTAAGACTTAACTGCCATGGGTCATCACCAACCATCATCATGTCATCCTCATCATCAGTATAGACAACTTGCCAATTTTTTGTGGATCCACTGAGTTCACCATCAATTTCAAACATCTGTTCCAATTTCTTGAGCAGATCATCATATCCATCAAATCGGGTCAAATCAACAGCTCTTCCAACTGCAATGCCTTGCATGTGAACCTTAGAAACAAATAGGAATAAGTTAAAAGTAGGCAACAAAAGATGATATATGAAATTCAACAAATAAGTTTCGACATTGCCTAAATTTTTCTTTTCCATTTCTCGTAGAGTTAACCAAAGATCAATATTTGACATCTTGTAGAACGGTCAACCAAATTATAAGGAAAATGGAGAACTATTCTAAGAAAAGAATACCTTTGTGCAGCTTCGGATTTGCCTACTCTGTGACTCATGAGGAGATCTTAGGCAAGATTTTTCAGGCTCACAACTCACTGAAGGAACATCAGACCGATTTGGATGTGAAGGCTCAGACTGTTGCTCAGATTCAGAATCACGTGATAGAACTGCCTGATCCTCGGTAACAGCTCCAGATGGGAATGCAGGTGAAGCTTCCTCCACTGTTGAATGACCAAGTAACTCAATCCCAAACAGCCTGTAGACATGAGCCTGTCTCTTTTCAGTAACTGGTGCAGCAGATTCTGTCACTGTCTCAGCCTGATTAGTCCAGAACATTGATTTACTGGAAACAGGAGCCAAGGCATTATTCTCACTATAACTCAGAGTGCTGGCCTTGGCAACTGCAGATAGTTTGGGAGAAGCATAGAATTCATGTGCTTGTGATGGATCACCAAAGGGTGATTCAACTTGCGATTTCCACATACCTATCAGCATCAGGAGTAAATATCAAATTAAATATAGATACAGATCATACACACGGAAAGGGATACACAAAAATATGCCATACCAAGTGTGGAAATGTCTTGAATTGCTGAAGGTAAAACAGGTGGTCTTGCCCGCTTATTCCTTTGCGGAGGCTGCGTGTTTGGAGGAGATGCTGCTAACAATGGTTCAATTTCCCATGGTGAAACTCTGTCCGGGCGCAAAATTGATGAAGGTTCATCCCATTGAACCTGCATACCAAACACAGAACGGAAACATCAACCTCGAAACATTTTAAATGCCACTGATTTTGTTATGCCACCAAAATTCAAAGGTTAAGCTATTACAGTGAAAGAGCTACGATTATTTGCACTATCCATAGCACCAGTATTTGTCCAATGGATTTTTCCCAACAGGCAAAGAATGTGGCCGGTAATTAGATGTACCCAGATTACAGTGATTGGTGTCAAGAATTTTAAGATCTCCATGCCTTGATGTATACCATGTCAAATTGCCGTTGTTATGATAATTAGCAAGCATATGATTTCTTCATCAAATTCCCATTCATTTCCAAATGCAAATGCAAATGCAAGACCAAACTAAAACCACACAGGTTTTTTCATTAAACAGTCAGTCACCTTTAAGGATCTCCATTCAGAATCAGGCCATCTAGATGATGGATCATTTCCAACACCAACTATTGTTCCACTAAACCTGTAACAAGAATAACCAGTTAACAGAACCTCCAAAGTTGTTATCTTTGCCAAGGAAAACTTGGCTATCCAGTCTTGAGATACAAAACCAAGAAATAATATGCAAAAATACCTTCTCTCTGGAACTTCCTCACCCTCAAATGTCATCTTAAACCTCATCCCAACACACAGTTTGTGATTTTGGGCTTCAAGATACTTGTTTACACTTACAATAAACTCAGATCTACTCGTCCTGTGGATGAAAAGGTTCTAGCTCAATAGTACGTAAAAAAATGGTATAGATAAAATACAGTTCTGGAAAAAGCTTAAGTCAACATTTTCCAGCACATCAACCACATAGAGAAGCATATGTGAAAAGACATGGTAAAGACAAAAGAATGGGCAAAAAAATGAAAATTTAATAAATCAACGATACCAAGTGAAATACAGTAAACCTCAAGAGAAAAGGTATAGAATACAAGATTTAATTGGTTAATTATAGAACATAAAATCTATCACGTTGTGGATCTAAATGGCTCATTTTTCAGAAATTTTGACATGGTACAACAACCAGAATAGAACACAAATCCCCAATATTATATAGGATGGCCAGAATGATCAATTTTTTGTACAAAATAAAGAAAAAAATGGGGTTGAAATCCCTGTTTCTCATCACAGATGATTTAACACTATTCAATGAAAACAGTAACTCATAGCCTAAAACACAACTCTAAGTTACTTTATCCAACTCAATGTGAAAATGTGCCTTCAATCTTTATAAACAAAAAGGGATATTATTTATTTGGTAAAGAAGTACAAAAGGCATATAAAAGCTCCCACAATTAGTAACATTGTTGAATATTATGTTAATTATTATATTCTAGAATAATTTGATTAGGTTAATCTTAGATTGATTAATAGTTACCATTTTAGTACCTTAGATTTCTATATATAGATGTAATTCTATGAGAATAATGAGAGAAAGATTTATTCTCCCGAACCCTAAAATTCTACAAACATAAATTAGAAGATCCCAAAATGATGCTAAATAATGGCATTATAGAGCAAAAGGAAAGCTAAACGACCTTGGTTTATAGAAAACTGAGAAGAGAGTCCCAGTAGAAATGGCATGTGATGCAGTGGCAAGAACACCCAGATGCATGCTGTGGCTGGATATGACAGAAGATGGCATATTGTTTAGCTGCCTCATAAGTCTCCTTACTCCAACTCGGAGCTCCCCATTTTCTCCCCTATTGAAGGATAAGTATTAAGATCATCATCTCAAGAATAGACCATAGTGTACTCGATGTCAAGAGACAATCAGTAATTATTTCATGAGTATACATATGTTACTTAGACTTGCCTTAGGAAAATAAATGCATCTCCTGCAACCAGTTTCTTTGCACTAACAAATACACTCCAGCCGGTTGTCAACAAGTGACGCCTAGGTTGACCTGACACCAGAATAAAGCATAAAGAAAGGCTTAAAACACAATATTAAAGATATTTGTAGAAAGTAGTGGTTGGGCATAAGAGACATCTAAATGAAAGGTCAGCAGCCAGGTCAAGTGAGCTTCCAGAACTATCAGAAAAATCCAGAATCATGTGCAAGCAACAGGAGCAAAAGTATCATGGCCAGTTTACATGCATCTTTGCAAATGAAAAATATGTAATTCTGACAAATTAGAAGCTTTTCTTCTTCAGCAATGAGATCCAGACCTCGAAAAATGTGCCGAAAATGCCATTCATTGCCATGAAGATCACTAGCAACCAATTCCTGCCATGGGGGCTGCTGAGACATATCCTGTAGAACAAAAGGTAGGCGAGGAGCAAACACATAAAATGTTATCATGAGCTGAAAGTGCAACACAAACCTAAACATTATGTACAAAAGTGCATTGGAATTCCATTATTACATTCAAAGGTGTTTTAGAAAAGTCAAACATGATGTTCAGGAGTGATTACCAGTGGAGGAAGACAATCATCAGCATGCCTTCGCAGAACAGAGAATCCACCATGGGTACTTGTATCAGAAGCTGTAAGTGTCTTGCAAAATGAATGGACAGTGCATCTTTGAGGTTCTGGGAGCGGTAGATCTGGGCTGTTGATCTCGCCTTGCTGATTCACAGAAGAGAGTGGAGTATAAGCCAAAAAACAGGAAAAAATGGGGGACAAGAAACAAATACTGGTAACTAAGAACATTTGCCCCTTAATCCTTCCAAAGCTTCCTTAAGAACACTGATGGCTGAATAATAGTTTGAGTCCAAAACTGTAACACGACGGAAAGAACCTTACATCTGGGTCAGGTAGCAGAGTTATCTGAGCAAAGACCTCATCTGTTTCTGGTTCTGCCTGCAAACCCATTTAGACATACTCTTAAGAGAAAGAAAACCCAGAAGAGAAAAATGAACAAAAACCACTAGAAATGGTCTAAACAAGTGATTCTTGAAAACAGGAAAGATACAATTGCTTGGTGGTAAAGATGAAGTTAAATTATACTAAGGAGACTAAAGACGAACATACCCGAAGTTTAACATTCACCACCTTACACAGTATTTTGGCTGGTAAGTTGAATGAAGGAAGCTGCTGATCTAGTCCCTGATGAGTTGATGCTTCAAGCTGTAGGGAATAGTAAGAAGGAGAACTTGCAAATTCATTTAAGATACAACTAACCTCATAACGTACTCAAGAAAAATTTTTCAGCAAAGCATTGATAAAAACGTTGCATGGAGAGAAAGTGTGCCCTGTACACTGATTGTATGTATCACTAGATATGGCCTCAAAGAAACAATCAACACAGGAGAGAAGAAATCTATAGAATACCAGGTATGTTCTAACCAGAAGATAAAATGAGGAAAGGTCAAACCAAGGGGCATTTATGAATAAGCATGTACTATACGAAGTGCAATAAAGTCAACATTGCACATCATACATGGGAGGAAGTATTTATTACTGGACAGTGATAAATATGTAGGAAAGATTTTTAAATAAATACATTTCCAAGATGAAAAATAATTGAGAGTAGATAATGATTACAAAGTTAATATTCCTACAGAAATGATACTTTGCAATTCATCTTCACAAATGTTCATTAGAAAAAGCAACTATAAAAGGGAACAGAAATGCAGAAGAACGCATACCTGCTCCATATGTCCTTGAGGAAAATAATAAACCCTTTCCCCTTCACGGGGAACATTAACAAGAGGTCCCGCACAGGCATGCCAAAGTTCCTTGTATAAAGCATCATTTGTTGGTCCTGAATTAGAAAAAAACATTGCATATTAAGTATAGTAATGAATGCAAACATTAGATGTACTCAAACATTTATGGCAAGATATGCAGTACTGAGGCACAGTAGACCATAAACTGCAATTAAACAAACTGATAATTCCTATAGATACATAAGATTCATTTTCTAACCATCCACGCATAAGATGAATGTCTATTTCCCTATAGTTCAATTAGACCGTACTGAATGTTTTATCATATCCCTATCCTTAGGGTAAGAAAACTGAAGGCACAAAACTTATAATCATAATAATTATGGACCAAAGAAAAAACTAAAAAGTGCATAGTGCAAACCTGGATGAGGACCTCCAGCAAACTGATTAGCGGTGATGTGTGCCATAAGAAATACCAACTTAATACAGTCAAAAAAATCCTCAAAGACGGTCTCTTCCAGTCAAAGAAGAATAGTTCTCTTTTACACAAAGCTGCAGCGCTGCTGAAGGAGACACAAACGATTCCAGTAAATAGAAATCAAAGGCAACCAAGATAAATCAATTAGCCTCTGGGTATATTTGGTCAGAACCACAGATGTCCTGTTATTGAGCAAATTAATAGAAGTCATAGTAACTACAGTGCTCCCAGATAGACTTTCTGGCCGAAAATGCAGCCAAAAGACGGGCTAAAAAGAAGACCCCTTTCTTTCTGATTACCTAACACATGAATCACACAAAAAAAGACTGAAACTTTAATAAATCAAGGAAACCCTTTTCCTCGTTATGTGCGAAATATCAGATGAAGTTCTCCTCACAATAAAACCAACAATTTGTTCCAAAACATTTTCTCAACAATCTATAAATTTCCTATAATTCAGTACAAAAACTGGTCATCCCATCCACAAACAATAAGATCAACTCAACACAGACCCCCCAAAGAAACAAAAATTAAAAGAAAAAATCCAACAGAAGCACACATAAATATCCTATATTCATCCTCAACCAAGGTAGAGATGAGAATACCAAAATTAAAGCTTTGCATTCCTCTATAAAGTCGAGATCCAAAGCAAAAACATATAATAACTCTAAGATCCAATCTCTACAAGGAAAACTACATCAAAGAAGTAAAGTTATTGAATTCCCATTTATACAGCCATGCATCATTAACCATATCCATATTTATGTGGTGAGGAGAATAAAAATAAACCAAAACCCAAAAAGCCCAAAGTAGCATACACCAAAAAAAACAAAACCCAGTACCGAAAAAAAAAAAAAAATTTACTTACCTATTTATCCACAGATTTCTCACTTCTCAGCATCAAAACCCTAGAAAATCCCGACATTTCCATATTTAGTCGATTGATATCTCAATCATTAAACACATCAAGAGCTACATCTCCTGCTCCAACTACTGCTGCGGCTTCAACGACTCCAACAAGATAACTCTTGCCCAACATTAGATAAGTACAGAAATTATCCCTTGGATTGATCGATAAATTTTTACTCTAATAAAACAAATAGTTAATATAAATAATTACGCTCAAATTAAACAAGAAAAATAAATAAATTATATACTATTACTACTATGTATTGACGACTGGAATGGGAGATGGTGGAAGGGGAAGGAAGAAGAGAGAGAGAGAAAGAAATTAAGGAGCTGGGATGGTCTTTGCCTGGTTGAAGCCGACAGTTCCTTTTTCTTTCTCTCACCACAGAGAATATATAATTATATATATATTTCTGTATCTATCTTTTGCGTACTGCTGCTATTTGCTTGTCCCCAACTGGGGTGGAAATTAATTAAGCCAGGTTATGTTTAATGTGTTGTTCATCCTTCGACTGGCCCAATTGACTCAGACTTCGATCCAAGATTTTTTTTTTTATTATTATTATTAATCCCTTCCTCTTTAATTTTATATAAGACCGTAAATAAGTTTTGAAAAAAAGGAAAAGGAAAAATCCGTAAGAATAATAAAAGAGGTAATTCATTTATGTTATTTGATTTGAAATATATGAATGTCAATCATTTTGAAACAAAACATCTTTGTTATTAGTATACTAATTTGTATTGCTCAAAAATATATTAGAAAATCTAGAGTCAACTTAGATGGGTAGATAATGAGACTTCGGGTTAAGACTCTATTAAATTTAAGAGATGATATATTTAATTATCGATAATCAAAAATAAAAAACACAAACATTTAAATAAGGATAGAGGGTCAAAGTAATCTAGATGTCAGTCAAAAAAAAAAAAAGAAAGAATAGAGAGAATATACATTTTGAACGATTTATTATTTTCAGTGACTTGAAAATTAAATTTTTATTTTTTATTTAATACAATATAAAACTTATTTGAATAATTACATATTCAACCTTTTAATTATAAATAAATCATTTTTACCAATTGAATTCAAGTTTTAATTGTCACACATTATACCATTCCTTAGATGGAATGAGTGCTTTAAAGTGAATATATATTATTCTCTTTATTCAGAATTAAATTTCTCGTTTTGTTTACACTCATTTTAAAAAAATAGTTTGACTTATTTTATTCTTAAGTTGTAATGTCAAATTTCTTACTAAAATTTTGTCTAATTAAAGAAATAAACATTCATTTCAAAACTAACTCAAAATATAATTTGGGATATCCAAATATGGATAGAGGGAGTATTATTTTTACATCAATTTAAAATATATCCATTGATAATGTTTCAATCATAAAGAAATATTTTATAAAATCTATAATTAACTCTAGATTTGTTTCTTTATATTATCTTATGGGACGTTGATATCCATGTGTATGTGTACGTGCGCGTTCGTGTGTGTTTGAAAATGTTATAAAGTACACCAATACACTTCATATTGAGTGCAGATTAAGTCTCGATTAACTCTTTTTTTTATTTAAAAAAATAATAAATTTGATTCAATACCCCTATGATTTAGTTTTTTTTTTATGGTATAATACATAAAATATATTTACAAAAAATAATTATAGCAAAATGTAGTATATATAAAAATATATACATATATTGACCGTTAGAAACTTGACAATATACTCTATATAGAATGCATTAGTGCATTTCATAACATTATCATATATATATATTTATACGGATTTGCTAAGGTGCGTTTCAGAGCGTGCCTTAATGCGCGCTCCAATCGTTACCGTAACGGAATTTTTGCTCCACTTGGTTGGCTCCATGAGCACTGTAGCAAAAATTCCATTACGGTAAGCGCATTAAGGCGCTCTCCAGAACGCACCTTAGCAAAACCGTATTTTTATATATATTACATTTTGCTATAATTTTTTCGTGAATAACTTCACCCAAAAAGTTAGACTCATCACTCAATAATCAATGTGTTCATGTCCTTTTGTTTTCTTAAGTGATTTTTACAAATAAATAAATAAAACAAACTACACAATCAACCCAATAGGGGAAATAGATAGTAAATCACATCCAAATATTCATGGTAAAACAACAAAATTATAATCCCTGTTTATAAGTTACTGACAATCATTTTATCAAAATTATGATAATATCTTTTCTTTCAAATGTCCCTCTCTATGATTCTAATCAAACCAACATCCCAATAATCATGGAAAAGAGAGAAAGACAGTAGTAATATAGTAAAAACACCTAATAAATTAATAATAGTGACTTATAAGTAGTAACGGTGAAAATGCACGCAAGTAACTCATCCATAGTAGCGGAGGGAGTATGTAGATAGTAGTCCCTCATTTGAGTTGTTACCACATTTTTGGATAAGTCTCTACTTTTTCACTTCAATCCATAACAGGTAGTGTAAAAAAAGAGTGAATCCACCGTCTTGAGGTGTTTTGTATCTTAAAATACATTCACGGCCATGGCTACACTAATTGATACATGATATAAAAATTTTGAATCACATTAAATCAATTCACATATAATATAAACAATATAAACGTATCTTGTATTTTTTTTAATTTAATGATCAATGTAGACAAAGAGAATCACCAGTGGGGACTAGGGAACTTGGACTTGATTCATACTAATTTTTTAAAAAAAAAATAACACAAGTTTCTTAAAAAATCACATCTCTTTAAAATTTAGTTTACAAAATATATTAGAAGGCAAATGAGTATAATTTTTTATATATATAATATATAATACAATTTGATAAATATGAATTCTAAATCATATTGGGAACAACCAATAACGATCTAAAAAAGTTGCTCATCTAATTCATTTTTGACAAATAAAGATATTATTATTATAGAACATATATATATATATATATTTATATGTGTGTGTTTTAGTTAAAAGAAGTTTAGACACTATCAAATAATTCAATCAAAGAGATTTATTATGATTTGTTATTAAAAGAATGTTAGATTTGATACCTCTCGTTTCATAAATTTGAATCTTCTAATTCACTTTCTACCTGACGCTCTAATTCACTTCGAAGAAAAAAAGTTTTTTTTTTTTTAAAGGATCAACATAAAAGCTCCCTATCGCTATTCGATAATGCACTCTAAGTGAACGAGCATCATGATCCTAGCCTTCAAAGAACACGAGGAGGCAAATTAGCTTAGAAAAATCTTGGATGACCGACTAAACTCTGAAAGACGTTAGCAGGATTCGAATTTGAAACTTTTAGTCTCCACATTCACTGCTCTACCTACTAAATTATTTCCAAAATGATAAGACTCTACCAGGAAAGGAGTTTGGCAAAAGTTTAACCCAATTCATGGTGGTAAAGAAGACAAGTAACCATGTCTTATGCATTTGGAAATAATTTTTTTAAAAAATACATTATTTACTTATGAGATTTAACATCTATTCGATTAGGTTTTTAAAATAACTTTTAATAAAACTATCATTTTTAAATAAAAAACCAATTGACCATATTTTAGTTTCATACTTACATACAATCTGGATGCCTAATTAAATCAAATGAAATGTTTATATAAAAACTTCAAAACTTACGAACACACATTATCTAATTTATTTAGTTATTAAAAAATAAAATAAATCTTTTAAAATCATTTTCGAATAATGCTTTTGATTCTCTCTTCCGCTTTTTGAGGAGGAAGCAAAGACTAAAGAAATAGAACTAAAAGCGTGCCCCAGCGGGGGTACAGGTTCCCGTAACAGCGTCCACGCACTTTTGTATTAAATTCATCTCCAAACCCAAAAGCAAACAAAGTCTTGGGAAATGAATTGGATTTTTAAAAAAATAATAATCAAAATCAAAATCAAAGCAATTAGCTTGATGAATAGGTCTAATTATATTTTTATATTTATTGGTGTTGGTTGGATTCATTGTTCGACAAAAGATTACTTATTGTTAAGATTTAAGATTTGAATGATGAACATTATCTGTATGTTCATTATTTATATTTATCTTTTATATTTTAACATATTTTGTTTTTGTAAGAAAATTTTGACAAAATTTTAATATTGATCGTTAAACTTTTTCTATCTTTCAGGTTAGTTCTTTAATATCTTTTTTCAATTATTTTTTATCTCGTATAAAAGGTTTGATTGGTCTAAAAATTACTCTTTTTGATGATTTTTTTTTTCTTCAAGCGAACATACTAATTTTGATATTTTATTGTTTAATCATGAAAAAATAAACAAAAAATTAGTGATACCGATGCAGGTTGGCCTGAGTTTGGAATGGGCTCAACTTTAACGTTAAGGCTTTTTATATTTTTTGGGCTTCTTTTAATTTCCAATTAGGTTTAAGGTACATTTTAGGTTATAAATATCTCATCTTGTCTTCAGTTATAAATAGGCTTTTACAATGTGATTTTTTTGACTTTTGGTCCTTTTCACAATATCCAATTCTTTTCCTGTTTAACTATTTATTCATTCCTGTTTATTACATCAGTTGGTATCAGAGCACTAGATTGCCTTCACTAATGGCTGAACAGAATTGTGTTGGTCGTGGACGGTGGTATCAAAGCACTAGGTTGTTTTCACCAATGGCTGAACAGAATTGTGTTAGTCGTGGATGGCGTCGTGTTGGAAGGGGACATGAAGTCGTTCCTAAGGAAGACGAATAGCCTCATCAACAAGACATGCAAGAAAATGAAAATGAAGCACAGAGAAGGCGGATCCAAAACTTGGAGCGGCAACTGGCGCAGGCTAGGTTGAATGTTCAAACTAAGGAGGGGGCAGAATCAGAGATTGAATCCGAAGATGAAGGGGAAGATGTCAATCCATTTGGGATTTTGAATCAGGAGCGTAATCAAGTAGAACAACTTGGCAGACAATCTTCCTTCCAGAATCTAGGCATGAAAATCGAAATTTTCGATTAGGCAGCAGGTAGATCGAAAGATCATAAAAAAAAGAATCAAAAGTTTGAGTTTTCTGAAACTGTTGTCAGCGTACTGTTCGCCGAGGTGTTCCAGCTGTACTGTTTCTCAATTACTGTTCACTGTTTTTTATTGTTCATCTGAACTAAGAGTTACAATTTTTCTGGAGTCCCTATTATTAGTTTTTTAAAAAATTAATTAATTTATTTAAATTAGAATTCTTTTTGGTCAAAAGTACTAGTAGAAAAACTGTTGGTGAAGACGAGTAGATTCGAGGACGAATCTTTTCAAAGTCGAGGAGAATGATGCAGGCTGGCCCGAGCTCGGAATGGGCTCAACTTTGACTTTTGGGCTTTTTATGTTTTTAGGGTTTTTTTTAATTTCCAACTAGATTTAGGGTAAATTTTAGGTTATAAATATCTCGTTTTGTCTTCAGTTATAGATAGGCTTTTACAATGTGATTTTTCCGACTTTTGGTCGTTAAACTAAAAACTTGTGTGTTTTCACAATATCCAGTTATTTTCCTGTTTAATCGTTTATTCGTTAATGTTTATTACATCAGATACTTCCATATTACTAGAATTTCCAATACAAGTAAAATTATAGGTGATAATATAATATAAATATACATATATAAATATATATTTATATTTATATAGATTTTTTTAATGGGTTAAACAGTAAAATAACAAAATTACCCCAGGGTTTGACAAATTAAAAAAAAAGAGTCAACTTCATCAAAGAGAGTAATTTTCAAGTCAAAAGGACTTTTTATGCAAGTTAAAGATAGTTAGTTTAATGCCCTGCCAAAGAAATACAAAAAAATTTAGGGATAAAAATTGAAATTTTACCTCAAATGCATTTCGAGATGGGTTAAGTTAAGAGATTCTTTTTTCTTTTTCTTTGGCATAAATTTACCTCATCTTATTTGTCAAATTCAGTAGTGGTCCGCACAATTGTTCCTTGTTTTATATGTATCTTGCGGTAAGGAAAACAAAATTAAGGACTAGATAAGGCTAGAGACTTCAAATCTGTCTTTTATAATATCAAATAAAATAATACATATTACTCAATTTAGTTAAACGATGCAGAATATTTAGTATATCTTTTTAAGGTTTTATTAATAAAATATATTTGTAAAATTATACATGTTTATTGATTACCAATAGTGTAAAAAATAATATAGAATTAGAGTAAGAAAATCGAGAGTCGATTAGCATCTCCAATGATGCTTACTAATGATGTCTAGAGGAAAGAGAAAATGATGAAGCCCCTCTCCCTATTGTGTTTCACTTTTTGGGGTGAGCATCTCCTATGATTCACCCTTCCAAAGGGTGTCTATTGAGGATTCTACGTACCACATACTCATTTCTAAGTATTCTTAGATCATACACCTTCAATCTCCAATCATTCTTTTTTTTAAAGGTGCTTAAATTAGATTTCATCATCATAAACCCACTACTAATTCATTTTTATCTTAAAAATTTGTTAAGCATCGGTGTTTAAATATTCATCCAAATAGATGAAGGGCCTTTTTAAAATGCTCCATCGGTACCCCCTTTTTTTTTAACAATATCCGAGTCAATTTGTGTGCACCTTGACATTCCATTTATCCAAGATAATGTTGGTGAGATCCGGCACTCCACCTATTAGGATGTCCCGAAGAGACAAACATCGATGCTTAACAAATTTTTGAGAGAAAAATGAGTTGGTGGTGGATCCATTATAATGATGAAATTTAATTTAGGCATTTTTAGATAAAAGAACGAATGGAGGATGAGAATGCATAATGCAAGAATGCTTAAAAATCAGTATAAAACACTTGGGATCCTTAATAAACATCCTTCTACTGGAGCATCAGTGGAGATGTTAATAGGCATTCTTTGTTGGAAGTAATTCGTTATAATATCACGAAATCTGTTGTCTAAAACCTTTTAGTTTCCTCTGATTTGTTTTAAAACAACTTTAATCCTTTAATAATAAAGGTTTGTTTATCTTTAATTACAAAATAGATTTACAAAAAAAAAAAAAAACCCCATACTTGATTTATATAAATAAATTTCGCTCCCATTTTATTAATATTATTATTGAAAATGACAAAGATGGTACGCATCAAATACAAACACAAATAACTTTGGTATATAATCAAAACAATTTTGTCATTGTGGTTGGAAGCAAAAAAATTATAAAAGATTTTATTTGTTAAGCACACATAATATATTTGTGCAAAACAAGTATTGGAGGGGAAAAAAACTCATCAAAGAATTATTTTGTTTGGAATTGAATAAATATTTTTGACTTGCATGACGTTTTAAAAAATTAGTTGATTTAATTCATTTTAAATTTAACAATATAAATTTCATAACAAAATTTTAACTAATTAAGGAAATGATATTCATTCTTAGATAATTTAAATTGAGATATTCAATTTCGATCCGAAAGGATATTATTGTCATACATTTACAATCAAAATTGACCTAAAAGATAAACATAAAAGAAGAGGTTAAAACATTAAAAAAAAAAAAATCCACTTGGAAGAAAGTGATTGGATGTGAAAGCAACGGAACAAAGCATTTTGATGATAATGATCTCATGTGATGACAACTCAGGGCTTGGGGGAATTGACGGATTGCTAGAGAGATATTATTATATATTTAAAATTAATCCGAGGAGGAATAAAGTCCACATGTTTGCCGGGTTACTTTTGGGTGTTTCCCCAGTTTTAAAAGTAACTAGACATATCCCAGGAGCAGGAAACAATGTTCTCAAAAGTGTGGCTGTATCCCTTCGAGGGTTCTTTCGTAACTTCCGGGTGTTTGTATTACCGAGAAAAAAACTCATTTTTATATAAAATTTGAGATAATAAGCAAACGGTTAATATAAAATTTGATTAAGATTATAAATTTTTCACAACTATAATCCCGTAAAAAGGCAAGTTATACAAAACACCTATAGATTTTTATAAAATGTATGAATTGTTTGAAAATATAACGGGTAAGGTAGGAATGAAAAAGATAGTTATTTAATATAGCATGTTAACGTGAACTTATTTCATTAAAATTAAATCGATGAATCCCTTTTTTTTTTTGTGTATCTTGTTTAAAAAGATCATTCCTTTTATAAAGGAAATTTGTTGTACTCCCTCTATTCTGAAATATATGTCGTTTAAGATAATTTTATTTTCGATTTAAATCATTTTGTAATTATTAATGCATTCAACATTATGATATTTTTTTTCCTTTTACCCTTTATCGATAAATTCATTCATTTATTGTAAAGAAATAGTAATATCTATACATATTATTAAAAGAAAGACATCTAACTTATCTATCTGTCAAGTGTCATCGTATGATTGAATAAAGTTATAAAATAAATTAATTCAATAAAAATTTAAAAATATATTAAAAAATCAATAAATTCACACAACATACAAATTCCATTATCTTCTTAAAAAAATAAATTAAATTAAAGATGAAAGGATGACCCAAAAATATTTTTTTCGAAAAGACTTCAATTTTTATCCATTTACTTTTATAAATACTCCCCCCCACCCCGGCCCACCCCTCTTTTCCTTAGATTTTACAAAGTTAGTTTTTTCAAGAAGAAAATCTAAATATTTTAGGTGAGTGCCACGTGTCCACCTCATTTATTAGAAAAGAAAAAAAAAAGAACTGAATATAATTAATTAGCAAATAAAATACTTTTTGGAAAAATAATGAATGGAATTTTTTTTTTCATTTTTTTAGAAAATACATATAAATTAGAGTTCTTATATAAAGATTTCAAGTTTAAAAAATATTTTCTACCAGAATTAAATATCTATAATTATGTTTTAATTACTAAAAAAAATTAATATAATATCCATACATAAATATCTCCATATGAATATTTATATTTTTATTCATATATTTTATATTTTATGGGTGGCGAATGGCATATTGAGTTTTCTTGAGTTATATTTTTATTTTTAGTTTTATTACACACTAAAAGATAATTCAAAAGTAATAATAATATTTCTTAGTGAAAAAAAAAACATTTAAATACCATTTAAACCAAAAAGAAGAAGATCATTCAACTTATTTAAGCAAATAGAACAATGCAAACATATTATTAAATTACATTTTAAAATATAACAATACTAAAAATAGATTTGATATACAATATAATTTTTCAAATATCTATAATAATCCATAACGAGTTTTTTTTTTATTTTTTATAAAAAACAACTATATAACTAATGTGAATTTAATTAATTGATTTTTTATAAAATGTAATTGAAATTACAAGTAAGTATTTCTTATTTTTGTTTTTAAAAAAAATGAAAAAAAATATTAATTTGAATGGCTGGTGGGTAACACATTAAATTAATTTTTCTTAATTGAATTTTTAATTTTAATTTTAAATTTATTATTGTGTACTTTATACAACGATTGTTAAAAACTTCTCGCGAATTTCACATGTTTTTATCTAAGTAGTTATTAATGAGAGAGTAAAGGGATATTTCTGATAAAACATAATTACATTTAAGACTTTTTAATCCATATGAATTGGCGGCTAACGCCTTATATTGTGGACAAAGGTAATAAGACAATCAAATTCATTTAACGATACGCTTAAAAGGTTATCTTGATGTTTGTAATCCAAGTCTTGGACCTTAACTAATCACGACGTTAAGCAATGCACACTTCCTCTATTCGTTATAGTCAGTCAGTCCGCCCTAGTGAGAGAAAGTTAGAGAGTGGTTCTCTCAACCTTGGCATCGTTCTCCCTCGACCGAGAGATCAATTCCAGGTGCTTTCTAGCACTTCGGCCAGCTGTAAGTTCTGTTTTCTATGTGAATCTACATTCTATATTCTACTTTGGAGTACTTGGTGATCGGAACATTCAAGGAGGAGCTGGATTTGTCGTTTGAAGCTGCTACAGTAACTCGACACTTCTTGAATTCCATACTGATCGTCCACTGCCCGACGGGTACTAGTGGTGCGTTGTCCTTCCCCTGCGGCCTGTTTTGTAACTGGATTGGGAGACATTGGTTAGTGGGGTGCTAGTCTGGTCAGCTCAACCTGGTGTACTGGCTGGTTGATTAAGCAACAATAATTCCCCCAGCTTGGTAGTTTTAGTTCAGGGTTGCTGATCGTGAATACCAGGGGTGGACTTGCTTCGTTTATAGTTGAGACTCCCCCGTTCTTGACACTACGCCACATATTTTCCCTGAGCTGGTTCGACGAAGAAGACGAGTGACACCAGCTTCAATCTGTTCAGTTGGTTCCTGTAACTGCAGAAGGTGTTTCCCGGGCTATCATGGTTTGAATTCAAATTTTGAATTCCAAATCTGCCAGCATGCCCAAACGAAAGTCAAAGGGCGGGTCACACAAAAAGGGGCCAAGACAACATAGCACTGCGGGCCAGGACAGGGGACTGAAGTTGGGACAGCAACAACATGTTGGGCTGGCGGATCATCACTCAGTGGGCTCATCTGATTTGGACCAAGCAGGGCTAAATGTGGACTTGGCCTTTCTGAATGAGGAGTTGGATATTGGGCTGTCTAAGGATGAAATTGTTGGGCCATTTGAGGGTATTATTAATGGGCCAAGAGAGGAGCCAGACTCGGCTGGACTGGGAGATGTGGCCATGGCTGTGATCGGTCCTTGCACTGATGGTGCTCCTGGAAATTCATCCCCCCCGATTCCAGAATTGAATTCCTCTCCTGCTCCGGGGCAACCAGCCTGTCAGGAATAACCGGCAGGAGGTGAGGGCAGCAAAGACAAATCTCAGACTTGGGCAGGCTTACTCCGGCAGAACCGAGTCCCCGACATAGGCCTTAAACTTTCGAATATTCCACAAGAAGGGGACCTTGCGGAACTCACCATGGATGATGTTCATGATGTCTCCACGGTGTGGGGATATTCTTTGATTGGTTACGTGGTAGGACGATTTCCCGGACGGGGCGCTATTGTTGAAGTGTGCAAATCTTGGCAAGTGCCCTTCAAGATTGTCTTTCATGCAAGCGGATGGATTGTGCTCACCTTTGATTGTGAGGAAAACCGTTCCCTCATTGTGCATAAAGGCCCACACTCCGTATATGGCTGGCCGCTGCTCCTCAAGGACATGCCACCATGCTTCGACTTTAATGCTAAGGAGTTGCGAAAGGTTCCCCTTTGGGTTACATTCCCGGGTTTGAATGGACAATTTTGGACCGAGCGTGCTTTGAGCATCATCGGGTCCAAACTTAGCAAACCGCTCTTAACGGACCTCTTCACTAAGAACTTGGAACGGAAGGATTATGCTAGATTGTTGATTGAAGTGGATGTCTCTATGCCGTTTAAACGGGAGGTCTCAGTGAGGAACCCTTATATGGGTGACGTGTTCTCACAATGGGTGGTTTATGAGTTCGAACCGAAGTTTTGTGTGGTTTGCAATAGTTTCAGCCACACCATAGACCAATGCCCGACCACGGAACAGTTCCATGCAGCCAGGAAAGACCAAACTGATCAGGGGCAGGGGCACACCCATGGCGGTAGTGAGGACGTTCAGGCTAAGAATCAGGCCCCAGCCGAGACAAAGGAAGCTGGAGGGAAGGGCAGGAGGTCCCGTAACCGTTCCAGGTCGAGAGGGAAAAATAAGAAGGGGACTGCTGTGCAGGATGAGGGAATTTCGAACCCAACACCTTCCGTCCCTCAGGCAGTGGCTGAACCGAGCTCCTCCAGCAGGGCAGGGGAAACTGCCCCGACTGAGCCTAGGTCCGATGGCATTCCAAACACTTCTCTTAAACCTGGGGGAGATCAGGGTGGGCAGTGCACTACGGGATGGGGGAAGGGGCTTGTCGTTGCTGTGGAGAGCAGTGACCCTTCTTGCAAGCCGGCTGGACAGAGTACATTAGCAGAAGGGCCGGGTATCATCCATCCGGAACAACCTAAGGCAGACATGGCCCCTGCTACCAGGAAAGCCAGCAAGACCAAGCATGCTGGTAAAGGGGATCCTAGGAGCGCCGGTGGTAACATTGCTGGGGTCCCCCCACATGAGAGTCGCCTTTTGGAACATAAGGGGGTTTTTAGCCTACCCCCGAAACAAAAAGGTGTGAAGGATCTCATGGTCCGTCATGGGATTGATATTATGGCAGTCCTTGAGACCAAGATGACATTGGCTACTCTTGGGAAACTCATGCACACAACTTTTCAAGGATGGAGTATGACGAACAACTTTCTTGAGCACCGTGGAGGTTGGATATTGCTACTTTGGAAGGAGGCCACTACCATGGTAGATGTCTTATTCTCCCACCCTCAATGCATCCAAACCCGGGTGACGTGCAAGGTAACCTCCAAATCCTTCCATGTTTCCTTTGTTTATGGTTTGCATTCGATATCTTCTAGACGCGCACTTTGGGATTCCCTGGACTCCTTGCATATTGTTACACTTCCTTAGTTACTGCTGGGAGACTTTAATAGTGTTACTCTATGTCTCATTAAAGAGGAAAAGGTAATCGATAATATCACAATGATCAACCTTTCTATTTCTTCATTGTACGCTTTTTTCATAAAAAAGGATAGGTTGAAAAAAATGGTATATCCACTCTAATCCATCAAAGTGGTATGTAAAGATATAAGAAAACTACAATACTACCTCGAGAAGTCCTAATGAGAAATATCATATATATACAAAGAAACTCAAGCTCTAACGAGAATGTATACAAAGAAGCTTAAAGCTCTGAAAAGGTAAAACATCCATACTTCTTCATAATCTTTCAAGTTTTTCTCCACCTTTTCATTAACTTGGGCGTCATAGGAGTGTTGAGAAACATTATCCCAAGTCTTTTTTCTAGGTTAAGTCACTGAAGGATCTACACGGAACATTGTTTTGTTTTATTTTATTTTATTTCATTTTTAAAACAGTATTTATATAGTACAGATTTATTATATATTAACCCCATAAAGTTTTAAAAGTTATCTTAAAATTTAGTATAATTTTCCATTTGCCCCAGTAATAAATTTGTTCTAGATTTGTCATTGGGTTAAGTCATAAAGGAACTTGGAAATGATTATACATTGACAGCGAATACCATTTTGTGTATCATATATTGATTTATGAGTTAATGTAATTTCAAATTCTATAGGAGTGATTGTATATTAAAAATTTTGGAAAAGTTGAGGGTCGATCTCTGACCATTACATGTTGCATCATATTAAAATAATTTTAAATTAAAAATTATGTAAATTATGGATACACTTCCATTGTTGCCAGTCTCAATTTAAATTATTAATTTGTAATTAATAAAGTTATTGATTGAACTGCTACTCTTATAAAATATAAATATCTTTGAAAGTCAATCCTTATTAGTTTAATGATAAGTAGTAATATTTTGGATTGGGAAATCTCGAATTTGAAACACGATGAAGGTAGATGGGGCGTCATTATTGATCTTTGAGTGGAGGAGTAGAAAAAAAAAACATATTAATTTTTTCTAGAGATGCAAACTTTAATTTTACAAAATATTTATTTTAAATCAGTAAGCATTTAAAAATATAAATATTTAATTCTGAAAGAAAAATTATACTCCATCCGTCTCGAATTGGATATCTCAGTTTGATTTGCATACATTTTAATAAAAAAATTTGACTTAGTTAAAATTATCAATTTTCTTGATAAAATTTTGATTAGTTTAACAGATGAGATATTCAATTTCTAATAATCCAAGATATGAAATATGAGACATTCATCCTAAGACGGATGGAGTAATACTATTTTATTTATTTGAACTGAAGCTAGGCTTGACCCAATTGGGCCAATTCATAGACTTGTTTATGGACAAGTTGAAATGCTACATGCTAGGGACGTAGTTAACTAATGGGCTAAATTGGCTTCAATGAGGAGAGAGGCTAGAATACATTCCGTTAACGGAAACAAAGCCCAGCCCATAAAAATGGAGAGAAACTGGAAAATAATTTGAAAAAAGAAAAAGGAAAAGGAAAAACAAAGAACAATCGACGTTCTCTCTCAAGAAGGTGCCTTCCAATTCAAATTGGTCTGAGAGCAGTGCTTGAGGTTATTTGGAGAGAGATTTTTACCGTCGATTCATTTCGGAGAATAAGCCCTAGATAGATTTCTCAAAGAGAGAAGATGATCCTCAGAACACCACCGCCGAGGAAGCGCCGAGCTGAATCGACGCAACTGGAAGATCAAATTCCAACTAGTCGTAGCCCTAAGGATATTTCTAATCGTCAGCAACTGGTCATCTTTGAGGACTCTCCGCTGGCTACTGTGCCGGAATCATCTCATGTTCATCCTATCACCTCCGACCAAATGCTCTGCACTTACCAATGTCGTCAAATGGTACAAATTTGTTGTGTTTTGTTTATTTCTCAGTAGCTCTCCTGTTTTCTGCTGTGGATGGGTTTCACTAATTTGACGATATAAAAACATTGATAAACAGGTAGAGACTGAACTTTTAGTTGCTCTCTTCACCGTAAAAACCAGTTATTTTGTAATAATGGTCAAGCAAGGAGTCTGATAGAGGAACACCTTGGTCAATTAGAGTTGGTTTATAGAAAGGACAAACTTTCGAGTAGACATCAAATGTTCTCTAGAGCTGAAGCATATTTACGGCATTTTGTTCCTTTCCTTAGTTTGTAATTATCAAGACCAGCAGGAAACAGGTGTTGCATTTTAAGGATACTCGGATTTATGTTTCTGGGACACAAAATGCATAAAAACAAGCAGTGTACTCAATTATCTTCATATCCTGTGATTTTATTGCTAAATTTATATGATAAGTACAAATCATTACTTCCTGTTTCTGACTTTTGACATTTTCGGTTCAGAATAATGGTAGATGATGAATTTCCACTAGTTCTGGTAGCAAAATTTGCATTGCTCCGGTTCTGGTTTTTAGTTTACAATGAAGAGGCTGTCTTTGTTTGAGGTTTAACACTTATTTTCTCAATTAAACAATAAACATACAAAAGGAAGCACCTTATCAGTCTTTATTTGATGAATCAGTTCTTTTAATTTGAAGAAAATATATAAATTCGGCTCAAGATGTAGATTACAGAATCCATGGTCTATGTGTGAGAAATGAACAGACATTTATTTGTGGTGAAGTCTGAATGCAATTGCTTCCTTTCAACCTTCTTAGAAGGTTATACATGTATGCTTCATTAATAGATAGTAAATTCTTGCAACTGATTCCATGCTAGTAGAAATGGCATCTGGATGAGGTGAGAGTTTGGAACTTCTGTTGTTAATTTTGTTTTCTCCCCTGCCCTTCCCTAGGCAATAGTTGAGCTGTTACTTTTCAGGTTAGTTTAATTTGCAGATGGCCTCACAGAGGGATGAGTATCCAGGGAAAAGGAATTCTGATGTGTATAATCTTAGAATCTTAATCATTTGATGCTAAGTTTATCCTGGGTGTTAATGGTATGCTGGCTATGTAGATATGATTTAGATCTACATCTTGATGGAGATCCATGTGACATAGGGAATAAATGGACGATTGGGGATTAGTTTTTCTAAACCCTCATCTAAGCATAAACCACTACTCTACCATATTATCTCATCTAAAATGTGGGTGATTGCTGATTAGTATTTCAATCTGGTGTACCCTACAAACTAGAGGAGCCTTGTAGTTGGACATGCTGGTGGTGTTTACTGCTAACAGCCTTGATTTGACTTGCAGTAGCTTCTCTTTACTTCCTCAAGTTGCCATTATTATTAATACTATTATTATTATTGTTGTTGTTGTTGTTATTGATATTACATGGACTTTTTATTTTTTATTTTTCTTTTGCTGGAATATCTTGGGGGTACTGTAGGTGAAATCTGAATTTCTGGATGCATTAAGCAGTGCAGAAAAGCAGGCCCATGACTGCCAATCAAAACTTGAAACACTGAATGAAGATTTTTGCAAATCTGGTGAGTTATCAGGAAAAATGTACTTTACCGAAAACAGGAAAGAAAAATAAATCGCATTATTAATGCATGAATGAAGTTGCTTAAATTTCAAGCTATACCTTTAAATGCTTTTAGACACATTATCTAAATTTTCAGCTTCATGATTGTTGTAAAAGGTTTTACCAAGTGTAATGCATCAGAAAGTATACTCTCTACATCATTTTACATGATATGACAGTAATTTGGGGATTTCCTAGACTGTTTGCATATGTACATTTTTATGTTTTCTATATGGAAAGGCAGTTAAAGCCTTCCTACTTGCTTTTGATTTCTATAAGCATAAATATTTCTTCTAATTCTTTCCTTTAACCATCATATGGTATATTTCCAAGCCAATCCAAATCAATTATACATTTTCAAATGCCAAGCCAAATAGTGTTAGAGAGAATGGGATGAAGCCTCAAGGAAGGGATAAATAGTCGGACAATATAACAGTTGATCAGGTGGATTATTCAATATAATGCTTATTGATGGCATAGCCTTGCAGGCTTTATAAGGTAGTAAGTACCTCCCCTTCCCAATCCTCAAAAGTACTTGTCACAATATAAAACCAACGAAGTATTTATTATTCATTTTTCTATTTCACCCTTGTCTCGTTATTTTGTCACCGTGCCGAATCATCACATGCATCATTTTCATTTCTAGGTCGGGTTAATTCAGTCTCTCTCTCTGTTTTCCTTCCTCCCTCCTTTAGAGCTCCATAGAATTCAAAACTATTTTAAAGAATGTGCATCTTGAAATTTTGGCTAGTCTAAAAGAACAAAGGGACTCGTAACTTTAGAGTGTTAAGATGAACTTCTGTTTGAAGCATGATAAGTTTTAAATCATGTGGTTAATATAATTCAGAATGTCCCATGTCCTACTGAGTATTGCATTTTTCCTGAAAGGAATCATTTTCCTATCAGGTAGATAGTTTTTATTAGAAATGGTGAAATTCTTGCTTAATTCTCCGATTATAACTAGTTACTTTTAAGAATATATACTTGCTTCTGAGTACCTTATTTGGTGCTGGATAGTCAGTATAACTAGTTAACAGATAATTGATATATTTGCATGTTTTCCTTAATCATGAGTTCTGCATTAGATGATGATTAATGTCTTAGATCCTTTGCAAGCTTGGCCTGCATAGGGAGCTTGCGGATTTTTTGACTTTTTCTCCTTTGAGAGGATTAAGATTTTATTTTCTAGATTGTTAGTTGACATGAATGGAGTTTAAATTGCTCTATGCAGAAGCTGAGAAAAAAAGGTTCAGAGATCAATATTTATATGCAGAGCAAGAGCTTGCTGCTGCTAAAGGGCGTGAACAAGCTCTGCAAGAACAGATCTTGAGAGAAGTCAATTCTTTTGATAAACGGCTCAGAAAACAAATACAGTTACATAGTGAGCTTGAGGTGCTGATTTTCATTCTTCACCAATCACCATGATTTCTCGTATTTTCTGTTGTGCTGATCTTTGTTATGTTTCTTTTCCTGATATGAATATAAGGAGCGACACTTCCATGCCATATTTTATATTGCTTTGGGACTTCATTGGGAAGAGGATTGCTGGAATCTTAACAAACTTGTTTCTTTTCCTCTTGTGTATAAATGTATTCCTGCCCATTCCATGCTGTGATTTATCCTCTAAGTCATACTTCTAAATGGACTATGGTTTTCTGGGTGTGGAGTCTCAGTTGAATGTACCACTTGCTATGATTGCAATTATGAAAACATGTGAGTTGGCAACCGATAAGATTCTTGAGGATGAAATGGCCTGCATCTTTAACATTGTGTTTGATGAAATTAATGGGATGGAAAAGAAAGGAGAGGAGAAGAAGTTTGGCATTTTTGATTGATTTTTTTTATAGATGGAATGGCAAGGTAACAAAGGGGAAGGATTTAGTCTAGTTCAAAAGCTCCAACTTCATTTGTGATAAATGTTTTTTTGTTTTCTAAAATATCTATCCTTTCCATCAATTCATAGCATAGCCTAAGAGTATGGGTTCTTTTTGGTTTCAGGGTGGTATTTGTGGTTTGGAAATTCAAGCCGGTCCTTAATATCTAATTGAACCATCTGGAGTAGAAGTTGTGTATAGAGTTCATCTAGGGATGAGCTTCTGGTAATGATAAAGCCATGAATGCCATCATGTCACTGGCCATAGGCTTTGTTCTTCTTGAACTCCATTTTGGGTTCTGGAATGTTTAGGCATGGGGAGGAAGGTTGCAACAGTTTGAGAGAAAGAGCGGAGCTAATGGTTTACTAGTGATAAACTTTTACCTCTTCAAAAGCTACCTCATGTGTGTGTTGAGCACAAATTTACAATAAAGTCTCAATAATGAACCCGTGAAATAACACAAATTTTGCTCATTCAAAGGAGTTGAACACAAGAACTCTTGCTTTGATGTTGAAGTGGATTTTTAGTGCCTTTGAAGCTTAATACAATAGAGAGTTGTTGAATTTATACACTTAACAACTAAGCCGCAAAATTGAAGCTGTACAGGATTGGATGAATTTTGCTACTTGGGGTGGACTCGATGAGAACCTTTAATCCATAATATTTGCCTCACTGTGGGTTTTTTCACAGCTCTATAATATCTTTCAGATACCTTTGTTTCGTAATAGTAGAGATATATGTGAATCTATTTTTGTGATGAATGTGATTTGGCTCCTTTATGGGTTTTGAAATTACAAAACTCATCATATGGTATCAATTTTTGTTTAGGGGCTCTTTTGTCTGTTACTTGTTTGAGATAATAATATATACATTTATTTAATTTAGGTAAAGTTCCAGAATGAAGTGGATCTTCGTACCAAAGCTGAAGCTTCAGCAGCATTGGCTCAAGAAAAATCACTCATGCTAGAGGGCAAACTGCATAATGTGTCTGAGAGTATAGAAAGGGAGAAAATTCGACTTCAGAATGAACTTGCCCACCTGAAAAGCGAGTCAAAGCATTCTGTTTCCAGAATTAGTGCAGATGTCAGTCTCATTTTTTGGTTTGCTAATTGAATCTATGTAATTTCCTATTGATTTCTGGATCTCAATTTCACATTTCTCTGTCACTTAGCTTGAAAGAATGGAATGCAGAGCTAAGCATGCTGAGGAAGAGTCCAGACTGTTGAATGACCAGTTGGAGCAGCTCAGAAAGCAATTAAATGAGGTTATCTATTTGTCTATTGTGATGCGTATTACAACTTTGCAACTCCCCATGCTTCAGTATTTGTTCCTAACGCAGGATAACCTACATGTTCTCGAACATCTGTTGTCTAGTAGGATGGCCAATGGAAATAAACTTGATTGTAAAGGAAAAACTCTTTCCTTGTTGAATGTGAGAAAAGTGTAAGAAAGCATGGGAATTGGATGTGAGAAAGAGGCTTTCTGAAAGAAAGATTTTCTCACAAGAATAAATAAAAGGCAGATATCTGGGAATACATACAAATAGTTACAAATTGTACCTAGCTTATATTATCCTTTTACAATTAGGATAATTTATTGTTTCTGGTTTTGAAAGAGAAGGCTGTTCTTTGACCTAATCATTTTTATTTGGTCACTAATGGGCTTCAGATAGAAAGTGATAACAACTTCAGTGTTTAGGTGAATATTTCTTGGTTTAATGCATTGCATTTGTGGCTGCATCATCCTTTTGGTTTCCAAGTTTAATGATTCTAGATTAAACAGATAATTGAGGAAATAGTGAAAGTTTGGCGTATTTCTGAGCAAGGTTCTTCTTTTTAAAGTAATTGTTCATCATTGCATCTACTCCTGAGTTATATCTGCCACAAACTCAATCATAAATTAACATAAGCTCCTTTGACTCTATTTACCACTTGAGATGGATTCTTTTATCTTTTGATTCTTATAATTCTTTATTTATAAACCTTGTTTGCTGTTAAATTTTGAAGCTTTTGCTATGCATTTGGTATCATTAAACTGAGAAGCATGAAAGACATATCTTCCTTTTTCAGTGCATTCAGCAGAAAGGGGAGGTGGAGAAGCAGCTCCTACATGAGTCATCTCAAGCACCTTCTTCCATAGACAATAATATTCTGTTGAAACATTTGCAAGAAGAACTCAGAAATTACGTAAGTTGTTTCTCATCCATTGCACTATCACGATGGGACATGATTTTCTAATATCCAGTTATCCTTAACACTATTAGTTGAGGAACATGTGTGAAGAAGACTATCATGGCACTCCATTGAATTGATCTTAGACGAAGCTAACATAATCGGAACAGAAAGAATATGTAAGCAGAATGAAGCCAAGTAGCTTGTTGCTGATGGTCAAACTCAACATTAAAGAGGATTATGGTTGCTTTGTCTTTACTCACTGGACAAAATTTTCCTTATTGATTAATTGGATATTTTAGTTCTCTTGTTGTTTTGAGAAATACAATTTTCTTCTTCATTTGTTTGATTGAAAAGCACATATACAATTGTATCAACCTGCTGTACTGTTCTCTATATTGCATATGCTTTGGATTTCCAGAATACCTTCTTGGTAAGAACTTCTTGGCCATCATAAATGGGGCTACTGAAGGTATAGCTTAAAAGTTCATTTGAAGTAATAAAATGTTGAGCACAATTACTAAGGCGATCATTGTAAAATGTGGAGATACTTTTTAGTAGTTAAATTCTTGTAAATGGGTACAAAGAACTGTTTTTCTTGGCTAGTTGACCACTCACATTGACAACTACATTCTTAGAAGGTACAAGATGAAACTTTTTTGCTGTTTGAAGTGTTTCTTAGGATGTTATTCTAATATTACCTGCTTATTTCTTACATATCTCAAGTGTGTGCTTGTATTTTGTGTGTGATTTGATAGGACATTTTTTCTGAAACATTGTTACTTGACAATGTTAAAATAAAATTTGTCATCTTAAATGGGTAATGAATAGATTGTTAATAATTAGAACAAAGCAAAGGCTGGAGTTTGTTCTTGGATGTCATCTATAATTACCTAATATGCTAATTAAATTTGTGAACCTTTATCAGGAATCTGAAGTGTCTGAAGCCAGAAGATTAAAAGCATCTCATGAAAATGTGGAGTTATTGAAGGAGAAATTACTAGAAGAAAAAGGCCGTAGAGAGAGGGCAGAGTCTGAGCTCCTCAAATTACCTGGAATGCAGCTGACTGTTAAGAAATTAGAGGCTGAGTTGGCTAGCTGGAAATCCTTGGTGAAAGACATTCCTGGTGTGTCTAGTGCAGATGATGTGCCGCTCAAATTTGCAGCTCTACAGAAGTATGCATGTGACTCAACCTTATCATTTGAAGTTGTCAACATAGGATTCTAAAAATAAAATAGTTTCTCTATGTTCAGTCATATTTAAGTTCTCTCTGATTGCTGCTGTGAAATGTTTACTTTGTGGCATGCATGAATTTAGGATTTTATGGAACCTTGAAACAAGTAAATGTTCCCCGCAGTTCTCTATTAATAATTATTGGTATCATTGAGGTTTTTGATTTTCATTCCGAATTGAGCTTTTGGAATGTGGAATGCAGGGAGGTGGTTGATAGCATGTTGAGGGTTGGTGAGGCTCAGGCTTGTTTGAAACAGTTGGAGGTGGCTCTAGATGCTACTGAACTTGATAAACAAAATGCTCTAGCAGAAGCTAAGTTGGCTAAAGAGATTGCAGAATTGTCGAAATCAGAGGTCAAGAGAATTGAATTGCTGGTTAGTATTGCCTCAAGTTATTTGTTAAGTAGATAATGCTTGTCTGGCATTTGCTGTTCATGGAAAAAATTTAAGGTCGTAGCATATGGTGATTGGCCTCACTATCTTGAGAAAACATTGTTGTTTGCTTCTAAACCCCCAACTCCAGAACATCTAACCCCCCATTCCTGGCAGCAAAGAAAGAAGGAAAAGAAAAAGAGAAAATAATACAGAAAATAGAGTTAGCTTGTTGGTGAAACTTTATAAAGGTCCACAATTTCTTCTTGGGGTGAAATTTCAAAACATAGGGTAAAAAGGTACTAGCATCTTTAAGTAGCAAATTTATGAATTTAAAATTGCAATTTTCCTTTTAGTGTAGCTAGCCTTTTCCCTTTCTTTTTATCCTTTGAAAATATTGAAATACTGAAGTTTGTCCAGTGCAGTGTTTTACCAAGACTGGAAAAAATTCTTGAAGGTTACTACTAGTTCTTGCTTTGAATTCTAGGCAATCATATTAGGTAAACAAAGATCGGAACTTTGAGTTAATTTCTCAGATATTTGCCCAAAAAATGCTAGTTGTCTGCTGTGGATCCTTCTAACTGATTACTGTTGGACCTTCTATGTAAAGATTATTCATTGTCTCCTTTTTTTGTAGGTTTCTTCAGTGTCAGAGGAAAGAGACCGTCTAGGAAATATTGTAAATGAACTAACAAAGGGAAAGAATGCTGAGGCTGGGAATGGACTAGTGAGTGCTAGACTTGTTCAGGTATGTCATTCTACTGGTCCTGTATAAGTTTATTTTTAGGGAATTTTCACCTTCTCTTTGTGCAACTTACCTGTATGCTTTTAGCAGGAGCTTGAAGCAGCTCTTGCAAAGAAGGAAAACCGTATAATAGAACTAGATAGCAATCTACATGAGCAAATGGAAGTCAATATGCAACTGCAGAATGAAATGAAGTTGCTAAATGAGAGGCTAACTAGTGAAGGCAGAAGAATAAAGTCACTAGAGAGGGAGGGTGATCGACTTCGTTCTGAGATTGCTCTTTTGGAGGCCAAGGTTTGGTATTCTATTATTCTAAGATACAAATATGATAAATGTAATACAGTAATAGGTGTTTTCAGGATTTTTTTTACTGCTGTATTGTTTATTATATCTCTGGCATGCATGTCAGTGTTAAACTTTTTGGTTCGTAAATATTGCTGGGAATAGTTCCAGAGGATGCAACACGGAGATCTGAGAATAGAGCAGCATCCAAGAAAATATTATCAAGTGGTAGCATCTCCTTCATTATTTCCAGAAGAAAAAAACGAAGAAGAATGAACTGCTATAAACTAAAAAATGGAACAAATAAAAAATTGCGTACTCTTAACTAGCAGATAAGAGTTAAACAATGACTCTCAAAAACCTTCTGAATTTCTTTGACATCATTTTTCTATCCCTTTTCTTCTGAACATCTAGACTTCTCAGCTAATGAACTTAAGTTTATTAGATGTGATGAAGATAAAACCTGCAGAAACGTGGAGTGGAAGTACCTGGCCTTGAATTACTTACCCCTTTATTTGCTTGATATGTATTGCTGCTGTCTACAGAACTAAATCTGTATTTGATTTTTAATCTTACCCGAGGCTTCTGCTGTTTGTAATAGCTGGTGTCTTGGAACTCTATCAATTAGCTCTTTATTTGTTTTCTTACTGGTTTTTTTTTTTTTTTTTTTGCTGCAGTTGGGACATGGTGATTTTTCTTCAGTAAATACAAAAGTTCTAAGAATGGTTAATACCCTAGCTGTTGATAATGAAGCAAAGCAAACAATAGAGGCCCTGCAGAAGGAACTACAGAAAACAAAGGAAAAGTTACAGGCTATTGAAGAGTTAAAAAAACAGTCAGGTACTAAGGCTCTGGTGGCATGAATTTATAAGAATTGATCTGATTTTCTAGTCTTGATCATGGTATCAATCTTGTCTGAGTTTACTTGCTCATTATTATTTTCATGTTTTCACACTTTAATTTGTCTTTTTTGAGTTATGGGAAACCTTGGCTTCTTAGTTCATAGACTGCTGACGAAAAGAGGCTATCCTTTATTTGAGATAGATGATTTAATTGTTTTTTCCTTCTCTAGTTTAAGGAAAAATTTGATAACATAGACCACCTTTCTCAAGAACTGGGCCGTACTTCATATAAGCTGGCACATATTGTCATTTTCTGCTGCAAGGATTTATGCCTATATTTGCCATGGTTTGTATTCAAAGGATTCCTTTTGACCTTGCAACTGTTTCCTTATATTGGGTATGCACAACATGGAATTAGAAAATTGAGGAACATGGTCAACTGTTATGTGTTAGTTTTTTCGCTCGGCTTTCTTGCAAGCATTTTGTCTGTTCCAGCTTGCTGCAACTCCTTTTATTGGAACATATGAGTATACGGTATTTTCAATCTTTTACAAGATGAGAGTATCTTTCTCAAGCCTGTTGATTTTTCTTTTTTAAATATAATTTTTAATACTCCATCTAAAAATTGAATGGTTACTTTCTCAATGTAAACATATTTGTCCTTTGACATATTAAAAGATTTATTCCCTTAACACAGTCCTAGTAGTCTGGTACTAATTTCTCTATTTTCTCCTTAATTCCTGTACTGAATTAATAATTAACATTTAATTGTGTATGGGGAGAGTAATACTCTCTTCATTTGACATTGATTCTATGTGGATTTCAAATGCAGCATTTTGATAGAGGTGGATAGATGGTTAAATGAAACCAAATCCTGGTAGAGAAATCGATACAATTCCTAGAAACTGGGAGTAGATGAGACTCAGGAGTGGGAAGACTATTGTGCAGTATTTATCTTTTTGATTTTGCTAAATCACTGGGTACTTCTGAAACTAGTTAAATACTTATTTTATTTAACGTCTTTTTTTATATTTTTTAAAAAGCTTGAAATGATATCTTTATACCAAGTGTTACAAGCTGTCTTTTCCTCTCTGGGAAACTTTCATTAATCACAGAAGTATTGCTTTGCTTTTTCTTCTTCTAGTAAATTTTAATTGTTAACATGTAAATAAATAATTTTATAATTAATTATTGAAGTGAAGTTTTCTGTTTGGTTGGTATAGCAAAATTTTGTAGATCATATATGGACTCTTCATACTCTCCTAGTTGCTCTTTTTCTTGATCTGGTATTTTCTGTGTGTTACTCAGCTGATACAGGGCTTGTAGACTCCTATATTTCTGGAAAGATTTTACAGTTGAAAGATCAAATTGCAACTCTTGAGAAACGAGAAGAGAGGTACGGTTAATAAAATAATCTAAGGAGTCAAGGGTGTGCTTTATGATTTTATTTAATTCAGAATGCTAAGGTTACAATACACAATCAGGTACAAGACGGTTTTTGCAGATAGAATCTCAGTTTTTAGAAGAGCTTGCTGTGAACTTTTTGGTTACAAGGTACGATGTTCAGTCCATTTGAACTTCTCTGTGTCTTCTCAAAGGACAACCTGTAAAATCATCTTGGTTTCAATGATGGAATTCATGGTAGTGAAAATGTGAAATTTCAGGTTTTTCTTTCTTGGTGATCCAAAATGAAGCTTGAAGTTAAAAGTGTTCCTTATTACTAGTTCCGAGTGGTTTTGTATACAGTTTCTGATTGTAATTATTAAATAAGATCCATTAATGATTTTTTTTTAATCTTGTCAGGTTAAAGTGTGTGGATTGTATGAATATTTTTATAAATTACATGTTAAATGAGATCCTAAATTGAGTTCAACTTGAGGTGGAATAATCTCTATATTACCTATGCTAATGGATCTTTTTCTACTTGAACTATGTTCTCAGATTGTAATGGATGATCATCAACGGGCTGATGGAATCCCAGTTACACGCTTCACCCTCCAGTCTATTTATGCTCAAAGTGATGATGAGAAACTTGAATTTGAATATGAATCAGGGAATACAAACATTCTGGTAATCTGGAGCTTAATGACTATTTTTCTTTATTATTTAACTACTGTTGGTGCTTTTATATCTCAAGGGTCAAATTTGTTTGATGAGTTGGGCAGTGTGGGTGGATCAAAGTAAAAAGGAGGATGGGGGTTGAGGGGATGAGTGACTGCTGCCATATAATTCTTTTACCTGGATGCTGGTACAAATGACATAAGTTGCCACTGCTCCTTGACTACCACTTCCTCTGTACAAAATTACATATCAACATTTCAATTTTATACTGTCAAAACTTGAATGCTCATTTTCTTAAAATAAACATATTTTAACATTCGAAGTTCCACAAAATAACTCCCTTAATTTGACTGTTTATATCATATTTTCATGATTCCCACCATTAACCCGTAACCATGAAAATAACAAGACTTGCGTTGTGATTACTTATGGTTGAAAGGCTTTTCTTAAGTTTAATTCTTAAATCAAAAGAGGACATTCAATTTTGGACAGAGAGAGTATTTCATTGTTGTGGAACTATATTTCAAATTTTCATTGCTCTTCTGGATATTTTATCTTCCTCAAAATTAATCTGTTCTTTGGTTTCCTTGATCTATTAGGTGAATCAGTACACAAAGCAGCCTGAGATATCATGCCAGGTATGCACAATGTTTCATGCAATTCTTTTTTTTTTTTTGGGCCTGGTGTTTAAATGCCTTTTGCCTTGAACTTGAGTTATGTTTTGGAACCTAAAAATGTTCTCATTGTTGAAATTAAAAAACTAGTAAAATTAGTGACTTAAAAAACTAATAAGCTTAGGCAGGGAATGAATATGCCTTTTGCCTTTCTTTTAAATTGCCGATGTAAACATGATTTGTTTAATTGTTTTCTTCTTGTTAAATTTCCACCTCATCACTTTCTCCTTGAGGTGTTTGGATGGTGGGCCTAAACTTGTGATCCATTCAGTCAAAAGTTTCAGATTATCTACTGAGTAAAATAATTTTGTTACCCCACTTTAACTCAACAATAAATCCTGTTTACATAAGTTAGAACTGCTAAAGAGAAGGAATATTTTATTCATGAAAATAACTTGTGATGATTTATTGTGAGGTGCCAAGTCTTTCGCTTTGGTATTATCTGAAATGAGTCCATGCACTTGTTTCTTTTGCTAATTTTTAGATGAGAGGAACTATTAAATGGTTGGGGTTAAAAGAGATCAGCATCCAGCTGATTATTATGAATCCTAGCATAGGATTCAGTCACAGGGCCATTAATTGTGAAATCTGAATCAAGCACCTTCCCCTTCCCCTTTCTTGTGTTCTTAGATCTACCTATCTTGAATAATAGCTCAGCTCATCAAAGGGAGGCTGAAACCTTAGAGTTCCATGGAAGCGAGAACTACGATCTCGTACTTTTAATTAAAATTCCTGACTTAGGGTTTTATTTGATTTAATGCCTTTTAAATAGGCAATACTTATTACAGCAGTAAAAGATAATAAAATAATAATAATGAGAAACTCGAAATTATAGTCTTTAATGACGAACCCTAAATTATTGCCTCTTGCCTCCTTTCCTAATAATGCATCCACAACACTCGGACTGATTTCTGAATATTTCATTTTATGGGAAATGTTGAGAGCTATCTTGAAAGTAGCAATTCTCTTCTTTTTTTACGCAAATTCGTGAAATCTATAGCTACATGGAAAGGTAGGTGCATCTCTGTAATATGTGGCAGCTTTGTGGTGTCACTTTTTATATTCTGAAGAAATAATTATCCTGACAGATTGATATACAAAATGGTTGATGAAGTTCATAATATTGAATTATGAGAAAAGATTATGAGAAAAGAAGGAAAATCTCAATATTGTTTAACAAAAGCTTTGAATTATATGTAATGAAGTTCATAAATAATATTGCCATAGATCTTATTCTTCTTGTTTTCCCCTTTTGCAGGTTGAAATATTCATCAGAAAGATGAATTCAATCCCTGCTTTTACTGCTAACCTGACTGTGGAGTCTTTTAACAAACGAACCTTGTCTTAGAAATTTTGTTCTAATGTGACTATTCTTCATGACCTGAGCTCATAATGCATTGTATTATCTTTGTGACAGCACTATATATATAATTCTCTTGCAGGTCTATTTTTATATAGTGGTTTTCCTATTCATTATTTGACACAAACATATATCTAAGGTTGTTCCCCCCTCCTGTTTCTTGTTGGACTAGATTTAGAATGACATAAAATCCTGGATGAGTAGAAAGCCACTCAGAAGAAAATTAGGATGACTGATTTTGAAATTAATATTTTGGTTGAACTTATGTCTGGCATTCTGATATTTTCACTTAAAGTAACTCGTTTGTTGGTGTTCTAGTTATACATTTATGTCTCTAGAATCTACCTGAGGAGAGAAACTGCAGTGGTAGTTCTATATCTACTAACCTCGTTGGTTAAAGTATAATTGAACCCATTTAATATTCATTAAGGAAAAGAAAAGAAAGAAGAGGAAGAGAAATGGTTATGGGAAGTTGCTAAGCTAAAGATAATTGTGAATGACTTTAAAGGTAAAGCCAGTGGAGGAGGCCCTTTGTTTACGGGGCATTGTCATATGATACATAGTGGGTTGGTTGACTGAAACCTTATGCATTGTAGGAAGACATTCATTCATTCGAATTCTATTCTATTCTATGCATCTGGATAAAGACATCTCTAAGTGCCCTTTACCCTGCAGTCAAACTTTGTCTTCTCATTGTCATCCTTTTCCATGCTTTCTTTGTGTAAAGCTTGGGAAGGGAGGCTGATTTAAAATCTCCATGTGTGCCAAAAGGAGATGGGGTGGTTGATTGAATGAAACGTTTTAAAGCTACTTTTCCCCTTCTTCTCGTGAGAGTCACAAACGTGTATTGACTTGCTTTCCTCTTGTGTGCCATTTTCCATGAACCTTTTTTTAGTTGATCTCCAGATTCAATAGCAGAGCTTGGTTCTGGTAACTGTACAGACAGGAATTCTGGCCAAGATCAGACCAGACCAGACCAAAATCTTGCCATTTAGAAGTCATTACAGTACTGAAGCAGTTCCCAATTGTCCTCTATATTGCAATAATTGAAGGACAAGATCCACATCTCAAGTAACTTTTCCCTGTTCAGAATCTTTTTCAATTGAGTGTACCATCAGCTCCTAGAGACTTGCATCTCATCAAATTTGGCTTGAAAAATCTATCGTCAAAAGTTATATTTGAGGATAACGGTATTAATCCCAGTTTCACTTGCAAATGGTTTGCCATTTTACAGGGTTTGGTTGAATTCTGTATATCAAGATTTCTATAAAATATGACATTCATTTATAAGCAATTCTTTAGAAAAAGCTCTAGGTGGAAAAAAAATTCTTTGAAAGAAGAGATTGCACCGTTCTGTGGGGGCTGATTGCTAAATGACATGGCAGAGGAATCCGTGGACGTCACGTCATGAAGCACAAGAAACAGGGTAAGCTGCAGAATTGTTTGGTTATCTTTTTCGACCCGCAAAAGTTTTATAATAATTCTGTTTTCAGACTAATATAAATATTATATATATATATACATAAAATTCTTTTCTGTAGCATTTTTTAATCTGAAATTGAATATTTATATTTATAAAGTAAATATAATTTAAGTAAAAAGTCGATATTCAATTTTGAAATGAACGGTATTATCATACTCAATATCAAGACCATGGATTGAAATTGATGGTGTGAAATGTGAAAGATTTTAAAATAGTAAAACCCACAATGTAGAATGAAAAAAAAAAATTGCTCAAAGGAGAATTATTTTGAGATGGACAATGATTAACATACTTTTACATCTGAGTCATGATTCCTCTAGTTTAAGTGCCTATATGCCTGCCTTTGAAGTATATGGACATCTGTTTTTGGCAAAGGCCATATTCAATATGGAAAGGGGATGCAAAAATATATATATGGGATGAGAAGGGTTTGAATTTAGTGCCGTTTTCTTCGGAGAGCTTCTTTTAGTGCCATGAAATCAAAGCTTTATTAGCCATTATTATGAAGATTTTGGGTGAAAGAAAGAAAAGAAATGGTGAGAATTCCTTGTTCAAATTGTTCTCATTTATATTATCCTCTAGATTTATCTTCTATTTCTCCTTCCTTCTGACTTGAGCACTTTCAAGATTTCATTAGAATCTATCTGATTTTTGAGGGAATTTTTATGATCGTATACTTAGAGAGATGTCATATCATATGGATACTAAATTCCTTTTAATAGATATGCTCCAGTAAGGGAGAGGGATTGTTCCATATTTGATGTGTCTCTCTTATATTTATGTATTAGGATAAAATTAATTGTAGGTATTTTCTTGATGTAATGTAAGTCTCCTGTGACTGAGATTTTCAATTGATTTCCTCTCTCTTTCCACTAATCACTAGTACCATTGACACACCAATTTCACAAATTTTCAACTCCAAGTTGACATTGAAGATTGAGGTTTGCTGATGTACCAATCGCCTCTGACTTTAGGGCTACTTATTAGCCTCATATGAAAAATTAATCATTACCAACCAAGGGAAGGTTATAAACTGCTTTTATTCTTTTTTATTGTTATTTTTTCTTAATATTACCGTGACTTAACAATTGAGAGATGAAACTCGTAATATATAAATGGATAGCAAATTTGATTTTAATGATTAAAGAATCAAACATGATTATCATTCAGAATTTGAATTTTTTAATTTTAAAAAAAATTTCTCAAAATGCCTTTATATTAATATGCTCTTGGATGCAAAAATAATATCTCTCAAAAGAAAAGAAAAAAAAGGAAATGAGTCTCATTAATTTGTGCAAGTTGGAGTGATAAATAGTTGTCCCTTCGGGGCACATCTCAATTGGTGGAGTGGCAAATATGCAGATTATAGGTTTTGAGTTTGAATTCCATCAATATCCTCTGAATAAGCGGAATGTCGGGGGTGTAAATTGAACCGAAAAAGGAAGAAAAAAGAACAAAAAAAAAAAAAGAAAAAAGGAAAAAAGAAAAAAACGGAGAGACAAATAGTTAAGTGAAAGTCGTGATCGATTCTTTTAGTACTGGCTTGATCTTGATGGAAGCAGTTTCCTTTAATGGTTCTGCTTCAATTCTGATGGCTAATGACCTCAAAGCAAGTAGTCTTAGCTATAAATAGATTCTTAGCTTTTCTTTTATAACTTTGATGAAAATGACATGGGAATCTTAAAATTCTTGACTCTACACAATTGACCTGCCAAATACTTTAATTTAGGGTTTTGAATGTATCTATTGATTTTACATTATAAGTTATAATCATAATAAAATTACTTATGTCCCTAAATTTAAAAAAAATATATGCACAAATATAAATAAGTCATCTCTAAAGAAACAAACATCCGGTTTTAATTTATAAAATATAATTTACATAAAAAAAGAAAGAAACACAAATCAGTTTTTTTTATATTAGTTTTAAAGGGAGTGTAAATATAAATATGTATTAAAAGATTCAAAATTGTTACTTAGGACAATAATTTCAAATTAATCCAAATTGAAAACAATAAACCCATCTTAAGTTTTTTCCTTTTCTTTTTTAAATTTATAATTTAAATTGAAATTATTTTCTTTTCATAAAGTAAATTGAATATACTACCCTAAATACGTTTAAGAAAGTTGCGTAAATTATTGAGTGTATTATTTTTTAAAATTTTTTATTTAGATAACATAAAATATATTACATTTGACGCATTCATTAAATTTATTATTGAAGTCAAGATATGTAAGGTTGGTGATAGGCAACAACATTCAAAATTGAAAGGTCTCAAGTTCAAGACATGATGAGGGTATAGATGGAGAACCATTATTAATTCTCTAGAGTAGAGATATATGGAAAAATAGGGAATGGGTAGGTGTAAAAAAAAAAAAAATCATTATTAAAAGACCATACATTTATTTTTCGAAATGCATTAACTCCCACTAATGCATTATATAAATTTGTCAAAAAAAATTTTTTCTTTTTCAAATGTCCCCAAATTTATATACAAAATAGTCTGTCAATTTAAGATTGAATATTTATTTATTTTTCTTATTTGAAATGTAAAAAAAAAGAATTATTCTCTTTTGAAACTAAAAAAAATATATAAAGATATGGTAAGGTTTTATTAGTAATTTTCTTTTCAATTGATATTAATATATAAAAGTAGTCTCCAAAGTACGAGAGGTTAACAAGTGTCCTTTTCTGAATGCTTAGGATAAAGTTTAATTATGTCTAAATTGTTTATTTTGTCTCTTTAACTGTTAGATAAACGTTAAAATATTTCACAAAAACAGATAATAATGAGAGAATTTCAAGATATTTCAACATATAAATATTTATAAAAATCATCATTATTTGAATTCGTAGTGGCGGTCAGTTTTATTTTGAGACTGAAGTAATGTCCCACATCACTAGACTAAAAAGATTAAATAGAGAGAAGCTTGTATAAAATTGACAGATCATAATCTTAAGTGTGACTAACACTTTCTTGGCCAACACTTTTGACTAAAATTAAGTGTGATATCCGTTCTTATTAGTTTAATATTTGATATTTGGGCCATTAACCCACATGATATTTATTTTTTTTGGGGAGAATCCATTTGGTAGCTTGCGATTCGAGCTTTTGCCAGGTTTTATTAAATGATAATAAATATTCAATAAATTCAATGCATAGAATATAATTTATAAATTAATTTTAAAAATCAATAATAAATCATGGGTTAAAATTTATGATAATTTAGATGGATGGAGGATGACACATTAATTATATTATTTCTTAGAGCCAAAAAAAAAAAAAAACTTTATTCAACTTATTTAACCAAAAAAAATAAATTAAAATAAAAGGATAATTTGAAAAACAAATATAAAAAGAACCATATTTACTGATATGAATTCAATTAATTAATTGAATTTTTCTAACAAGTAATTTAAAAGTATTTCTTATTTTTGAATTTTTAATTCTAAAAAAGATATTAATTTAAACGGATAGTGGGTAATATATTAAATTATCGTTTTTTTATTTATATTTATATTTTAATTTTTTTATTATTTTATACTTTATATAACGATTATTGATGTCTTTCTGCATATTACATGGCCTTTTATCCTAAAGTCAAAAGGATTTTTAATATTTAATTTTAAAATATTTATTGTAAGTATATATTTTTTAAAAAGTAGATAACTATAGAGATTTTTAAAAAAATTATTTTGGATAATATAAAAAATTGTAAGAGTTTCCTTGATTATATATATAAGTTTATAAAAATATATTAATTGTTAATTGGTGGAAAAATTATTAATTTTTGATTGGTGATGGGTAACAATGCATATTGGAATAATTATTAAATATTATTAAAAAATATTTTACATACAGCCTAATTTATAAATTAGTTTTAAAATCAATAATAAATCAATAGTCAAAATTATACTTAATAACAATCATTCATGATTCATAAGTTTAAATTAAAACAACAATTGTCTGTCTTTTTAAAAGTAAAATGGATAGATAGAAAATTTGGAAAAATATTTTCTTATAATGACAAAACTAAATCATAAGAATTAAGTGATTTTATATATATATATATATATA
>JAOXNR010000030.1:9608869-9642553 GCA_028571225.1 Parsonsia alboflavescens
TCAAGTCCACTAAGATAATTAGTTAAATTAGTTGTTTTTTCTAATACATTTAGAAAAGGAATGTAAAAGGAAAAAATTGCACACATATAAATATATATATATATATATATATATATATATATTTATATATATTTATAGATATTTGAAAGAATTTTCTAAAATAACTATTACACCTCAATATCTGTCAAATTCTCAAACATCCAATTTTTTGTTTCCCCCTTTTCAATGGTCAAAGTGCAGGACAAAATGGTATTTCACAAAATTGAAAAAATATATACATTCTCAGAAGGGAAGGATAGATAAATTTCTTTTATTTAGTTAGTTTATTATTAAAAAAATAAATAAAATTCATACTTTAAATAATTAAATTTATTAATTTAATACGTAAGTAAGTTGAGAAAAAAAAGTTATTAAAATTAAATATGGATATTAAAATTTAATACATGCTTATTAAGAAATATTAAAAATTTACAATTAAACAAAAAATTATAAGTTGAACAAATAGCATAAAAAGGAAAAATATTATATATAACATATAATTAGTATATATATACACGTACGAAAGGGTCTAAAATAATATTTACCATATTCAAATGTGATTAAATAATACTATTTCGATTCATGCTTAATTTAAGTTTGAATACGAAAATAAGAGAATTAGATCCGTAGTAACACAAGTGTGAGTAAAACTAATCACTTAACAATCCTAATCTCAAGAAGGAAGAAAAAGGGGAAGGACTCGTTTTACTTTATCGGGTAAAAATATATATTTTTTTTAGTTTTATTTGATATAAATAGAAGGGTGCTATTGAGAAGTAAAACCTCTCAATGCATTACACTTTCTTAATTCTACATCAACATGCAAAATAATAATGCAAAAGAACGGAGCCTATCCATATGAATCCTACGGTCATTAATTGACTTGTGATAAATAGAATAATCTCATAAGATTCTCATATTTATAAGATTCATATTATAATTTTCCTTTTTGTTTTTCCTATATGTTGATGCATGGATTCTAAACCATTACTTCTTGAATGGATATACTTTCACTAAATTCTTTAACTTTGGAGATGGCGGCGGAAAAGCAATGGCATTTAGAACAGAGTAAAGAAGAGACGAAGTCCTGGTTTCCCAATACAATCCAATCTTCATGCCAATCTTCAACCCACGACGGAGAACAAAATTCCTGAACCATCCTCCATGCAAACAGGAAATTCTTGTATTATAAGACCACTTACGAAGGGAAGCATAGTAATGATTATCCCCAGCATCAGTTTTGGAATCCAAATCTTGAATCCTAATAGGGATTTGCTCCCCGACATGCAACACCAATGGCAGACTCTCAATATTCAGGTGTCTGAGGATGAATTCAGAGACTCTTTCACAACCCAACATGAGGCCAACCCAACATGAGGCCAGGGATGGGTTTTAGGTCACCGACAGTGAAGACCTTTGTGAACTCCCATGGGAAGAGTTGAAGTTCTACAAGTGGCCCTTGTCTGATTTGCACCACTTCGGTTTGCTACGGTTGATTCTCTTTCAATTCATCACCTTCATTCTCCTCCTTTTTTATGGGTCTTGGAGTTAGAATGTGGTAAAAGACAACGTTCGTCATTGACATTTTGAGTTTTGGAGAAAAAAATATGATTGTAAAGGTAATTTTGCAAAATATTTAGCCAAAAAATTGCCTTAGAGTTTGATGGTTTATGTGGGATGGTTTGCCCCTTTATATATAAAAGATTTTTGGGTTATCTCCAAAACCTTCATAGATTTGAAAAGGGAATTTAGTAAGATAATGGAAAATTTTAATATGGACCTGACCCATATCTTCATACGTAGACCTTATTGTCCATTCCTGATCCTGATTCTGATCCATGCCTCAAATTATTATTCATAAGGGAGCCAAGTGGTCCATGTCCTTTTAAATGATTTTGATGATGTGAGTCAAATGGTCCATTAGAGAAGTATGGACCTACTTAGACCTTCTTGTTGAATAAATTGTTTTCGAAAAATTTTGATATGGACTTGATTTACATCCCACACATAAACCTTGTGGTTCATATCAAGTCAAGGGATATTTTTTATTCCACTATGTGATTTGGTCCGAATGTGAGTCACAAGGTTTAATACATCGATCCATAATAAAATTTTCTTTTCCTTTTCATTATTTTCCCTAATACTTTAAGAAAAGGGAATTGGGCATTTTGTTTTAGTCAAACTATATTAGTATTCCGTAAGTTTTTTGTTTTTTTTCAATCATTATGGTCCTTTAATAATTCCAATGACTATTTTTTAGCAAAATACTAGTTTTAACTAATCATTTAACAATATAGCATAACATTTTAGAGGTAAAATTATTAATATCATCCTTGCTACATAAAATCTAACAAATCCATTTTTTAACCGACCAATCAAAATTTATTGACAATATTTGGAGTTGATTGGATTTTAAGTAACAAAGATGAGATTGATAATTTTAGCCCTAAAAAATTATCTTATACTAATAAAATGACCAATTTTAACAAATGTTTTGCTAAAAAAGATGATAATATGACAAAAATGATTATTACAATATATTGAGGATCATAATGACTACACATAATATATCAAGAGTAGAAGTAAAAAAAAAAACCTTGTAAAATCATACCATAACTTAACATAAACATATAAGACCAAATGGACTAATTGTCCCAAGGGAATTTAAAAGAAAAAAAAGATTGAAAAAAGAAGTACAGTTGCTTTTAATAGAATTTTATAAAATATGGGATTGCTTTTCAATCCTTGAAAACTAAGACCAAGGCAGGTGTTTTTTGTTTTTTTTTTTTTGAAAGAAGTATCTTTTCTGATATGAAAAACGAGACAAATGCAGAGAGAGCACTATTCTAACACACTCCAAGAAGCTTAGTCTGAGGTTTCTGCAGAAAATTTATAATATTTGAATCCCCAACTAATTTTACAACAGTTAAGGAAAACAAAAAAGCTAATGCACATAATAAAGAGAACCGGACAAGGCAAAGCTTTACCAAGAAGAATAATCAAGGACTATTCTATACATGGGCAGCACAAACGTTCCAAGAAATAGAGGACTTAATTTTCTCCATAGTTTTTCCTCTCCTTTCTTTTTCTAGAAAAGCCCCAAAAGAACAGGAACTCCGACAAAGATTTTCTCTTGAAGCATACTCTTCCTCTATTGGAGAAATAATGAAATGTTTGTTCCCTTAGTCAGATTCAGATCAGGTGCAAAGAACTGGTTTACTCGTTTCGGATTGAACAGTATTTCTCCCACAATGTTTGAGATTTTCCAATCTCATTCATGAGACTCTTAAACTTGTGGCTGCAGTCTCCTCCACTACAAATCCAAACAAGGGTAACAGGTTAAACTTCTTTGGCCTTTTTTCCATAGAAAAGGATTGCAAAGAGGAATAAAACAGAGTGCCATACCTTATACGATTCAAGGATGCAATTGCACGAAGAGAGCTCCTGATCATGTCTTCATTACGGTCAACTTCTTGCTTGACTGCATCCATCTTCGGCCTAAAACTAACAGTTTTCTGGAGAGGATCCACCAAAGAATCCAACACTGGAGGTGGCCAAAACCAAGTACATTAGGTATAAGAACAAATAATGATCCAAATTTTCATCAATAATTGAAAGGTCTGAATACCTGCTAATACAGCCGAGGGGCACTTATCGGCAAGTTTTGAGAGGATAAGGTGGCAAGGCATTTTAACGTCATAATGATCTTGACAGAGCAAGAACACAGAATTAGCTTAATACTTGATCGTGTGAAAATTAAAAAAAAGGTGCATACTTCATTTTTGAGACCAACAAAATTGCTTATTTCTCAAAGGTAAACATGGTATAACTACCAAAGTCTTAACAGTAGGAATATCATCAAATTCAGAATCAACAAAAGAAATTGCATTACTGCATAGGTTTAGAAGTATAAAAAGGAAATGAAGTATTTTTACAAGATAATGACTCACCATCTAAGCCAGATTTAAGATATGGAACAATGAAAGATGATGGATTCACTTGATCAAGACAACTATCCAGCAAAGTGTCAACACATTCAAAAGCTGCTTTTCTTAACTCAAGCCCATCATCTACTGTGTGCTTAAAAGGCCCCAGATCCACTGTTCTAATCAATTCTTGCTGCAAAATAGGGAAAACAAAAAATCAAACAACAAAACTGCCAAAAAGAAATAATCTAGAAAGGAAAACAGGTCATGAATTGAGCAAACAAGAAAATATATATACAAGAAAATTCTAAAAAAGGTGGGTTTATATCCCTTAAATCCCTCCAAGTCTTAGCACCTTCACTTGGTATCAACCAGCTGAATCAAAATGAGCAAATAATGCATTATTCATCTCAATAATCTGCTCTTGAGATGAAGCAGGCCAAAATCACATGTACAGTACCTTAATTATTGTCTGGTCATATAGAAGGGGCAAGAGTTCAGGAAGAAGACCCTTTATCAAGTTAGGCTTATTATGAGCTGCAGTACTCAAAGCCAAAACAGCTGCACGCCTAACATGCTGTAAAATGATAGGTCAGAATACAGAATTAATTAAAGTGAAATTCGCAAAACCACCTAGAAGCAAAAAAACTTATGTTAGTCTCATTATAAAAGTTATTCTTCATATATCTTTAGCCACTTAAAGGAGAAGAACAACGAATCAAACCAAGAATATAGATCAAAATGAAAAGAACAAAAAGGAATCATCAAGTTACCCTGTCTGGATCTTTTATAAGCATCAAGAATGATGAAATTTCAGTGTGTAGAATTTCATCGATCTTTTCTGGACGCTCAACTATGGCATATTTTACTGCAATTACAACTGTTGCACGGGTAAAGGCAGCAGGGTAAGTATTCCGCTCCTACATAAAGAATAGAATGACTTATTTGTTGAATCTATCTTAAAGGAAGATGTTAGACATTTTAAAAGAGTACACCATTTAATACTCTAAGATGATACCTTAAGTGCTGGAACAAGTTTTCCAGGTTTAATGAGTGCTATTTTACCCAGACATTCTGCCACAACATTGCGAACACCCTCTTCCTCACTTTCACAATGGTTAAAGAGCAAATTAAGTATCTTTTCAACACTTGTTTCCTGAAATTCTGCCTTGTCAACTGATTGTCTCACAATGACCTACAACAGAAATAAATTTATGAATATTTAAACAGCCAAATGCTGGTCAATAACAGAAAAAGTAATTTCGGTTTCCAGTATCATTAATCATACCTCCTTCAGAGAATGTAGTAGCAGATACTGCTTCTTCTGCTGATTATCAATTTTATCCAATATAAATGGCAAATATTTTGGAAGATTACCGACAGCAATATTCCCAAGAGCATACGAGGCAGCTGATTTTATCTCTTCAAAAGGAGATTGGAATGACTCAATAATAATATTCTCTATGTGCGCATGCATGCTTAAATCTTTTCTCCTTCCGATCTCTCCCAAACAAAGTAAGGCAAGATGTTGTTTGGCCTACCAAAATTGAGCAAGAGGTTAAAACATGATTAAATGTATGTCTACATAGAAGTAAAAGCCCAAAACCAAAAGACCAACAGTTGTTTTTTTCCCAATTCCGTTAAGTCTAAAAAGTATCTACTTAAGTGGAAGGAAAAAAGTTCAAAATGTATCTAAAGCAATAGAGAACCCCATTAAAGCCTAGCTCCTATGAGCTGCAGATACAGAGCAATCAGCTATTCCAGCATAGTTTCTAAAGTATCCAAGGATACTCTAACCACATTGTTAGTGGTTACAAACCCACAGTGTTACCCACATATGGTTTTTGCTCAGTCAATCACTAGTCTTTGGGAAAACACTGATACAAGTTAGATAAAATAGTGAGGGAATAAAAGAAGCAAAAAAAAGCCCTCACAAACTCAACTTTGACATAGACATCAAGAAATGGTACAAAGAGCATCTAAAAATTTACTGATAGCACCTCGATGAAATACAAAGTAATTAGAAATGACAAAGTGAATGGGAAAAGCAGTTCTATAAAATTAGACCTACCGAATTGGAACTGCTGTCATCTTTCAGGATTTCTGTAAGCATTTTAACTGTAGATGAACATTTTTGGTCACCTGCAGCAAGGCAAAGAACTGCTACACATTGTGCAATTGAAAATAAAGCCTGCTTAGCAACACCACCAGACTGAGGAGATGGTTCAGCAGTTGAAAGAAGAGATTCTAGCAATACATCAAAGCTTGTGTTTGCTGAGTAAACCAAGGCAGCAAAAAAGTTTTGTAAGGCCTGCAGAACCAGTAGAATAGAATGAACATAAAACAAACAACTAAGATCAACAATATATTGGGAAGCAAAGCAAACACTATACCAGAAGTGCCTGCCCCTGGAGTAATGAGCTTCTGACTAAAGTTAATGCTTGGGGAAGAACTTTATTTCTGACAGTCGCACCAACGTTAGGGGTTGACCTTCTGTCAGACATTAAAGTGCAACAAAGTTCCAGCGCAAGGGCGGTCATATGCAAGTCAGAGTCACTGGAAAGAGTGCAACGTAATTAGCTTAGTTCTCTGCTATCAAAAGTAGCAAATCAAAAATTGCTTAAGAAACCAGTGTCCACATAATCGAATTATGAAACCTTATTAGGGTCGAAAGTTCCACAATAATGACTTCATAAGCAGTTGGACCAATTTGATCACCATAAGCAACAATCAGAGTGTTCAAAGTCCCAAGAGTTGCCTGTCTCAGAGCTCTGTTAGCCTATAACCAAAAAGGAAAGCAATTAGAAAACCTATGAAATTCATGTCCAAGATAATTCTTCAGAGACAAGTAAGAAATTATTTATTGGAAAAATAATTCTCTAACCTTTCTCAAGAATGCAGTCAACTCGGAAATTACATGTTCCAAAACACATGAGAGATCAAGGTGTAGTGGAGAGGCAGCAATAACGGCAAAAGCCTGGAAAGATGGTCAAGGATAAACTTGCAAAGATCTACACAGTAAATCTGGATTTCCACCGCAATCATACATACTAATGAATCACATGTCTCCAGAGCAGTATATTTGATGTATGTCACAGAGGAACATTAACAGATGACTTTATCTCCAAGCCCCCCCAACACCACATGCAAGCTTACATTATTAGAAAATAATAAGGAATTCCATCCATCCCCCGTAAAAGCTTTCAGAAAAAAGTAGAAGTTGACTGGTTGATCTTCCATAAACATAATACCAGTGTATCTAGAGAACGAGTTGCCAATGAAAACAATATTCTTAGTAAATAATGAGTGAAGGCACAATTTGAATTTTTCTGGGCAGAATAGAGTTCTATACAAATGGCACAACATAACAGATAAATTATCCACCTATCCTTAATCCTTGATTAACAGAGAAGTGATTCTGGAATTTTAAGAAAGAGATCCGGAAGGCTACATCACCATTGTCAAAACTAGTGGCAACACAACGTAAAAAAATAAGCAATGTGATGCTGATCATCCAAGAAGAGGGCAAATATCACAAGCAGGCATATAATATGTAGCACAGCTAAAGCCAACAAGTAGAAGGTGATCCAGAAAAGAATATTGCTAAGGTAATGATAAACATTTTAACAATGCGTGAACTCTCAAACATAATAGTTTTGCAGAAATCAGATGTTAACAGTAAAGAAAATTATGTCAACCTTGACAGCTGTAAGCCGGGTGATCTCATTTCCCATTCGGTCCACAAGCACAGGAAGGCAAGCAGGTAATTCTGTTTTAAGGTGATCACCAAATGTGGAAACAGCAAGGCCCATGCAAGTAATGGCGCACTCCTTGACCTCCTGAAATTGGAGAACTATAAGTCAGAATCAGATGAATCAACAAAGAAAACAAGGAACTACTATAAGGAACACTAGTAACCTGATCCTGATCTTGATTGGTCAAGCGTGCCATTATGGCATTATAAATTGCATGAACATAGGGCCTGAAGTCAAAACCAGAGTCCTACATAACAAATCCACTTGGCATATGAGAGAAGGGACCAAAAAAATACAATTGTCAAAGGCAGGTGAAAAGATTTCTTACATTGATATCAGGCCGAACAACACGAACAAGTTCTCCACATACTCTCAGTGCTTCAGCTGTAACTTTGTAATACCGCTCACCAACAGCAGATATAACAGGAGCAGATATCGCCTGAAAATGGCAGACACCCATCATCAAAATCCAGCATCTTTCCCATGGATACTAAACTAGAAACTAGAAAAGTAGGAAAGGATGTTTACACAACCATATGGTGCTTCCGAAGATTATATGTCAAGATTACACTCTTTCCTTTTCCTTTATTATTTTGATATAAGCATATCAAGTTTCAATATAAACAGGGTCAGAGCTGCAGTTTCAAAATAAGCCCCATGACTGATTATCTTATTATTAATCATTAATTCATTGAAGAGGTTTATATATATAGAAGCATCCTGGGAGTACTATTGTACTAAGGCTAATAAAGCTTTCGGTAAATGTCTGCTTCAAACTAAAATGGCGTACCACATGTTCAGTAGCCATCAGTTCCAATAGCTGATATGATATAATTCCTCTGTAATAAATTTTGCAAACATAGAAAAGTTCCATAATGTAGAGCATGAACTTATTCAGGTGATACCTTAATGTGAGGGTGGAAAACAGGAGGAGCATGAGAAGCCAAAACCAATTTTGTAAATATAAGGGCCTCAATCTTGAGATTTGAGGTAGAAGATTTATCCTGGCAGTTCAAAAATAAATAAGTGGATAAAGAAAAATCAATGACATTCCTCTTCAAAGCCAAAGGATTCACATGTCAAAGAAGTAGAAACTGACATATAATGCTTTCTCAATCCCGGGTATAAGAGATCCAATGTGGTCTGCAAGGCAATCTGGGAGAACAACCACCAGCTCTTTCAAAACTGAAAAGGCACCAACCTGCCAAAAAAAACTACAGGAATGAGTCAAAAGTTCTGGGATCTATACTCATACAAAAAGGTATTGATTTGAGGCCCCAGAGACTTGACCTTTGTCTTGATGGATTTCTCACGTAACTGCTTATTAATGGATCGCACAATTTTTGGTACTTCTTGCTTCAGTAACCATCTAGGACTACAAAATATATATTGTCACAATTCAGAATTTGTCCAGAAAAACTTGAATATCAAGCAAAAAATACAAGGTGCTAAAAGTAGAAATTAAGGGAAAAAATTGTTAGTTTACTTCTGTGCAAGTGCAACCAAAAAGCTTTCATTGAGATAGAGCACATGATAAAGTTTTCAGTTTATGCGTAACAAAGATATTAAAGCAAGTTATGAAGATTTTGTTCTGTTAGTTTGTCAATAAACTGACAACTTAGATTAAATAAAATTCAACACACCAGAATCTTTTATTTAATTACTCAAGTTCTTAATTTCATTATATCACTTTTTTCTTTTCTCTAGTGGACCAATTAAGTGTGCCATTCACAACTGTCTCAGGTATAAAGTTGATAATAGAGCGGTAGTTTCTCATCAACAGTACTGTACATTATGATAGCCAGACACATAAAGGTATACACATGAACAGTAACTGACCGAATAAAAGACACATTTTGGAGCACTTATCTAAGTATGACTTCCTTGACAACCGGCATAAAGAGAACAAAAGAACAGCACTTGTGCATATCTCAAACTCAGAAATCTGTAAAACTCGTACATAAAATTAAGAGATCAACAAATCAGCACACTGTACACCATTCTTACCTTGACTCATCAATTTCCATCTGACCTTTTGTAACATTACCAGTTTGTCGCAGCAACTCAATAAAAGTATTAAAGACGTCCATCTACAACAATATTGGTCAGATAATGCACCAGGCATGTAGAAAATACAAACCACAAAAACAATCACCAGGCTATACCTTGACGTTCTCTTCCCTTTCCTTGAATCTATCAATTAACTTTGGACAGGCCTGTAGAATAACCAAATTCAGATGACTTAACTGAAGACTTAATTAAATTCAATTTTATTAGAAAGGATGATCTGATTCAAAATCTAGTCACACTTAACATGAAGAAACTTTACTTCTTAACCAACTCTAAAGACCAATGAATGCATAACACATCAAATAGAGAATAGCAATAATCAACAAGTTAACAAAACAAACAATGTCCCATGGGGGGGAACAAGGATCCAATAGCCAAAATAAGATGTGAATTTAGATAGAATTTATAAAAAATAGACCTCATCGTAAAGCTTTGCAAGCAGCTCAGGGCGAGAAACAATCGATGCTGCCAAGCATTTAGCAGCAGCCCTTCGAACCTTCCAGCTTATGTCCTCATCATCTGTGTATTCATTTGCACTCTCACTAAAAGTGCAAGTAGAATAAAAGTTAAGATAAGAGTTTGTAAACAGATAATTATATAATGAGTAAACCAATTGTAAAGTAATAGCATACTCATCGTCCTCCTCCTCAAGATTTTCGTTGTCAGTATCTTCCTCCATGTTATCAGTAAAATTTGGATCATAACTAAGATACTCCAAAGTGAGGTGGAGAATATCATCACAATAGGAAGAAATATCCCTTGGGCACCTTAGCAGAAAACTCTCCAAAGCCTACAAGGATAGTTGATCCAGTGAATTTTCATGCATGAAACATCAAGTATGACATATTATTACCAATGAATTAATAAATAAAGCACCTGCAAGCTATACTCGCGAAGCTCCTCATCATTTTCTGATGCAGTTGTACAATAGTTGATCAATACTGGAACTGTATCTCCCAGGTGAGGACCAAAACGATAGCCAACAGCTCGACTGAAAATGGAGTTCAAAATCCTTCAGTTACTTGTTTCACCAGAAAATAAATAGCTCTTAAAGTCAGATACAAATCTGCAAGAAGCTTTTGACATGTAATCCACCATGAAGCTTCATCTCAAGAGAATCAAAAATAGAAGAGCAGAATAAATCAGACAAGTAATGGAAAGGCACAAATCAAGTATCCAATGGTGACTTTGAGTATAAGCATTATTGTCAGTCTTCTAGTGAGCAAACCACAGCGAAATGCTGCAGCCCTCTAATGATTGATTCTTTACTAGAAATTGGAATAGAGTTCAGTTTGAAAGAAGTGCATAACACTTAACACGAGAGACTAACAACATTCAACTAAGCCACCAAGACAGAAGACACAGATCATTCCCCCCCCCCCCCCCCTGCCCCTTCCAACCCACAAAAAATCAAAATGCACTAAAAGAGAAAAGTTTGAATCAAGTCCAATCACAAATAGGACACTTCTGATATAAAAGAGTAATTTAAACAATTATCCATGGTCTTGGTTCGAATTTAGTATGTTCAATCAAGATCATGACCATGTTTCAAACAAATACCATTTCAAAAAGTGGAAGAAAAAAATTCAACAAGTACATCATGCTCCCTCATTCCCATATCTGTTGACCTACTTACTATTTTTGGACATCTCAAAATATTTGTCACTTCCTATATAGAAGAAAATATTTTAATATATTTTTACTCTCAAGAAGTCATCATCTTCATTATATATTACTTCTATACCTTCAGATTTGACATAAGGTACTTTGTAGTCCCATATGTTTACTGTATTCAATTATACTATATTAAAAATTAATTTTTATGAATTGAGGTAAAGAGAATATTTAACATGAATGGATTGAATGTCAGAACAAACCTCAAGGCCCCAATCATCTGAATATTTGTCCGAGTCATTTCAGATTTGGTGCCTTTATTTCTCAAAAGCCGAACAACTTCACCAGTGGCCTTTGCCAGCAAATCATCAGACAAGCTTGGAGCCAAAGATGCTGAGAGGAGGATATAGGTGGCAATTAAATTACTACATCCAAAATTTTAGGAAAAAACTATTCAAGAGCATATGGACATAATTTCTACAAAAAAAAATTCCATTTCAGTAAATTTTCTTACCAATACAAGACACGGTCTTCTTCCTAACACTGGCTTGGTTAGCAGTTAAGAGAGGTAATAGTGCACTTAACAATGCCTCGTGATCTGATACCATAAGATTCCCATATTTGTGAAGAACATCACATAGTATGTCCAGACACTCACATTTTATCTCAGTGCTCATTCCCTAGAAAAGAAAAGATAAGTTTCAAAATGAAATCCACCAAAAGCAGAAATATAAAAACACTAGAAAAACCAATTTCGATGAGTACCTAAGTCACCATTCTGTCAATAACACAGTAAGTTACTTGCCTGAATATGAAACTCAGCCAAAATCTTGTTGGAATAACTTTACAACCGTGGATAAGGTGGTTGATATCACAATTCGATTAGGTGGCCGGGAAGGCTTTTATTTCATAATATGTGTTGTGTATCCATGTTGTTCATTATTCATAAATTTATGCAATGTCTAAATCACCTTTCTGCCAATACATTCAGATGAAATTCTAAGGAATAATTGCTTCAAGACTTGAAAAGTCAATTAAGTTATTCTCTATTTCAATATCTAAGTAACAGAGCAACCTTCATATTGCGATATTTATGTCCAGAAGATAAGCAAGTAACTAAACTCTGGCACTGAGTGCAAAGCTATCTAACTTTAAATGAGAAATTTTATTAATCATGTATATCACGAGCATGTTTATCTTTCAAGGAAGGTCACATCACTTTGATTGCAAGGAAAAACAAATAAATCATATGGCAAGAGAAACCGAACTCATCTAAGTCATAACCATTCCTAAGGTTGCCAAGCATATATGATATTGTAACTTACAGTTCCAGTAATTCCACTAATCAACTTTGGTGTAATTGATACAAGAATAGACTGTGCAACAGAAACTGAAGGGACTTCTGCAACAATAGTCTTCATAGCTATACTAGCGATATCACGATGCTGGTCTTTCACATTAAGCAGCTTATCACAAAGTTTGTTGCTCATCTCCAATACTTGCTGCTCATGAATTTTCTTTACCAAGGGAGCCAAACTGAAAATATAATATCCAAGCAACATATGAAAAGCAATGAAAAAACAATATCAACCAGAGTTCACTCATAAATCTTAACCATCTTAATAAGTAGAGCAAACAGATGCAAGACCAACTTTAGCAACAGAAATTTTCTTAATAGAAATGTCCAAGTAAAACTTTGAGGCAAGAAAGAAAGGACGACAGAGTTTAATAGGGCAGAAGATTGATCATGGAAGTTCTAAGCCAAGGATTAAACTCAAGGCCTAGTTTTTTTCTCCAACCAGAGGATAACTGATGCAGGAAAAAAGAAAATCCCAAATAAGTATAAGAATGTTTCCAAAGGTAGGTTACGTTTCTTTGTCTTTTTGGAAAGCATCTTAATTAGGTTAGTTTACCAGATTAGTATTTTGATAATTCTATCCAAATATGTCAAAAGCAATTTTATACCTTTGACAATTACATGGAATTCCAGTTGGCTTGTTGATCTTCTTTAAGACCCTAGGATACTAACTTGCCCTTTTGTTCTTAGAAACCATGACATGAACAGGGTGCCTGCAGTTCTTATTGCACTTCTACCAACACCAACCACTGACCAGGAAGAGGAAACTTCAGAGATAATACCCATATGGTGCAATAAGTGTCTGGGTTAATATTTTCTTCCTTATCCATCATATGCACAAAAGTTTGAGCGAATCTAGGCTCTAGCCAGGATGTACTTGTGCCTCAGAGTTAAACTACAATGTACCCAATTCACAACTAGTTACCTAATCTTGATTTTATTGTAATGGTCATTTGTGATGATTTGAATCTATTTAACTAATCACATCCAAACTGTTAAGTGTATAAATTCAAACTCTCTCTATCAACTTAAAGTTTTAGAAGTTGTGAAAAGGTAAAAATGTTAACATGGTATCAAAGCAGAGATCTGTGTTCGACTCCTGCTTCCGTCTATTATTAGGTTATTATCTACTTGTTGGATCTATTATCAAAAATTTGTGTTCAACCCACATGTAAGGGGACCTAAGTGAATAACTTTGTGTTCCAACCCACAGGGATCTCATATTGAAAATATGTGTTTGGCCCACAAGTGGAAATTTGACACAAACAACCAAAAAGAGTGATGGGAGTACATAAAGGAAAAGAGAAGAGAGTTTTATTCACCGTTTACCCAACAGAGCTTGGCTTAATTTTATGATATAAGAGGGAAGATGCAATCTCTAAGAATTATTAGTTTCAGACTCACCATTTTACTGCTAAACCTGAAACATCACCAGCTACGTCATCAAGTTGCTGCAGCACAATATTTGACAGTTTAGCTTCCAGCTCAACATCAAGTTTAAAGCCCTCTTTGTTTAGTTCATTCAGCAAATCAGAAGTCGCCATGTATCTATAATCCTTATCCTTCCCAGTCATCTGCACATGCACCGTAAAAAGGTAAATCGGCAATTCCAGCACAACATAAAGCAAACAAACACTTGGAAGAACTTATCTCAATAAAACAAAGAAGTTACCTTTTCAAGTATACTGGTTATCGTTGGATTCGCCATTTCTGGGGAACCAACAAAAGCTTGGGACAGCGATCAAAAGTATGAGGATAACTTCAAAGACCTGCCAGGGAAAAAGAAGCAAAAACAAAGGAAACAAGAATCACACTATTGCATTGACATCTAACAATCATCATTATGTTCAACTGTATAAACAAGAAATCTAGGGGAAAAAATTCAATTTTCATGGAGATAAAAATATGTTAAAAAGAATAAAAAAATGAAGAACAGGAGCCAAGGGGAAATCACAATTGCAAGAGTGGAATAAAATTATATCTATTGCCAAGTTGCAAGAATCATATAAATGGCTATAAGTAGAAGAATATGAAAAATACCATCCCAGTGCTACTAACTCATATGGATTAAAAAAGAGAGATCTTCCATGTCTCCACTTTCTCATAGGTAAACAATACCACTTGTGAAGTAGACAACTATAAATCACCTATGCAAAAGGGATTTACAACCAAAGGAAAAAAGTATCACCAAGCAGATCACAACTTTAGCAGAAACTTCGCATTGCAAAATCCTGTGCTCACCAATCACAGAGAAATGAAATAAAACACTCTCAGCACTTCAACTCAAAAGCTAAATTTTACCAACATTCACATTAGGGTAGTTGTGGAACAAAATAGCACCGAGCACATCACGACTTCAGCAGACACCTCACGTCACAAAACCCCTTGGTCACCCATCACACAAATAAGATATAACTCTTAAGCACTTCAACACAACTGCTCTGAAAATTTTCCAAATTCTCACATAAGCTCCACTGCAAACGTTCCATTTGATGTCACATTGCCAGCAAATAAGGAAACCAAGATCACAATTACGACAGCACATTTACTATATGGTATTCTTCACTTCAAACTGGACTTTCCAACTATTTGACAAATCTTCCCACCAATTATATACTAAAAATCAATCCTTTTTATTAATTCTCGATGAGAGAAATCTATAAATTCCTCTTCGGAAAAAAAACCAATTTTCTACTTCATCATGATGGTAATGCCAATACGACCAACATTCCACATGCGTAGTCCCGGCATTTATATACACAATCAAACCATAAAAATGGACGAAAAAGCATAATTTCCCTACAAAACTCGGGCAAAAAGAAAAAAAAAAAAGACTTGCACAATCAATGAAGATAAAACCACAGAAAATACCCTATAAATCAATCTGGCAAACACTTGCGGATGTAAATGAACACTGAACACAGAAAAATTAAAGCCGGGAAGAGAGAGAAAAGCTTCATTTCACAAAAGCAAAAAATAAATTGTACCTTGGAACAACGATTATAAATGGAATCACGCGAGAGCAGAATCAGAAGATTATAAAACAACGGAGAATTGAGATTTTTTTTTTTTAGGGGGGGTGGTGCTGCTTAAACCCTATTAAGGCAAAAGGTGTAAAGAACAGAGAGTGAGAGTTGAAAGCAGAAGTGAAAAAAGCGAGAAGGTATATATAAAGGGGCAAAGTGGACAACCGGACATGTGTTGTTGATAGGACAATGGGATTAAGGAGTGTGATTTGGGAAAGTTTAAAGTGGATTGATTTGTCTCCCAAGCCCATCAATCCTTGTGTTATGCTTCTTGCATCCATTACCTCATGATTAAGGTGTGGCCATGATAATTGGGTTAAAATCCATAACAATTCAATTTCAATCAAATCAATCCAATTTGATTTGAGATTACATCTACTTTGTCTAATTGAATTGATTCATTCTTTTGAAAAAAATTATTTTTGATTAAAAAAAAATCAATTAAATATTGGTGATTGATGATTATTTCTGATTTAGATGTCGTGTTTTGTGTGATGATTATGTTAGTGTACTCTATGGCTATTATATGTATCTTGCATAATAACCTTCTTACCATGGAACACATATTCATTATGAATTTTATAGTTTTTATATAAAGATGAAGCACGAATCGAAATATTTTTAGTTGAATATGATTTGGATTGAATCAACTAAAAATAATAATTTGATGAAATAGATGACATTTTAATGTAGCTAATCTATTAGTTTGATTAAGATGAATAAACAAATAGATACATATCTAGAAGTAATGGATGTATTGGTTCTAAATGGAAAAACTAAAGTTATTAATTAGAAATTTAGAATCTCCCTTTTTTTTTTCTTTTTATGCCACATAAGATTTAGGTAATAACACCATATACTGTGAGATGGAAGGTTCAAAAAAGGAGAGTCTCACTGGTTAAAAAAGCAATTTTTTATAAAAAAATGATGGTTCGTTCACTTCTTTTATACCCTCTCTCTTCACATATATATCCATTTCAAGTTAATTTTAATAATATATGATTTTTCTTCTTCTTTTTTATGGGACACAAAATGAATGCTCATCATAAGCAATGAATATCCTCTAAGAATCCCAATGGTTCGGTGTGCAAGAAAGAACTATGAAGAATATCTTTAAACACTCCTCTATGTTTAAGGTAGTAGAACCCATAGAAACTTGGAGAAGATGACCTTAGAAATGGATGTCTTGCCCCTTTGGAGTCCTATGTTTCCTTTTCTACGTTCGTTTGGGTTATGATCCCGTTGTACCTCACTATATTATTTTGTTTGATTGTAAGGATACATAATCTTGTATTTCAACTATCATTTTATAGAAGATGATGCAATATACAAAGATAAAAAAAATGATGGTTAAAATATTGTTAATTACTTTTCTTTTACCTTTGATGTAACGTATCTTATTTTGTAGAAAGTAGATATACATTACTTATTAGTGACTGATATTTTCTTCAAGCATCGATCCAAATATTACTATTTTGTTTGAATAACATATTCCTCTTTATGGGTTAGCTCGCTTTTACTCATGATTACCTTCGAACCCATGATGAATTGGATATTTCCCTTTCTAGTCTTTTTAATTTCCTAGGGCTTAACTCGTTAAGTCAAATTCATAAAAGTAAATTAACCCTCTCACTTTCTCCTTATTTTAATATTTTTCTTGAGCTTTAACTTATTAGGTCAAACCCAGAAGACTAAGATGACCTTCTACTTATTTTTGTTAGGAAAATTCTAATATAGATTAGATTCATGTCTTCATACATAAACTTTATGATCAATATCAATTCAAGTAAATAAAATTTTTTTAAAAAATCAAGAATGGTATTATATGTGAATCCAACATAAGGTTAATATACCTTTTAAACAATTATTATAATATAACTCAAAGTGAGTTACAAAGTCCATACGTTGTTGATAGACTCGATCCATATCAATCAAAAATTTTCATTCTTGATATTGTTTTTACACCATTAATACAGGCTACCCAAATGCAACCATTAAAACTTTTTCATGTGCATAAATCTCACTCGAGATAGTAGTTTGTCCAGCCATGATCCCTTGGGAATGAACTCCTAAGTCCTAAGCAACCCCAAAATACCACTTTTTTTATGGTTAAAAATATCAAATATTTTTCTTTCAAATTCCTTAAAATTCTTATATTTTCCCACGCCCACGATCTTGAATTTCATTGGCATGGAAAAGTCAGGATCTAAAAAGACACTAGAATGATAAATTCTATCTCTTCAAAAACTTAAGTTGTTAGAAAGGAAACAAATTTAATCATTTAACATAAAGATGGAAACTCCATTCCCATCGGACAGAGAACAGCAGAAGGACGCAGGCGCGGAGGGGTCGACACTCGACAGTAGAGAGAGAAGGGATAAAAGAAAGAGAGCTGTTGTGTGTGTATTTCTTAGGAGATCTATTTTTATATTTTTGAAAATATTCCTTCAACAAATGAAATTACTTATGAACAATAATTTCTTAATTTGCCTCCCCCCTTATAAACAAATAAAAAAATTTTAAAAAGCACCCAACACAAAATCCTTGACTCTTCTCTGAACCGTGTAGACATGATGCAATGAGAGCATCGTCGGTGGAAATAGTGGGATATGAAATTTATTACCAAAGGGAAGTTAGAATGGCAAATTATTATGCTTTTAATCCAAGATTTACAGCAAGGTGGTAGGGGGTGGGGTGGAATCTAATTTGCAAAGCAGCCCTCCAATGGCAACAAAATAGGGGCTGGTTCTTGATGGTAAGGTAGATTGGCAATCAACATTTTCCCCAAAAAAATGGCTTGCTTTTCCTTTCCAGAAATTCACTGTTCTGGCAGCTCTTCCTGGCAGCATATTTGACAAAAAAAAAAAAAAAAAAACAGATGATTATGAACGAATTCAACCCAAGTACCTCCCAATATGTGTGAATAAACTTTCTGCACTGGACCTCCAAAGCCATTTGGTTATGCTGCCATCAAACTAACCGGGTAGTTATTGCAATCAACATTGTCAAATCTGATCCCTTTTGTGACTCTGGAGCAAGAGAAAACTCAGCATTCTTTGCACTTCTAAACGTTTCACATGATGCATCTAACGAGATCTTCCATGTTGAATTACTTCTGTACAAAAAAGAACAGTTACAAACTCATGGCACTGGAGGAAGCTTCCAATCCCCCCTCCAAGTCCCTGTCTCCCTTTGCAATGTCTTCTTTTTCCTGTAAGCCAAGAGATCACTATAACTTCCAAATAGCAGCAAGCAAAAATGCGAAAACGGATAAAAAGTTATATTATAAGAAAGTACACCAACATAAATGCTACTGGGGTATACCTGCATATCCGTCAATTTTGTCTGGTAAATAGATGGTTCCAACTCACCATTTCCACAAACAATCTTTGCTCCAAGGCCAGGTCTCCCACCTGACCCAACCGATTCTTCATCAACCAACACTACATTTATAAGATTTTCACCTGATTTTGTGTCAGGAATCTGCAGATAAATGTGTTTCACGTGATTATTAAAAACACCAAACAGCCTACTAAAGGAGTTTAGGATGTATGTTTCATTTTGCAGGAATGGTAACGAAGTTATCAGGAAAGTTTTTGATGCAGTGGAATATATACGAGAGACTCGTTAGCGTACTAGTCCAAACGAGAAAACATTCAAATCCTTGAACAACCTTAAGTCCACAAGGAAAGAGAGAGAAATTCTGAAATATTATTAATAATTGATTGAATGAATAGCCTTTAGGCATACATCTTTATTTATACAAATAGAAGTTTTGTATTCCTAATCAGATTAGGAAATAAAAACCATGTAAACTACTAAAGCTAAGTTCTTTATTCCTAATCAGATTAGGAAATAAAAACCAAATAAACTACTAAAGCTAATTAAAACCAGGAAATAAAAATCAAATAAACTATTAAAACTTCCTAATCAAACTAGGAAATTATTTCTTTATTTCTTTTGTTTAGATTTGGCACGGTCCAATTGCTCCAGAAATATCTCGGACACTTTTTCTACATCAGTCTCCCTTTCTTTGAAAGAGCTCGACCCTGAGTTCAAATTGTGATAGAGCGGTTCCGTGGCATAATACTTATACAAATCACTAACATTAAACACCTTGGAGATCTTCATAGAATCTGCCAAATCGATCACATACGCATTATCCCCAATTTTTTGCACCACCTTATAAGGACCATACTTCTTAGGTTGCAACTTATTGTAGGTTCCAACGGGAAATCTCTCCTTGCACAAAAACACCATAACTTGATCACTTTCCTTAAACAATTTAACGTGCCTCCGCTTATCTGCTGCCTTCTTATTCCTTACATTAGTCTCAACCAATTTCTGCTTCACATGTTCTTGAACCTCTTGCGTCTGTTTTGCCATCGCGTCAACTGCCACATTAACCTTAGTCCCTCGCGGCACTCGTACCAAGTCCACAACATGCCTCGGCGGAGTCACATTAACCAAAGAGAAAGGTGATTTTCCAATGGCACTGTGAACAACAATGTTGAAAGCAAACTCGGCCTGCGGCAAAGCAACATCCCACTGCTTTGGCTTCTCCCCACTATTACTGCAAATCAAGTTCCCCAAGCTCCTATTCGTCACTTTAGTTTGTCCGTCAATCTGAGGATGTGCAGTTGAACTTCTTTAAAGCGTTGTACCAAACAACTTCCACAAAGTGATCCAAAAGTGGCTCATGAACCTTACATCCCTGTCAAAAGTAATAGATCTGGGTACCCCATGCAATCAAACCACCTCACGAAAGAACAATCATGCCACATTAGAGGCATCGGCTGTCTTCTTGCAAGCAATGAAGTGCATCATTTTGGAAAACCTATCTACCACAACAAATACAGAATCCATTCCTCGCGGAGTACGTGGCAATCCTAGCACAAAATCCATAGACAAGTCCTCCCAAATAAAGTTAGGAACGGGTAAAGGAGTATAAAGACCAGTATTTTGAACCTACAAAATTCCCTGCATCTCGCTTCAACTGAGGCCAGAAATACCTTTCTTCCAAACTCGCCACAGTCTTGTCCCTTCCTAAGTGTACACTTAACCCTCCACCATGAAGGTCTCGAATTAGGGTTTCCCTTAAGAAAGTCTTGAGAATGCAAAGAAAGTTACCCCGAAATAAGAACCCATCGGCGATGTGAAACTCCCCAATAGGCCACCTCTGATCACAAACCTCCCATATTTCCTTGAAATCCTCATCCTCCGAGTATAACTCCTTCAAGTATTCAAACCCCACAATCTCATGGGCTAAGGTGATCAATAAGTGAGCACGTCAGCTTAGAGAATCAGCCATACACTTATTAGTAGCCGAAGACTTATGCAGAACAGTGAAAGGAAATTTCTACAGATAAGTAGCCCATCGCACATGCATACTATCCCGTTTCTTCTGACTATTGACAAACTTCAAGGCTTGGTAGATCGTGTACAATACAAACTCCCTTTGAATCAGATAATGCTCCCAATGCTTGAGAGCACGAACCACAGAATAAAACTCTTGGTCGTAGGTGCTCCACTTCTGCCTTGCCACATTCAGCTTCTCACTAAAGAACACCACTGGTCTCTTTTCTTGGGACAACACAGCTCCAATACCAATGCCACTAGCATCACATTCAGCTTTGAAAATTTTGTTTAAGCTAGGTAACGCTAAGACTGATGCAGTACTCAGTTTCTCCTTCACCAAAGCAATGCTCTTGTCTTGCTCGTCTTCCCACATGAACTTGCCCTTCTTCAAACACTCTGTGATTGGAGCCATAATAGTGCCCAAGTTTCAAATAAAACGTCAATAAATGGTAGCTAAGCCATGGAAACTCCGAACTTCTATCACACTTTTCGGAGCAGGCTAGTCTTGTATGGCTCGAACCTTATCCTCATCCACATGTATGCCTTCAAATCTCACCACATAGCCAAGAAATAATAAGCTACGAGTCAAGAAACTGCACTTCATACGTTGAATGTACAACTTGTTTTCCTGCAAAACAACCAAAACTTGGCATTACATAATCCACATGTTCTTCTTTTTCAATTAGAATTTCACTCTCCTTCGAACTCATTCGGTAGTGTGGTAGGTTAGGCGAGCCCGCCCCAGGCACCAGATCAATCTGATGTTAAATGTCCCTCAAGGGAGGGAGCTCGTTAGGCATGTCGTCAGTGACTAACTCGTTGAACTCCTCCAACAAAGGCTGTATCTTAGATGGCACCAAAATATTAGCAACCTCTATTTTATCCTCTACTACCAATGCCTTCACAACCATGGCATAAACCTGCTTAGACTTCTTGAAATCTGTTACAAAATCATTTTCACAACTAGCAACAGTTAGAAATGATGACCCTCCTTTCGCCCAATAGGTCCCATAACAATTTTATAACCTTACCAATTAAAATAATAGACATTTTCGCGGCCCCTATATATCACATCTACATCATACTTCCACGGCCTTCCCAATAAGACATGGTTAGCATCCATATTAATGACATCACAAGTAACAGTAGATCGTTAAAATTTCCAAATTGAAATAGGAAGCTTACAGATTTCTGTTACCTTTACCACGAGTCCCTTCTTGACCCAGCCGATGCTATAAGGAGCGGGATGAGGTTCCATTGGCAACTTTAGATGCTCCACCAGCCACCTCGCCACAAAATTTTCACAGCTTCCACTATCCACAATCAAGTCACAAACTTTTTTGTAACTTGAGCAATTTCATCGAAATATGTTGTGGCATTGGGTGTTGTCTTCCATCTTTGGTGCGAATAGCAATCACTGCACCACGCAGTTCACCCCTCTCCTTCCTCCTCAGCAAAATCAACCCCTTCATATTCCCCTTGCCAATCCTCCACAAACCCCTCGGCCTCGTTCCCTTCTTCTGCGACTAAGTGTAGATTTCAATCGGGGCATTCATTAGATTAGTGACCCGGTTTACCACACCTAAAGCACTTACCCAACGTGGACCTACCATATGGGTTGGGAAGCTTAGGGGTGGTTTTGTTAGTGCCACTCGCTTGAGCACCCCCTTCGGCCCTTGGTCCCTCAACAATTGTGTTCTTCATCTGAATGGTAGGAACTGCAACTTGCGTGGCTTTTCCATTTTCTTGAGCCGAGCAAGACAGCTCATTGGCACCTCAACGGTACCCGAAATAAGTTGGCTTGCGCTCCTTCTACTCTGCCTTCAATGCCATATTATGGACTTCATCCATGTCCCATAATATCTGCAGTCCTATTTGATCTCGGATAGAGGGTCGCAACCCATCGAGATATCTAGCAACTCGCTGCCCTTCCGACTCATTCAAATTATTGCGATCAACCAACCGATTAAATTCAGCTATGTAATCATACACGGTTCTTGACCCCTGCCTGCAAATCTGATAGGCATGAAATAGATGTTGCTCATAATCTTGGGGAAAATCTGTTCATCAGTAATTGTTTCATTCTGCTCTAGGTTCACACAGAATCATTTCCCTGTCTTCGTCTTTTGGCCTGCAATTGATCCCACCAAACTGCAACACCACTCTTGAATTTATACGCAACCATTTCAACTTGTTTCGATTCAGGCACATCCATCATATTTAAAAATCTCTTAACTTCAAAGATCCAATCTAAAACTTCCTCAATAGAAAGATTACCGCTAAAAGAGGGCAGATCCACCTTCAGACGGTAGTGGTCGAACCATTGATTCTGTCTCTATCTCTGTATGGCTTCAACCTCTTCTTCAAATCTAGATAGCCCGCTGTCAGATACATGATGGGGCTGACGTTTGACAGCAATTTGATTTTCAACGAGTTGGCATCGGGCAAAACCCTCAACGCGATCCCGATGAAGGTCAAGGGGGCGACGTTGGGCGACTCCCATCTTGCAATTCCCATTAACCCTCCCTGCTCCTTGATCGATGTTGATGGTTAGTAATTGCACCAATCCCGGTTATGGAACCACGGAGTTCCGTGACCTGTGCTTGCTGATTCGTCACCATCTCCTGCAGATTAGAAAACCCACGAGCAACGTCAATGGGTATGTCATCCTACTTGTTAAGTGCCATCGATCCAGGCAAAACCTGTCTCTAATACCACTTGACGCAACAGAATATACACGAGACTAGTTAGCGTACTAGTCCAAACGAGAAAACGTTCAACTCCTTGAACAACCTTGAGTCCACAAGGAAAGAGAGAGAAACTCTGAAATATTATTAATAATTGATTGAATGAATAGCCCTTAGGCATACATCCTTATTTATACTAGTAGAAGTTTTGTATTTCTAATCAGATTAAGAAATAAAAACCAAGTAAACTACCAAAGCTAAGTTCTTTATTCCTAATCAGATTAGGAAATAAAAACCAAATAAACTACTAAAGCTAATTAAACTAGGAAATAAAAGTCAAGTAAACTATTAAAACTTCCTAATCAAACTAGGAAATTATTTCTTTATTTCTTTTGTTTAGATTTGGCACAGTCCAATTGCTCCAGAAATATCTTGGACACTTGTTCTACATCAGTTTTAAAGACCAGAATTAAAATACTCCATCGACAGGAATCATGTCAAGCCAAAATATCATGAATCTTAGCTTCTGATAGAGAAAACTGTGGAGGTAAATATAATTTAGCAAACACGGGAGAGAAGGAGGGTCAAAAGAGGGTTTCAAGCATGACCAAGAATAATCATAAGGGGCAGCCACTGTTAGATGCTGACATTTATAGCATATGCACAAGAGAAAGTAGCTGAACTCCACGTCTCGTGATAGACCAATAATGTATTGAATGGCCTTAATATTGTAGTACAGCAATGGCTTGGAAATAGTCTATTTACTGACTTCTTCAAGAGGATTTGAATAATACATTCCAAGACATTTTCAAGTTCTACATTAAAAAGGATCATAAAATATACCTCAAACATTGCCTCAGTCAAAATATTCTCTAATATGGCTCTTAATCCTCGTGCGCCAGTGTTTTTAGCTATTGCTTTCTTTGCAATCAATGTTAGGGCATTATCTGTGAAATGTAACTTGACCTGCAAGAGAAAAAATTATATTCCCTCAATCTCAATTGAAATGTCCACATTTCTATAATGTATTATCCTATAACAAATGTCCATATTCCTAAAACAATTATCCATTTGAAATTCCACCACTTACCTTCTTAATTTGAGGGTTCATGAACACTAGGTTCTATGACTAATCTATTTAATTAAGCTAATCAGGTAAGTTGTATATGGCCAGATTCTCAAGCCAAGTAACATGTGGAAGTTCAACCACTCAACTAATGGAAGAGGGAATAATAACTTAATTGCAAGTAGAACTAACTTCAGATTCAAAGCTTACGTTATTGAGGGAAAACATCCTCTTGTACTGCTTACAAAGAGCATTTTTGGGCTGGCTCAAAACCTACACAGCAAATCAATGTCAAAAGATAATGAAACTATTAAAAACCATCATGGAGCAGTTTCTTGGAAAATTAAAATTTTCATTTGTGCCCAGCATAACCCTCTAAACAGAGAGAACCGTTCAATCATTTTGAATTAGACATTATGTTGGTTTGGTTTCATTTTAATTATTTTACCCTCCAGGGAAGCAGTGGCAGACACATTCAGTGTGCAATCCACACACATTTCAAAGACCCAAAGTCATCATTTTATTATTTTAACTGCACTTAAATGGTAGACAACACAAGGAGATGCATTGGATGCAAAACTCATTTGACTTTGTATGTTTGGTCATTCGTTGCAAAAATCTGTGATTTCTTGCATTATGTTGGCTGCTCATTTTATTAAAGTTGTTTATGGCTCAGTTCAAAAACAGAAGAGAACAAAGAACTATCTATCAAATTTACCAGTATATCTTTCTTGGCAGTGCTGATTTCTTTCATCTTTAAAGACCAACTGTGACTGTATGGACGATTTTCAAATCAGTATCTCCTTACATTACATCCATCCAATTTCACAACTCTCAACTTTTACAAAGTCTTAACAAAATTCTTTGAAATGTTTATACATATAAACTCTCAGCTAGATGTTTACTAAGAAACAACCAAGTTAGGCATCACAGTTTCCAATTTCACAGCGAGCAGGGAGAAATAAAAGCAAACAAAATAAGGGGTAAAGATGAAAGGTAATAAGGGCACACCTGAACCAGTTCATCTTCATTTAAAGCAGACAAACTCACTAAAATGGGAAATCTTCCAACAAATTCAGGTATAAGCCCATATGCAGTTAGGTCAGCACTTTCCACCTGAAAAGTCCAAGAGCAGTAAACATAAGTTTATCTCTGCATGTCATCTCAGTAGCCTGGATAATACAGAATCACTAGACCAGATGTTTAGTTATTTTGTAGTTAAAAATAATTCTTACAGATTCCAATAGCGATGATGCCACTAAGGCATCAGTTAGGCCACCTTGTCTCATATTGGTTCGAACAGGTGCTCCAAAACCAATGGAGGAATCTTGTCGCCTAGGATAAAAGTAATCTTAGACCAAGTCAAAGATACGTTCTTGTCTTCTATAGTTGGTTAACAAGAAGGAAATGTGATAACCTTTCTGAAATGGTCTTCTCCAAATCAATGAAGGCTCCACCACATATAAAAAGGATATCTTTTGTCTCTATCTGCAGCAGTTGCGTTGACATAAGATGAGAAATTCATTTACAAAAAAGTAAGTTACATTATATCCGTACAGGTTTACAGTAACATGAATTCTTTCTCCAGTATCAAATGTCAAGCTAATATCCTAAATATACAACTTTCTTTAAACAAATTTTCCATTACTTTAAATTGCAATAGCATTCACACAAAAATTTAGCAAAGACAACAAAAGTAACTTAACAAATGATAATAGTAATAGGTGTTGATCCCCAGTACCCATTCATGAATTTGATAAGGCATGGTCTTGTATGACAGGATGCAGAACAAAAAGAAGTTTATGATGAAATTTAAATATATTACAATGATTTTGATCTCTGCAATATTTACAGCATGATGTCGAAATTATTTGCTCCAAGACATGCTTGACTACAGACATGCATTTAAGCAATTAGCAATGATGCTTCATCATATTTATGCCAATAGAATAATTTCAAGAGAAATGATCATCAATATGTTTGCCATTTCATAATACTCAGAATCACCAGACAAAGACTCCTGTAAGTCAGCAGAATGCTCTTTTTATGAAAAAGAAAAACATTTTAGAGAGGAAGACAAAAATATTACCTGAATGTTGTCACCACGTTGATTCTTCTGAGCCCTATTATCAGGAACATTTACAATCTAAACAAGCATAGTCCATCCGGAGAAATAAACTTAGATACTTAAAACAAAAATATAATTTAAAAGAAAGAAAAAAGAAAAATTGACAACTTGAACTATCTCAATTAGTTGAGATTAGGGTGGGGTGCATGTTATATCAAGAAGACAAGAACACAGTTTCCTCATTGCTATAAAACAGCAACATAGAAGGTGCACTAGCGAAGGAGCACAACTTCGAGCATGTATAAGTGATCTAATATGCAAATAACCCACAAGAACCTTTGATTCGTTATGTACATGACCAACATCCTCTAGAAGCAAGGTAGGAACTCAAATGTTTCAGTCTAGAAAGAAATAAAGGCAAAAGATTTAAAGATGATGCCCACTGGAACTAATTAAGAAGAGATCAAAAATTTTATAATAATCAAAAGTGAAAATTTGAGCCAAAAATCAGTATAAAAAACATAATGCCAAATGACAAATGCCAAGCACACATCAAACATCAGCATTACCCTTTAAAATTATGTATATAATGATAAGGGTAGAATTTCTTAGGTAAATCTGGTTTTGGCATCAAATGTTTTTGGCAATTCTCCTACGCAAAAGCATAATCTTAACTCTTTAGATCTTTTCTTAGTAAGACTCTACCTTAAAGGTTACAAAGAACAAATCAGAAAATCAGACAAGTCCATCTTTAATAAACATCACTTACGGTTCCTTCAAGCATCTTTAGTAAAGCTTGCTGAACACCCTCTCCAGATACATCTCTGCCAATGTTTAAACTTTCAGCCTGCACTGAAGTTCCAAATACAAATTACCAAGATGATGAATACATAATCAACTTCCAAAATAATAACAATAAGACTGAATCTATAATTGCTAGACCTTCTTTGTTATCTTATCAACTTCATCGATATACACAATGCCCTGTTGAGCTGCTTCCACATTGAAGTCAGCCAGCTGAAAACAAGAAACAGTATGGGAATTAGTATGTTAGGTAATCCAGACACATATGGACCATTAAAACAAAAGCAAATCTCAGGCAACTTTCGATGTATGGGTGTTGTGGAATCTTTCTACTTGTTATGTTACTATATTTTGAAAAGAAGAGTTTTCTGTCCAAATATTTCAAGTAATCTTATGAACCATTATTCCACTGCATGATGTGCTTCCTCGAATTGGTTTTAGCAGAAGAAGGCACACTCATCTAACCACACATTAAGCGATAACACCAATTTATTAGTTTTCAATTTTCTCTTTTGGAAAAAGTTGGTGCAAGTCCTACTTATACATCTTTCATATCTAACTTTATTCACATACCATAAGTAATTTATACAATATGGATTCCACATCTTCTCCTGCATAACCTGCCTGGAAGGAAATAGATCAGGGTCAGAAAAGTACTGACAAGCACATAACAGAAAATTTCAGCTAAACAAAAAATTGCTAACTGAACAACAATATGGAATATGGACTCTTAGTTCACTTTCTAATTGCTTACGCAGTAAACAGAAAATCTGAGCAAGAAAAGGCTAATAGAATGAACTTTTTTTGTCTGTAAACTTTGAAAGGTACAAGGATATGCTTTTGAGAGCGCTATTTGAGATTTGAACATGTTTTCAGTCAAATTTTTCATGCTCTTTGGAGATATGAATATCTTACTTTCTCTTCCCAACAGTAAGTTGAGCTTTCACTAGTTGATTTTATTGTATAAATAGCAAAAGAATGCATTAAAACTTTCAACGATGTATCAAATTTCTCGGACGAGTTCAGATTCTTTTTCTGTTTCTTTCCTCCCAAATTTTGACCAATGAAAGTTTAAAGCTTGCTTCTGATTCTGTAACATCATATTTGTAAGAAGATTTTGTGGTGATATTCAGATTTTTTTGCTTGAAATATTTTTCTAGCTTGCAACATGGAATGTAGAAAAAAACTGGCAAGTCTTTGTGAAAAATGCAGTTTCACAAAATCTCATTCTGTCCATCCCTTCCACATAAGAACATTTAGAAAAATCATACATCATCAACTCAAGTGCCTACTAAATTTATTAATGATAGAAAACAGCAACAGAAGAAAAAGTGAAACAATGTGAAACCCAAATCTCCTCAAATCATCTATGATTTCAAGAAGAAATTTCCCTTTAGTCAGAAAAAGGTGAGTTCTAGGATGGGGGAGTTTCAAATTATCCAAACCTGCCTGTGTTAGTGATGTTGCATCTGCAATTACACAAGGCACATTCACGATACGAGCTATTGTCTTCGCAAGCAGTGTTTTCCCTGTCCTTTCGATTAAGTGAAATATGGAAATCAATATGGCGCTGAATTTACACAAATGCTTTTTCCAAGAGTAAAAGCAAAATGATATGTATGAAAGACTGTATTGGCTTTTGTATTACACGTAACAGAAACTAATAAGACTCATAGAACAACAGTAATACCTGAGCCAGTTGGACCCATCAATAACACATTGCTCTTCTCTAGCTCAACAAAATCTGAATCAGAGTTTTCTTGGTTAGTCTCAGCATTTGAATTCTGTATATCAGACCTGCCATAAATATCAATAGAAAAAAAGTTAAATAGTGCATATTATCTGGCACCAAATTGAACTTTACAGAACAAGTCATAACAAAAGAACGTAGTATGTTTAATTCAATTATCCCCAAACAAAGACAGGCTATGAAGGCAGGTTCATATTTTACTCAAAGTACCCTTACTGTACTACACCCGAAAAAGCATTATAAGTACAGACAGGAAAGAAGACCAAACTAACAGCCTGTGTCTGTGCCCAGACATCTGAGTATATACCAAGAGTTGTTTGATTATCCTTTTAAATGGGAAGAAAAGTGAATATAGTCTTCTTTTCATGTTAGGATTGTACTTTTGTACTGTGCCTATGAAACAGAAGCAGACAGCAGTGAGAAATAGTGTAGATAGATGGAGAATGGGCTGGCAAGTGGCAACACATGTAACATGAACTAATCCATAATGCTGGCAGCATTGAATAGTTACACTAACCATAGACTCAAAAACAAGTAAGAACACTTAAGTAAGTTCCCACAAAGACGGTAAATAGTGGAAATAATTAATAACCGGGCAGTGATTTCATAATTAAATCTATAAAATGCAATTCATAAGTATTCTCTTCATACTAGCACAAAGAAAAACGATTGAAAAAAGGCCCAATATCAGTCACTGATATAAGCTTGTTCAACATCATTTCACTTCCCAATTTTGAAAGATACATGTGATCATTAACATTATTGTCCACACAAGAGACAGTCAGAACCATGTAGCAGGGAGAAGTTTTTCATAGTTTTTAACAGAAACACTGTGTCCATTTTTCAAGCTCCATTCAAGTGCAATACAGCTGTTAGCTTATGTTTCACTAAAATTAATCCATTAGTCAATTAACACATCATATGTTTCAGGACAACATAGAAAAGCTTGATCAAAATCCATGGAACTCACTCTTTTTTCAGTGAGGAGTGGTAAATCCTCTTGTAGTGGTTGTAAACTGCAACAGAGAGCACCTATAGATTGCAAAAATCAGTTAATTGGATGTCCAAAATCTTTAGAGTGCATATGATTTCAAGAATGTGCAATGCAACAGATTTTCGAGCAATTTTCAGAAATTTAACATTTAAAAAGAATATCAAGAAAACAAAATGCAGACGAGTTGTTTAGTGGGGAAAAAAAATACTCAAGACAATCACATTCGTTGTAAACAGATGAACGCAACCACAATATTTACCACACAACAAACTGATTGAATAAAGCTAATAATCATATTCTTAATCCCACTCATTCTACTTATTACCTTTCCCAATTTCACAACAAGACATTCAATCAAACTCTCGCAACAAAGTTAAAATAAGACGAAGAAAATTGCAAAACCTTTTTTGCTCTCTCTTGTCCGACAACAAACTCATCAAGCCCTCTGCGAATCTCCTTTGGAGTTGGCAATTTCTGGCCCAAATTAGCCCCTCCCCACTCCCCTCTTTCACTGCTACACTCACAACCTGCTGATCGCACCATATCACGAGCTTCCACACTTTCCTCCATATCACCCCTAGACCTACCATCGTCAACGCTAGTACCTCCACTGTAAGTCCTCAACTTCTCCCAAATCTTCTTCCCGGATTCTCCTCCACCATTTTCAGAATTCCCTTCCATATCCCTCCCTCCTTTTACCCTACCAATCTCAATAAAACTTCCCAGTAATGGTTCCAACTTAAACGGACGAAAATAAAACGCCGTCCGACAATTAGGGCACAAATTCACCGCTTGATAAATTCCAACTTCGCCACCCGTAATCGATAATGGACGGTTCGAAAACAGCACAGTCATAGGTTTTGAACATCGTGGACAGTTCATCTCCGCTTTTATTTGGTCATAGTTGTCCGAACTCCCCTGCCATTTCTGGCGGTCCTGGAAGTGAAAAACAGACCCTTGCCCTGGCCGATGATGCGAGTACGGCGAGAAGTTGGGTACTTTGAGCCATTGTTTCTGAGAGCAGGAGGCAAATTTGGAAGACGAGAGATATATAACGAGCATCTTGGAGGTCAAGTGACGAAGCTTGGACTTGCATCGACAAATGGTGTACATTTCGTTCCTGATGATAACTTTAGCGCCGCCGTCGTAGGCGGAGTTCGGTCTGTGCAGCCTTTATAGGAGCTCAGGGATAACTGACACTGCAACGGAAGTAGAGAAGGGGTCGAAAAAATTTGCAGAATGACATTCTTAGCCTCTAATAACTTAGTACTGTCATTTGGGCTACAAATCCAATCAAGAACAATTCTCCAATATTTTCTGGAAGCCCAATGAAATTTCGAAAACTTTTTCCAAAACCCAGGCCACACGTGCAATTTATAAATGGGATGGTTTTAGATAGGATAAGAATTTTAAATTTTGATTAGGGTTTTAAGTTGTATAATTTTTAGTTAAGAGGTTTTTTTCTTATCAGTTTACCCTTATATTAAATTGGAAAGTATAAAAAACCCATACATGAAACCAAGGTATGGGTTCTTGGTATATAAAAAGAACGGGTTATTAATTTACAAAACAATTGCAACAATCATAACAATTGCAACAATCATAAGTTTAGCTAAACTGTCGCATTTCACTAAAAAAATGTAAATTACGGTATAAACTTAGAAAAGTAACATATTTTATGGAGTTACAATTTTTTTACATGTAAAGTTCAAATTTTTGTTTAAAAATTAAAACTTTAAGGGCAGCATGTATTTCTTGTGCGTCATAACAAATTTTTGCAATGAATTTTAGTAAAAGATTTTATCTTTCCTTAAATCTGTAAAATATATTAAAATTCTGGTTATTTCACGGCTTATATGGGTTGTTTTAAGACCGTACAGTTGTGTATGTCATCCATGATAGTTATATATCATTTGAATTGTTTCCTGTTAGTTATATATCATTTGAATTGTTTCTTGTCTTGTACTGGTTGTGTATGTCACAGAGAAGTTATGTTCTCATTTGTATGAGATGTTTTTCCTACATATACGACTTGTTTTCTCTCAATGTATGGATTATTTTGATATTTTTTATGGTTTATGTATTTCATCTCAGTTCCTACTAGTTGTGCCACCTCTAAAAAATTAGACTCTACTATTTTATACATTATGTTTGATTTAAAGTTCTATTTTGCAATTACATGAAATGAATAAAAATATATATACCGGATAAGTTAAGAGACAACAAATACCACTATTTTATATATCAAACTCGAGTATTTTATACATTTTATTTGATCTAAAGTTTTATTTTACAATCACATGGAATGGAAAAAAAATATATGTAAGAAGAATTTTCATTCAATTATGGTTGAGATATTATACACTTGACTAGTATATTACAACTACCCTCGTAACTTGTAAGTATAGTTGAACCACTTTGGAATATTTGAGATTAAAACTAAATTAGAATTAACAATCATTGCACTAAACAATCCATATAGCTTTGCAACAACTCATAAGACTTTTAAAAAATCTATCCGTCCAACTTTGAAACAACACATACAGCCTAACTAAAACATAAATTACACAAAAAACAAATTGGCAGGACAATCCGTAGGCTTACAAACAACTCATACCACCTTTCAAACAACCAGTAATACATATAAACACAACCCATACATTAGGAAAAAATAATCCATAAACAACTCATATAGCTTTTAAAATTGCTTGAAAATGCCCTAACACGAGCAAAAATAATCTACTGGTACAACCAATACAGCTTATATACAACCCATAACCCATAACAATTATACTTAACAACCCATATAGTAAGAAAAATAACTCATAACGCTTATAGACAATCCATATAACTTTAAAATTGCATGAAAACACCTCTGCCATGAATAAAAACAAACTGACAGTACAATTTATAAAACTTTCAACCAACTCATACCACATCTCAAACAACTCGTATAATAGGAAGCAACTGTTTGATACAGTATACTTAAAAAGATAAAGAAATTGCATCAAAAACAACTTATCACTACTACAAACAATCCATATAACATTCTTAACTTACAAACAACTCATACACAACTATTTTCTCCATAAGATTCAATTTTTGTAAAGAAAAGAGAAGAAAAATCAGATTTACAAATATACATATATACATATACATATACATATATA
>JAOXNR010000030.1:9642653-9653722 GCA_028571225.1 Parsonsia alboflavescens
GGGTGGGGGAGGAGATTTGTTTTTCTAGTCAAATAAGGGTATGAGAGTAATTTCAATTTAAAAAATGATTATATTTTGAAGATTAAAAGAGCTCACTTAATTTCTACTTCATAAATTTATTTTTAAATATTAATAAGAATTATATTTATTATAAATTATAAAATTGTTAGTCTTTCTGTCCCATCTTACCTACTGTTACAAGTTATTTCACAATTAGGAAATAACAACTTTGTCCATTTTGGACCATTTTACTCTTCATAAGTACTCATAGATTTCCTTAAATTACTCTCTCCTCCCTTCTCTCAATTTTTCCTTTCTTGAAATATGTGATACACTTTGAAAAAATACACAGATATAGTAAATTAATTAGGGGTAAATAGGAAAATTCAATTTTGTTTTTTGCATTGAAATGTGTATGCTACAAGTAATTTATGACATTTAGTATAAATAATCTCTTGACATTTAGTTTATTTATTTCAATTTAATTAAAGAAAATTCACATATAGTAGTTCTGTTCATTTTTAAAGACTTTTTATTTAAAAAAATATTATTTTTTAATTTTAGATGGTCAAAAATCAAGCTCTTTTTATTGATTATGAGTCTACCTTGTCCATATGTGACGTGTCCTTTAATTGTTTGAAAATTTTGATTTTTTTTCTTTAACCTATCTTTCCCTATACCTTTTTTCATGTCACCCATCTATCTTCAATATGTTTTGAACTTGGATTTGCATATAGCTAAACTAGCAAAATTAAGTGAAAATTTTGATTACTGAGATGAATATATTCACTAATTTTTAACCTGCAACAACGTTTTAAATAATAATAATAATAATTTGGTCATTCTTTGTGTTTGTGGTTTTGGCTGAATCTTTCTCAAGATTAAAAATGAAAATAATGAAAACGGTATTTATTCTAATTTCTAAACATTGCAAGAGCTTTTAAATTTCTGCATATCTAGTTTGGTAACTTGGTGTTGGATTTGAAAGAATTTTTGGACCTCTTTGCTGATTCTACAGTTTGAGGTAACTTTTTACCCTTTTTTTTGTCTTTAGGTTATTTTATATCTTTAATTTTTAATTCTAACTTACTTACGATGAGATTCGAACTTGAGAATTATGATTTGTACATTCCATCCTACTTGCTGGGGTGACCCAAAGGGACAACTTTTTTTTTTTTTTTTTTATCATTGATGATGATGTGGTTAAGAAGAAAATAAATTTTAATTATAAGTCAATTAATTCTTAATAAATTCAAGGGCATTGTTGAAAAAACATAAATGAATTATTATTATCTTAATTTTAATTTAATTGTTAGACCATGATAAAAAAAAAAAAAAATTGGTGTATTTATCAGGAGAAAGAGAGGGTTAGAAAAGGAGAAAATTTTAGTAGTTGGGGCAACCCCTTTGCTGCTCAACCAAATAAACGGCCAAAAGAAGACTATTGTGCTGCATGTATCAATTCTGTTAATTTATGATGTGGTTCTTTTCTGGCTTCATTTATGATGAAAAATCCTTGGAAAGGAAATACCGACTAATATATATTTTTTATTTTCTTTTTAAATTCTTAATTAAAGAGGTACAATGTTGTGTGGGTCTTTTTTTTTCCTTTTTTTTTGAGTTTATTATTTTAATTGTTATTAAAAAGTAGAATGAGAACAAGAACTGTGGGCAAATTATTGATATAGTTTTGTGTCATTTTCAAGAATAATTCAATGAAGAAGATAACATAAATTTTTTTAAAAAAAATAATATCTCTCTTTTATAAGCATATAATACTCATTTTAACACTTAAAAATTAATTTTTTTTGTATAATTTTATAATTATTTATTGCTCTATTCTACTATTATCTCCCGTGGTCTTTTAATTTCAATTTTTCATGTGGCTAGATTGATGATTTTTCTTTTCCTTTTCTTTTTATTAAAAAATAAATAATTAGAGCATTTTATTATTTTTCTCATTGATAAATTTCTCATCCCATTTCTATTAACTTAACACAAATATTTTGAATACCATTATAATTTCTTTATCTAAATGAGTATTACACTATTATTCTTTAAAAATTTCATTCTATTGATCTATCGCTATCATTATTTGAACTCATCACATTTTAATCATGTGATATTGTTTTATCACTCCAACAATCCTCCTCATCAATAAACTTATACAACAATATCACAAAGGTTAGAGTTTCGAATACTTATGGAAAGATTGCTCCTGTTATGCTATAAAAAGAAGAAAAGAAAGAAAGCAATGCTTCAAATTCTTTTATATATTTGGCCACAAACATGTTTTATTATATATTTTATTTTTATAATTTACAATTAAGTTGAGTTATCTAATTTTTTTCAAAAAGTTATTAGAATTTTTGGATAACTTAGGTCGAAAATTTTAATTCAAAATACAAGAAAGAAAAAAGAGTGAGTTAGAAAAATTTAGCACTCAAAGATGATCCTAAACATTAAAATTCCAAAACGTGTGATTTGAAACTAATTAATGTTTGATGGAGTTTCCCGTAACGTTCATGTGGTCATTACGAAATGGGAACGACTGTTCCACTTGCCAAACAAGACCAAACTTCATTAAACGAGTGGAAAATCCTGGAAAAAGACATAACAGCTAATAAATTCATTTGTTCTTCTGACAACTAATTTATTATTATTCCTTTGATTCAAAATTCTAATTAAAAAAATTGTATTAATAAATATTCTTATTATTGTTACTAGCATTTTTTTTTTTGAAAATAGGTAAAAACAAGTTATTAGACAAATTGTAAATATGCTATAAAGTCTAAAAAAATTCAAGATCCACCTTAAATAATTTATAATTAAATAATTAGAGCATTTTATTATTTTACTCATTGATAAATTTCTCATCCCATTTCTATTAACTTAACACAAATATTTTGAATTCCACCATTATAATTTTTTTTCTTCTAAATGAGTATTAAAATTTCACTATTATTCTTTTTAAATTTCATTTTGTTGATTTGTCGCGTTCATTATTTGAACTCATTACATTTTAATCATATGATATTGTTTTATCACTCCAACAATCCTCCTCATCAATAGACTTACACAACAATATCACAAATTTCCAAAGTTTCGAATACATATGGAAAGATTTGTTTCCATGACAAGAAGCAATGCTTCAAATACGTTCATATATTTGGCCAAAAACATGTTTTATTATATATTTTACTTTTATAATTTGCACGTAAGTTGAGTTATCTAATTTTTTAAAAAATTTATTAGAGTTTTCGAATAACCTAGTTAATTCAAAATACTCGAAAGAAAAAAGAGTGAGTACAAAAAATTTAGCACTCAAAGATTATCCCAAACATTAAAATTCAAAACATGTGATTTGAAACTAATTAATGTTTGATGGAGTTTCCAGTAACGTTCATGTGGTCATTACGAAATGGGAACGACTGTTCCACTTGCCAAACAAGATCAAACTTCATTAAACAAGTGGAAAATCCTGAAAAAAGGGAAAGGACATAACAGTAAATAAATTCATTTGTCCTTCTAACAACTAATTTATTATTATTCCTTTAATTCAAAATTCTAATTAAAAAAATTATATTAATAAATATTCTTATTATTGTTATTAGCATTTTTTTTTTCCAAAAATAGGTAAAAACAAGTTATTAGACAAATTGTAAATGTGCTATAAAGTCTAAAAAAATTCTAGATCGACCTTAAATAATTTATAATTAAATAATTAGAGCATTTTATTATTTTACTCATTGATAAATTTCTCATCCCATTTCTATTAACTTAACACAAATATTTTGAATTCCACCACTATAATTTTTTTTTTTTAAAATGAGTATTAAAATTTCACTATTATTCTTTAAGAATTTCATTCTGTTGATCTGTAGCTTTCATTATTTGAACTCATTACATTTTAATCATATGATATTGTTTTATCACTCCAACAATCGTCCTCGTTTATAGACTTACACAACAATATCACAAAGGTCAAGAGTTTCGAATACATATGGAAAGCTTTGTTTCCATCATGCTATTAAAAGAACGAAAGAAGAAAGCAATGCTTCAAATACCTCTATATATTTGGCCAAAAACATGTTTTAATATATATTTTATTTTTATAATTTGCATGTAAGTTGAGTTATCTAATTTTCTAAAACAGTTATTAGAGTTTTCGAATAACTTAGTTAATTCAAAATACTCGAAAGAAAAAAGAGTAAGTTAGACAAATTTAGCACTCAAAGATTATCCCAAATATTAAAATTCAAAACATGTGATTTGAAACTAATTAATGTTTGATGGAGTTTCCCGTGTCATTACAAAATGGGAACGATTGTTCCACTTGCCAAACCAGATCGAACTTCATCGAACGAGTAGAAAATCCTAGAAAAAGGAAAAGGACATAACCGGAAATAAACTTATTTGTCCTTTTGACAACTAATTTATTCTTATTCCTTGGATTCAAAATTCTAATTAAAAACATTGTATTAATAAATAGTCTTATTATTGTTACTAACATTTTTTTTTTTTTGAAAATAGGTAAAAACAAGTGATTAGACAAATTGTAGATGTGCTGTTGAGTCTTAAAAAATTCAAGATCGACCTTAAAAAATTATATTAATTTTACTTAAATAAAAAAAAGTACTACGACTAGTATTATGGATTTGGCATTAGACGTGGTATATTGAATATATCTATTTATTAACAAATTTACAATTAAATATTTAAATAAATATATTTTTAATTTAAGAATTCACTAACAATTTCTGAATTTTACTTTATAATATTTATTTTTAATAACATATACTCTCTCCATTCATAATTGAATATCACATATTGACTTGCACAAATTTTTAAAAAATTAGTTAACTTAATTCATTTTACACTTAATTATGTTAATTTCTTAAGAAAATATTAATTAATTTAGGAAATAAGATATTCATTTTCAAATAACTCAAAATAAAAATGTAGATATTCAATTTTATACGGATGGAATATCAGTTTTATATGAAATACTATTAAAATTCTCTTCACAAAACTTTATCTATCAAATAAAAACAAGAAGAAAAACCAAATTCCAAGTAATTTTCAAATCGTCACAATCTTATATACATAAACTCATATAAAAAGGTCATGCCTTGCAATTAGAAAATTCAATTTTAATTCTCTAAAGCATGAAAATTCAGTTCGAAAATTCCTAAAAAATGAGCACTAATAATTAGCTAATTCCAAAAATAAAACATTTGAAAAATCCAAGTAGTGCAGCAGTTAAGCGGTCTACAAACAAAGTACCATCCAAACCCGGAGCTTCGGAAAACCTTGCTGTCCAATCACACCCTCCTGATCTGCAGACTACAATCCCACGTGTATACCCTCCCCAGGGTCCCACTTCTCAACATGGAGCTGGACCCCACTCCAGACCTCCTTCTCACACTTCTTTTCCCTAGCTGTGTTCCCTCTCTCTGTCTGCTCGTCCTCGCTCCTTTTCTTTGCCAGGTAGGGACTCCTCTCTCTACCTCAAAACCTCCGTGGGCCGTTAAAATTCTAAAATTTCTTCTCCCTTTCAAAGCTACCTGTAGAATCGTAGATACTCTCCCTCGCCATTTTCGTCAATCCCGAAGCTTTGTTTCTTCTTCATAACTGTTCGTCTTGGTCTTTGCCATCTTCGTTATCATCGAATTCCTCGAATTTCCGATTCAGAAGTTTTGATTTCAGTATGAAATTGAAGCATCCTTCGAATTCTACGTCGCAAACCTTGACGGCGACAACGTCTTCTCAGGATGCTAGGTTGCTTATGCGCGAGACTCTACGAATCAGCGCAAATCTCGCTTCTGCTCCTTCCCCAGCTGCTGCTCCGCATATTCCTGTTGCGGTGGAGAGTGACCGTGCTCGTGATGTTTCTTCTAGCTTCGGACTTGTCGATGAGCAATTTGTTAATTCTAGTTTGAGGTTAATTTGTCGTGAGGAGATCGATGGTCGCCGCTGGGAGTATTTTGCTGATATGAATAATAAATCTAAGCAATTTAAGAAATCTTCCGCTCTTCGAGTTGTCAGCTTGCAGTCTCCTCAGGGTCCTGTAGATGTAAGTTTGGTTAATGCTCACCTTCTTGGTGTTCTTTTACTTCGTTGAATAATTGGCTGGAGATTTGGAATTGATGAGTATTGAGGTCGTACTTTTCTGGAGCAATATTTATGTATTATACTTTGTTGGAGTAATAGCTTTGGTACTTGACATGAAGTTAGATATTATGAACCTTTAGTTCAATTTGTTTTAACATATTTTGAATAACATGTCGTGTACCGAGTGGAGATTAGCATCCACAGTCAGAGAGCAGGAAACCTGAGATGGTCGAATGTTTTATTCAATTCATCTAATAATTATCAGTCATGGCAGCAACTTACGTAGACGTTTTTTTTTTGTTCAAACATGTTTTTCTAGTAGTACTTCAATTAGTATTATAAAAGTATGAATTATTTTATTATTATGACTTGCTACGAAGAAGGAGAATAATTGAAACCATGTCAAGCCTTGTAAACTGTACTTTGAAGAGTCAACCGCTTTCAGTTTTGATTTTCTTTTACTATTTTATTGTATATGGCGAATGCATACACTTCTTTGACTTTAGTCAATACAAGGAGAACCTCCTTTGTTTCTTTGTATATAACATGAGATGCAGGAATGTGCCATCAGAGCAAGTTCTTTTTTCCCAACCAAGGACAATGAATTTCCTGAATATAAGCAATTTGAGTATTTTATGTTTGAACTGATTTAATCTCTGTGGCTGAGTTTTCTTGTCTGGTGCAGGAAATGATGTCATTTATAAGGTCCTATGTAGTGCCAGAAGGTTTTCCTGACAGTGTAACACCATCGTATGTGCCATACATGACATGGAGAGCTCTAAAGGTTATCTTTTTAAATTGCAGTTGAAGTGTGATTTGGTGTTAAAGGACGTTAGTCATCTTAGTGCTAATGTCAATTACAAATTCTGATTCTTGTAATTGTAGCACTTCTTCGGCGGTGCAATGGGTGTTTTCACGACACAAACTCTTCTAAATTCTGTAGGAGTTTCCAGAAACAGGGCCACCCCTGGGGCTGTTGCCATCAATTGGATTCTCAAGGTATTCCTATGTCCCTGTAAAGCTGTGATAGTGAAATGAAGAATATGGAATGACATTTCTGATCAATGATATTGTTCCTTTGATGTTTCTTTCTAAATTCTATAACTCGGCAGTTCAAATTTACCCCTAAAAAGAAGGTTGAAGTGATACTAACAAGTGTACCTACTCTCTTCGTTGCTTTTTACCATTTGATTGCTTATATTGCATATGCAGCTTAGAAAATATCATTCAAAAACTTGATTCTTTTCTTGTTTGAAGCTAAGGAATGTCAAAATATATCTCACTCTCTCTCTCAATAGGAAAAGGAGATTCCTGCCAGGGGTTGGGGGTTTATATTCGTTGAATCATTTATTCTAAAGCATATCTTATAAGAAGATGTCTAGCTGATTTCCAGCTATCTGTATATTTTCTAAATCATATCATATGAAAAATCTAGGATGGTGCTGGTCGTGTTGGGAAGATGCTTTTTGCACGGCAGGGGAGGAAATTTGATTATGATCTGAAACAGGTACCGGAATTGTCTTCAATCTTGTATCATTCATTAAAGGAAAGGGGGAAAAAAGATCATCTTGGCATGGGGGATTTTTGTATGGCAGACTTCTTTTGCTAAAATAATCAAGTAACTTAAGTACTTTTTATTGTTCATTTTCACTAGAGCAGATCTGATCTAAAGCTCCTCTGTACAAAATGTTATTGCAGCTTAGGTTTGCAGGTGATCTTTTAATGGAGTTAGGAGCTGGTGTAGAATTGGCCACTTCAGTTGTGCCACATCTTTTTCTTCCTTTGGCTTGTGCTGCCAATGTTGCTAAGGTTCATGTTCACTCTTTTCATGGTTATCATCTGCTTAGATAATAACTCATTTACTAAATTTCTGTATATACATGTTGATAGAATGTGGGTGCTGTTACGTCTACTTCAACTCGAACTCCAATATATAAGGCCTTTGCAAAAGGAGAAAACATTGGGGATGTGACTGCTAAAGGAGAATGTGTTGGCAATATAGCTGACCTGGTGCGCCTATCCATTTTCTCTTTTTTCATCTCTTCCTTTCGTTCCAATATAGTCTTAAGTGATGAGAGCATTGAGATACACAACAGATTAAGGATAACTTTTGGCATGGTCAATGATGAGCTGGGAAACTTATGAGGTCATGCAGATATGATATGCTCTTTAGGACAATAGTGGAAAAAAATGGAGAAAATATGCCTAAGGGCAGAAAGCAGTAGGCAGTTTCCTTGTGTAAAGAGATGGTCTACATGTTTCCTTTCGTTTTTCAAATTTAATCCTTTTTTAGTTTTTAGGTTGTATTGTTACTTATTTCATTTGGGTTTTATGAATTCCTACTGGAAGTAAAGGAAAGCATTATAGTTAAAATATGACAAGATTTAACTGTACATATAATGATTTTCCAGTTAAAGCTAATTTCATTCAATGCTTTGGCTTGTGAAGCTTGGGACTGGGCTGAGTATCATGATTGCTAAGAACAATCCATCTTTGGTTAGCACATTCGCCCTCCTGTCATGTGGATATGTTCTGAGCTCTTACCAAGAGGTGAGATAGTTTATATGATGGGAGTATCTGTCTTTTGAAATTTTGATTGGTTGTTTATGTGCTAAATAATGAACGTCCCTATGGCATTAATGGTTCTTTGCAGGTAAAATCTGTTGTGTTGCACACACTAAATCGTGCACGATTTAATGTAGCTGTAGAATCTTTCCTCAAGTCAGGTACTGATACCTGGGTGCAACATGCCTCTCTTTTGTGATTTTTATGATTCTTTGGGACTTTGTTTTTCCAACTATTATCTTGAGAAATGAAAATTGTCTTAACTTATGGACATGTTTGCCTCCTTTACCTTATTTTACTTCCAATACATTCAATTTTTTCTTGGAATTTTCTTAATTGTCTTGCATTTAGATTTTCAGTTCAATGATTTCTGAAACTCATTTTTATCTCTGTTCCTAGCTTGTTTTTGAAGAATGTTGTAGGATCATGTCTATGTTTTCACTAGACTATAAAAAAGAATTAATGGCATGTTCTGGTGTTAAATTGTCAGGGCGAGTTCCTACCCTACAGGAGGGCAATCAAATGGAAAGTATATTCAGTTTCCCTTGGTCAAGACATAGACCGATTGTAATTGGTAATTGTCATGATTACTACCTCATAATCCTTTTAATATTCCTTATAATATATTTATGTTTTGGCGATAAAAATGTATTTGTCGTAACTGCTGGCAGGATCAAGATTTAAAGAGGCATTTCAAGAACCTCATTCTTATCTTGCTGTAGAGCCTATCTTTCAGGTATATTGCTTGCTCTTAGATAACCACCCTTAAGTGGGGACTTTTGGTTATTATGAATGGATCATTGAGTTTTGAACCCCAATGAGTGAACAGCCATGTTTCTCTTGGATGTATATACATCCATGTCCTGACAAGTCCTTTTTCGGCAATTGATAGAAGGAGCATTATGTTGTGACGTATAATCCTTCCAAGGGTAATGTATATGCCCTTCTCAAGGATCAAGCGAAGTCTGATGACATATTGAAAGCAGCTTTCCATGTGAGATTCCTTACATGCTTCCCTTTTATGTTAAAGAATCACCCAATTCTTTTCCTCAGCTATATTCACTTTCTATGTTTCAGGCCCATGTACTTCTCCACATAATTCGTTCATCCAATGAAAATTCATCATCTGCTAGAAAAATTCAGGGAAATAACCCCTCAGTTTTACTGCCCCCAGCTGCTGATCTTCAATCTCATATTGGAGAATCTTATAAGATGGTCTCAGCTTTATATGGCCCTTTCAAGAGCAAAGCTAAAGAACAGGTAGGGATGTTGGCTTTTACATCTTTAAATGGAGTAGCATTTATTAGAACTATTTACTAGTTAATATAGTGGGATATACAAATGCCGGAATTCTTTCTGACTCTTATATTTCTTTCTACTCAATTATTTGTTTGCTTGTTTGTCTTTTTTTAAACCTGTTTGGGGAAGGGGTGACTCATACCCAGAGTTGGGGGAAGAATTAATGAAAAAGATTGCACACTTCCCCCAAATTTTTCTTTGTTAGGGTCATAAACAGAGTTTTAGGGGAAAGAGTTAATAAAAGAAATTTGCACACTTATACGAAGTTGTTTTGTTGTTGCATTACTTGAACAGAATAATAGATAGTTCTAGTTTGCAACTGGGAAGTTAGCCAACAGTTTCTGATGGTGTCAAACATTTGTTTTAGGTCATTAGGTGTTAGGTACATTATAGGCTGAGAAAACTTGACTATTTTTCTCTTAAGGTACTCTGTTGTGCATTTTGACTGGATATGGACTGATGCTACATGGGGTCTAATATTTCTAAACATCTTAGGTCTCGAAAGGTTCTAATGTATCTCAAGTTGCCATATTTTCCTTATTAAAAGATTTAAAAAATTTTATTTCCTGTATTTTTTGCAGAAGGCATTAATACCATTATTATGGATTTCTTTTAAGTATTGCATCTTTCTTCTCTTCTGTAGGGGTGGATGATGTCAGATTCACTACTTAATCCTGGTAAAGCTCGTCTATGTGAATTGGTCTAATGAGATTAACTGATGCGAGAGAGTTGAAAAAGAGTTAACCATTGTTTTGAAGCCTTCCAACTTGGAAAGCTGAGTCACCGATGCCAGCAAAATGTTTGCACTGGATTAGTGGAGCTATGCAAAATGGTTAATCATAAAAAAATGGTTCCATTGATTCAGTGCTCTTAGCAACGTATTACTGCTCTTATTTGATGTACAGGGTCCTCCATGCCACAAGGATAGCAGTCGGTGTGGTGCCGGCAGTGTGCGTTAGGAAGCTTGACATTACCTCATAGATATAGTTGTATTATAGAAGCAGCTTCTTGTTAGATTTTGACAAATTTTCCATTTTATATCATTTCCCTGTAAAATTTTGTTCCTTTCACTTATTCCCCTCCCCCCGCCC
>JAOXNR010000030.1:9660027-9690960 GCA_028571225.1 Parsonsia alboflavescens
GGTTGGGGTGGATGGTGTTTCTGCAAGAGCAGAATGCAAGAATGATAAAAATAAAAGGTCTTTAGCCAAAACAGGATGGCTTGTTAAGTTGGTGATTTCATGACATGCCAGAGTTGCTGAGCCTGGAAATTCATGAATGATACTTTGGGTTTTTCACCAAAATTGCATTCTGATTTCTCCATATTTCTTTAGCATCTCTTACAATTTTCCCCTTTTTATTGCATTGTCAAAGGGCTATACTCAAATATTATTGCAGAGTGGTGATGTCTTCTTGGTGTGGTGAAAAAAAAAAAATGTTTGTATTTATTTATTAATCCACAATAATAAATAAAAATTTTAAAATTACAGGACAATCCCATGTGATTCCAAATTCATCCCATATGAAAACGAAGCAAAATTAATTAATTAAATGTATTTGAAAATATTATGGTAGGCTCTTGTATTCACATAGTCAATGCATAAATCAACTTGATTTGAATATGCCTAAAAGAAATCCATAATATTTCGGTGTCAACCATAATATTCGTGTATATATATATATATATATACATTGATAATGTTAAAGAGTGTACAATCGAATCTCTAAAGATCAAAGGTAACGATCAATATTTTTTTTAAATAAAATATTATGCAGCTATTTTTCATGGAAACAGAACGAGTTTCTGGTAGATCAAAGAGATCTTAGGAGCAGAGAAACATTCAAACGGGAACCCAAAAAAAAGAAGAAGAGAAGTCATACATTAATTTTCAGGTCATTTTTGTCAGAAAATTGTCTAAAATGTTAAGTTTTCGGCCATAATTCAGTGTAGTGTACTTCAAATTTATTTTGTTGCCAACTTGATCTATAAACCAACTCTGCACATTTGTTATGATTCAACAGCTCCTTTACCAATGCATAAAAATAAAAAAAAAACTCCTTTATTTTAAATTAACTAATTTTAAAAATTCCAATTTCTTATAAATATGAAAAACAAGCGTCAAATGAAAAATATTTTCCATATATTAAAATGAATAATTCTTTAATGTATTACAGTACACATTAAGAATAGCGTCTCGCATCCAAAAATACATTAAACTTTATTCTTTTTCTTCTATTTTCAACAATAAAATTAATTACCCTTCTTTTATCACACAATACATGGTGAAAAATAAGATCAAAAGAAAAATATAATTTTCTCTTAATTAAGGGTAAAGTAACCACTACTTTCTAACATAAAATACTATGATTTTTTTTTTCTTTCTCTCTTCAAAAGGGATGACTTTGCAAATGAACTTTAAATATTAGATTCTTCATTATCCATCTTGCCTTTATTATATTCCACATTCCACCCTCTCTACTTAAAGATTCTTTTTTTAATTTATCTTTATTGTTTTGTCTTCACCTCTTCTGTCCATTCCTCCTCTTAATAATTTATCATTGTTTCATAACTTTGGATATCCCATTTTGTTTCTTCAAAGGTTATGATTTTTCTTTTATTTATTATGAAAAGGTTACAATGAGAATTTTTTTTAAAGAGTCATCCATCCCAAGTAATTGTATAGTATACTATTAGTGCACTTTACATGGTTGTAATCGCGTGTATTAGATGAAATTGACTTCCGCTCCTCTTTTTATTTGCATAAATTTTAAGAAAATTAATTGATTCATTTCATTTTACACTTATTAATATCAATTTCTTAAAAAAATTTAAAATAGTTTAAGAAATAGGACATTTATTTTCGAGAAATTCAAAATAAAAATATAGATATTTAATTCTGGATAAATGAAGTAGTATTTTTCATATATATATATAACCTTTTACTTGGAAATTAATCAAAAATTCCTTTTTTTAAGTATCCAGTTGATACCGAGACAGGTTGGATTAATTTTTTAAATCCTTTACTTTTCTCTGTCTTCTTCTTTCTTTTATTAGTTTTTTTTTTTGGAAAAAAAAACTTAAATTTAAATTATGATTTAGCCAAAAACATATAACCAAGCCCATAGAAAAAGGAAAAAAGTTGGAATTTTCTCATATATTTTTTATAAAGAAAATTATAAAAATATAATTAATACCAATTTAGTAATTCTTGTTGCATTATTTCTATTAAATAATAATAACCATAAAATCCACATGAACCAAAAAAAAAGAATTTTACTAGAAGTTCCTTTTTTTTGAAAATTAATATTTATTTTAAATTTGCTGAAAATGGGATTTAATTGAATATTTATTTTAGTATTTAAATTGAATCCCATTCTAGAAGAAGGCAGAGGGAGAGGGGCCGGGCGAGGGTTTAATTATGGTACTGAGTAAGAAAAAAAGGGGCCCACATGAATAAATGGAGGGGTTGATGACACAGCCCAACCTTGATCACAATTTTCAAGATTCTGCTCACTCCCAAAATATTAATATAATTTTTATTTTTAGGAGAACGGAGACATGTACATACATACATCTCAATCACCGCCAGCCCAATTTTAATTCCTTGTTCCCATTTTGCCCTTCAATTTTTTGGTGGGAAATGTGTGCAAAGAAAAACTATAACTCAAAAAGAATAGTGTAATAATATTTTTTATTTTTTATTTTTTGAATACATTTTTTTTTTTTAAAAAAATATATTTTTCCCTTACTTCGTAATTCAAGAATTTAAACCCACTTACTTATTATTACTGCCATTAAACTATGAATTTAACTGTATTTATGGTAACTATTTGACAATTAATATTATTTATATTAAAACAAATATTCAAAAAAGAAAAAAGAAAGAAAGAAAGAAAAAGCTTTTACATATTCCTTCCTTGGATTTCTCAACCACCAAAGACAGATAGTTATATGGGCAGTAGTAGAAAAGGCAAAATACCAATAAAGTACTTTGAAACAAACCTTTTTGCCTTTGCTCAAAGCAAATTCTTCCCCATTACAAAAAACTTACCCCCTCTTCTCCATACCTAAAATACCCTCCTCCATACTTAATTTTTATTTTTCTCTAATGAGGTAAAAACTTATTAGGTAAGATGAAATCACGGTCTTAAACCCTCGAACTCGAAACATGATTACTTGCCCAATATCAATCAAGAATATCTCAAGTTAATAATAAATATTTAGGTCCAACATATACAGGATCGTATCTAATTAAAATATTTCTGAAATAATTTATATTTAAAAATAAAAATTATATGTATTAAGGTGGGAAAAAAGTATGAATGATGACCCTTCCATGACAGTGCATTATAATGGTAGGCATTTAAAGAGAGAGGAAATTGGCAGGAAAATAAATTGACTTTAACCCTCAGCTTTTCATTCACAAATTCAAGATTTGCAAACGTCTTTTCTGGTTCTAATAATCTCAGACAAACTTTTGGAAGCACCCTTTTCTGTATTACTGCAATTGGAGTCTACCAAACCAAAGCATTTCTTGACCCCCCCCCCACCCTTTTTTTTCTTCTTTTTAAAAAAAGAATTCCAATCATTTCATTTCATTTTACCAAAGGATCTGCTTCTCTTGACAACTTTTTATTTATTTATTTAATTCCATTCTTTGTTGTACACTTCTTTTACTTTGACTGATGATTTGTTTTCACGCCAAACATTTTGTCAGAGGGTTTTTTTTTTTTTTTTTTTTGGTGGAAATGGTTAATTTCTCATCATAACCACCAAGCCAACCCCAACTTTTTAACCAACACATATGCAATATTGCTATTCACTATTTTGTTGCGTAAATAGTTTTGATCACACTACCCTATAATGGCCAAAGATTTTAGTTCATATATGGTTGGTGGGATTTGACGATAGATAGATAGGAATTAAGGAGTAGATACTAATTTTATTCTCAGAATTTGATATATAAGTTCAAGTCAAAAGGATTTGAACATGCGTCAAACAAAAAATCAACTCATTTACTTATCAACCTTAAACCGATATGTTAGTATGTGTTTCATGTCCATTGTTTATTGTCTTTGCATTCTAGAATGATTGCAAATTAGTATTCTTATATTTTCACTCTCTTTCTCTGCCCCAAGCTCATCCTAGTAATGTAGTATTAATGTTTCTTGGCCCCCAAAAAGGAAGAAGAAAATCTTAATTTGAGTTTTTTTTCACACACACAAAAGAATCATGATTGCAAAGCCCCTAATTAGGAAAAAAGAAACAACATGCAACATATTGTTTGTTTTTGTGAAAAACCACATTCTCGTGCATGTTTACATCAAATCTTCCATCTTACAACCTTATTATTATGTTCCCTAGATTGAGTTCATGTCTCCCTTACTTAACATCTAGCTAATCAATCCACTCATGTAATATCTTTTTCATTTTTTATAGTTTCACCCTTTACAAGTAATTTTGAATTACTTTTTCACTAAAAAGGAAAATTTTAATTAGTACCCGTAACATATTGATTAATAATTTTAATTTGTGTCCCTTAAGTCTTACATAGCTTGGTGGTAAGGGGCAACATTAAGAACCGAAAGTTCTCTAGTTCAAAATACAACGAGGGTAAATAGGAAATTACTATTTATTTTCTGAGGTGGGGATATAAAGAAGGGTAAGAAAAGGAATGGGTGTGCATTAAAAAAACACACACAAAAAAAAAATCTTAATTTGCCTGGTAATATTATTCTTGCAAGGTATAAGAAGTTCATATGATAAGATGATCATTAGCTAATATGTTAGAATGTTAAGTTGGTAGATTAGAGACCAATCTAGGGCTTTAGATTTTAGTAGTGTTTGATGTAGCTTTGGAAGCCTTGGTTTGGCAAATGCTCAAACATGGTTTCTCTGTTTGATGTGAGGGATTACTTGGAGACTCCATTATTTGATCATCATTCATATGCATATGCTGCTGCCCATTTCTTCTTTTAAAATTACCTTTTTTTTATATTATACATGTGGATATATGATCATCTTTTCTTGTGCAATACAATTCAATTCATGGGTTCAACTTCTTACGGTTCATACTTCCACATTTAGGGAAGTTCTTCCAAATTTTTGTGTTCCTTATGCTTGAATTGTTCTGAACTTGGCATTACTTTGCTTTACAACTATGACACATTTTTCTCAATTAAAGCTGCAATTTTGCTATCATTTCCCTCATTTCGCACTCATTCTCTCGAATTGGAATTGGATTCGCTATAATTTTCTTCATCCTAATTCTCTACATATCAATATTTTTATCAATCGCATTTCAACGTTAACTATTCAAGAAAACAAATTTCAATTGCCCATAAGAGGAAGTTATAATATAACCTTTCAACTTAAAAGAATAATACTGCTTAAACAATAAGAATAAACACTTTGTCTCCCCTCTTTTTTGCTTTATCTTTTAAATTTTGGAAAGTGAAACCCAAGAAAAGAAAAAGGCAAAGGGATAGCCGTTGGGAACATTCTCTAAACTTTTTAAATTTTGTCTGGAGTTAGAAGAAGAAGAAGAAGAAGATGGAGAAAATATATATGCTCAAATCCCACAAAAACAACCAAAACATTCTTCTAGGAAAAAGCATGAGATTCAAAGCAAAAATTTTTTAAGGGACAAAACAATTCATCAAAAGAGTAAAGACTACCTTTCCTTTCACACAATCCGTTGGTATCCTTCACCTTTTTCTTATTCCCCCACCGCCACCTTCCTAGTCAATAATCATTTTAGTGCCCAATTATTTAGTATTCCCATGTATATGTTCCTCGGATATGCCCAACTAACTTATACATTTGATCTTCATTAATATACATTTAGATTAAAAAATTATATATTCATTGTTGCCTTCAGAGGATAGTTCAGTAGTAAACTTGACGATAATTTGTATAGTGTCAGCCTCGCCTCTGTATGTGGTAAACTAGTAAAAAGGTAAAGTTTTCTTTTTCTCAAAATGTCTTATAGAGATGAACAATAGAAAGAAAGGGAAAAATGATTTACGAAGAGAATGGTTAATGTTGCAAAAAAAATAAGTAAAATATCTATTAAACTATCAATAAGGACTTATAATAGGGACAAGAAAATGAGTTCAAATAATAAAACTTAAAAGAGTTTAGAAGGGAATTATGAGAGAAAAACAGAACTTAAAAGGGTTAAAATGAGCTTTTAATTTGGTGTCAAATCCAACTCCTTGGAGCTCTTTCTTAGAGTCAAAACATATTCAAATAATGGTCAAAATCATCTATCCCAAGTGCATATTTGAAAATATACCTGAATATTTCTCAATCATTTTCATTCTTTAATAAATCAAAGTATCTATCTTTAACATGCTTAGCTTGCTTTTTCCTTAATTCTTTGGCAAGAATAGAACTTTTTTGAGTCTCGAAAAGGAAAGAAAGCACAACACCTAACCATCAAGAATATTTGTGTGTGTGAATTTTGTGGTTGAAATCCCCATTCTTGTTAATGCATTATATTCTCAAGTTATCATATGGGTTGTTGTTATTGTTCTTCCTTTTCTTTTTTTTCTGGTCCAAAACCAAAGAGCATTCAATGGGATATAAAGCAGAGGGTAGCTAATGAGATTAGAAGCTTATCCCTGAAAAGATGAATCCAATAGTAGAAGAACAAGAAGGAGAAAGAAAAAACATAGCAAATTGGGATTTGGTAAAAAAAATTTGCTGTCATATGACTTTGTAAGAAAAGAAGCTCTGCAAGCAGAGAGAATAATATGATTTTTGGGACTTTGCTTTTCTTTAAATCTTTCTTCAAAATTCTTTATTGATCAGAGAGGGAGAGAGAGAGCTCTTTATTTATTCTCTTCCCCAATTGTTTTTTTTTGTACTATCTTGTGGTACATTTCCCATGGGGCTCATCATTGTTTAGATACATATATAAAGTTTGTTGGCTTAGTGCAAGATATCCTCCAAATTCTCTCTCTCTCTCCCACTCTTTTTGGCACTTTTTGGCTGAGAATAATCCTTAGGTGGAGCTTTTCAATTTCTTGAACCATCATCAAGATTAGGTGTATGTTTACTTTGAATTGAAACCCGTCAGTACTCATAGATAGATTTTAACCCTTTACCTTATTGTTTTGGTTCTAAACCATCACAAAATTTATGCTTTATAAAAGTTGTTCAACTATATATGAACTAGAGATCTAATTAGTTGGAGTTAACATGTATTTTCATATTTGATAACTTTTTATTTATATAAATACATATATTTATATATCAAAGAATTTATAAGAAAACCTTTTTTTTTTCATCAAAATTTCACAATATATTCCTTAATTTAAAGATCATGAATCCCACCAACCACCTTGGTTGAGAAGGGTGACTTGCTCATACTCAAATTTATCTTAAATTAATATCTTTGTCAAATTAAAATAAAGTACTTAATTTTAAGAAAGAATAATTATTATTCACCAAAAAATTTGAATGAACCCAAAAAATCTAATATTTGTTAAAAGATGTACACATACTTCAAATCAGATTAATGTAATGATATGACAAGTTACTTGCGATTAAATAGAGTTCATTGATTTTTGTAGTTGCCCCAAATCCCAAGGTCATTTCCATAATTTTCCTCACAATGAGTATGGGGGCTTTTAACTATTTGATCCCACAAGTATGGATCAAAATACAATTCGATCCCTCTAGTTTTTATGAGTAGTCAAAATGATCCTAACCATCCCTCTTCTACTATTTCCATGACTACTCAGGAGATGCAAAAATATCAATTTATTATTCTCTCTTGAACACAATCACATAGAAACATAAAAATTAAAAAAGAAAAATACAACCTGCGTTTTCAAAGGGAAAAGGCAGAGAAAATTTTGGGAAATTATCTTCTTTCAAACAAGCTACAAGTATACTCTTAAACCCTTAAGTTTAACTTGCAATTGCCCCCAATCCCAAAGATTGGCCTTCCTCAGACTTTGTATTTTTACTCTTGATACAAGCTTCAACAGTGTTTGACTTGGCCAAAAATATGGAATCTTTTTCGACCCCAACTTCACCTCTACCATCCGTTGATGTCAAACAATATGCAGCAGGTGAAGCACCTCAAATTGAGATTCGAAAACTAGGAAAGTACCAGCATAAATTGATCTACAAAGCCACTGCTAGCCAAACAATCAACGAATGGATTCAAGAAGAAGAAGCATATGATGAGCATTTGCTCAATACAGCTCGACCGAGATATCGGATTGGATAGAAAAGCAGTTGGTCGAAGATCAAGATTAAAGGAATTTCCTCTCTAAAAAATCGACCAAGGAACAGAAAACGAATACTTCTACAACTAAATTAAGGAATCAACTAGCAGCTCGTGCCTAATTAATCGAGGCAAATTCAATACTACACTATTTAATTTGTTAAAATGGGGTATAAGCTTAAATTTTGCTGAATTAAATTCATGTTTTTGATCCAACTAAATCCATTTCTTGTTGAGACGGAAATCAAAATTTAGCTCAATTAGATTTCAGTTAATATCTATTTCTGACCAATTAAATGACATCGTACTGAATTTGCCCCTATTAATTTGTTCAGGTGGTTGTTGACTTGGTCATTTAAAAAAATATAATTAGAAGGATCAAATTGTCTAATGTTAATTTGTTTGAAGACCAATACAGTCAAAAAAAAAAAGGTTAAGGATCAAAGTTTAAAACTGATAAAAAATTAAGTCATTAAATGCCCAATTATTCTTTATAATAATTTTGTCCATGTTAATTAAAGTTTTGTTTCCTAAATGTTCCTACCCTAAAAAAATAGGGGCCGGAAAGAATTGGTAAAGTATTCGTGTAATCGTAAAGAATAACCTATCATAAAGATAAAGAAGGAGAAAATCATAAATGATTTATAAATAGAGAGGGAGGGATGAAAAGAATATAATAAAATATAGTACTACATTGGATAACAAAAATTTCTTGTGTCCTATGTCTACTTATGATTTGGTTAAGCAGAGATGTGATGAGACAAGACCCAAATGACTGAATGAAATGAAGAAAAAGGAAAAAGCTGTAAAAAAAACGAACAATGAGGAGAGGTAGACGGACAAGTTACGTGATCCGAGGAGAAAGCAAAACCAAGCTGTTGGGGTTTTGGAGGAGACAATTTACAAAACAAACAACAGTACTGAAACTGATCCATCCATCTCTCTACCCTAATCTATTACAGTGAATCTGAAATGAAACCACACACAAACAAGGGAATTTTATTTCTTTAACGTTTGTAATTGTTTCTTAGTGTTTTGTTTTCTGTTTTCAGTGTCTTTCCAATTCCTTGTCTCTTTGTGTGAGTGAGTGAACCCAAAAGAGAAAGAAAGAAAGAAAGAAAGAACAAGAGAGAGAAAAAAGGACCCAGAATCCCAGAAAAATTACAGATGAAAACTGGAAAAGAGAGAAACACAGAGAAAGAGAGGAGAAAGGAAACGCATGCATCATATAATACTAACACACTTTTGCCTGTCTCTCGGTACTACTACTACTGGGTTTTTAGGCAAATGGCCATAGCCAATAGCCATAGCCCTGACTCCTGATTGATTACCTCAGTAGCATTAACTTTTGGGAACCCCACATTCTACAAAAAATTTCTCAGATGTTTTTTTTCTTCTTCTCTTTTCTTGGTCAGAAGGAAGCCCTTAATTCTTGAATCAAATGCCAGAAACAAATCATGATTAATTAAGTCATTATTGTAACACAATATGTCAAAAGCCCTTAATCCAAACACATGTTTTGAGCCGAAAGGAAATTAGTTCAATTGATTCTTTAACAGAAACAGAGATGTAAATTAAGTCGGTCTAATCTCTAATCTCTCGAGGAGGGAGGGGTCATTGTTTTACATCTGCTTTCTCTAGAGTTGAGAATAGAGAGTATTACCTTCTTGAAAGAAAAAAAAGAAATGAAAGAAGCAAAAGAAGAAGAAGAAGAAAGAAATTGGTCCCGTTGCTTGTCTAACACTACTACAATGTACGAGGGACACTGTTTCTGCAATGTTAAGTCTAATCTGTTTCAGGGTCAGTTTCTTTCAGTTGGGTTTTTCTTTCTAATAATAATTCGTGACAAAGATAAGATCAGCCAAGCCCTCTTTTAGCCCACCAAGTCTAACCCCTCCTCCCCAGATATTGGAATTAATTAGGATTTGATTAATTAAATTTGGTGTCAAAACTTGCAATTTCAGGACATATCCTCTCTGATTCAGTGCCAATACTTAAAAAGAGATCACAAGTTTATCCTCGGATAGATGAACGTCCTTTATTGCAAAAGTGGCAAAGACTTTCCTAATAAAGCCAAAGAGATTGGGCATGGGGGAGAGATAGAACAGGACGCTGAGGAAAGTGTACAGATTGATATAAAGAACAAAAGATTTAACAAAACAACATGATAACACACACATATATACATACAAATAATGCAACTGAATTTTATATGGGGTTTACACAAGCAAAACAGAAGACACAGAGAGAGATGAGATGAAGGGGGAGGATCCAATGCAGGCAGTTGAAGATGTGGGTTCGAGTTTGGATTGTCTTCTTCTGGGTTACATCAAATTTCAAATCTCGGACAAAAAGTACTTCCTACCTGGTGCACCCCAACCACCAATCTCATCAGCAATTCATTTATGAATTAACAAAAATAGAAAGTTGTGGGATAACAAGGAAATCTTCAAAGCTACTGTTCACATATACATTATTATACGAGTCAACCAAGAGTCATCATACTTTTCTAATCTTTATCAATCGGTCTCATATGCACGGTAAAGTGCCTGTTTTCACAATGTGACCTAGACAAAATCTTCACTAAAGGCCATATGTATAAGTATGTATATACATATTATCTTTAGTGAATAACTTAAAACCCATAAAATAAAAGATGGAAAAATAAGTGCATTATCCTTGATTGGTGCAAATTCAAGTTCTCTTCATTGCTTATTTATGTATAAATACTTGATAAGATCAATATCTTTTTTTTAGATCCTATCCAAATAATACACTCCCCATAATTTATATATTTATGTAATAAAGAAGGGCTCGCAGAGCGGAGTAATCAATCCCAAGTATACTTGAAGCAGCAATGAAATTTCTATTGAGGACACAACAGAGACTTGAGGTATTGTTCATGGGTTTGGTAATGTTCCCCGGAACATGTCTTCATATCTAGAGACAAATGTGTGCAAAAAAAAAAAAGGAAAAGAAAAGAAATTCTTCGGAATTCTCATGCAATAGCGTTTGATGATGAGTTCTGTACGAGAAGCTTTGTCAGAATTCAGATTGATTGTCGCGTGTAAGAAAACACAAGAGGAAATGGATTGGTTGGTACAAATGCAGAGTGTAATAGTAAAAATTTCTTTTTTTTTTTTTCTTAATGGGTTGATTACAACTGTGCCATTATTCTCTCACACTCTCACATGGCCCATTATTATACACTATGTTGAGACCCTACTTCTGCTCAAATAGTACAATACTATTCTACAATTTGTTCATTCATACAAAACACTTGTTTCTTTCCACTGTCCAACAACAACATAGTTGCAGCAGCAGATGAAACACAAACACACACACACACACAAAAAAAAAAAAAGTCGGAAAGGAAGGGGAGGAAAACGAGAATGAATGGGAAAAGGGAAACTGAGAGAATTGTACTTTGGATCAATCAAAATGAATGAGATGAGATGCATCATCATGTAACTTAACTTGTCTTAGAGGGGATTCTCTTTGCAGACATGATTCACGTGTGAGTGAGTGAATCAAAGCAGAGAATTTGGTGTTCTTGATGTTGTAATATACTTGATCAAGATATCATCATTGCTCATACAGCCATGTCCTCTCCCAGAAGCAAATCCCTTTTGTCACATGGCTGCAGAGAGATGTTCAATCAAGATAAAAGAGTCTCATAGTTTTTTTTGGACCACAACCAAAACTTCATTACCCAAGCATTCGTTTACTTCTAACAAAGAGTATCAAAAGGGATTTTGTTGCATGGATTTCTCTTTCATTTCTGCTGATATTTTGGGTTTAACGTGGTTGAGAAAGCCAAGTTGGGAAACAAAGGCTTTTACATTGGGCTGGCTGAGTTGGGCAGCACAAGCATAAGATGAGACACGGCTCCGTCATTTACCCAACACACCAAAATCCAGAAACTGGAACAGATGAATTGATTATTCTTTATACATTACATTGCAAGATTTGTATCTCCAAAGATTCAAAACATCATATACCCTTGCATTCCAACTATGAGGAGAAAAACTTACTCTTCCTCGCGTGAGTATCGAGCAAGTTCAGTGAAAATTTGTAACATGAGATACATTAGGAACTGAGTGTAGTATCATGTTTTCATGAACATTTTCCTGAATTCTTCATTAGATTTGGGTTTCTCATCTCCAGTTTCCTCGGCTCCTCCCCCTTCCCCACTACTTGTTTTATTCCATCCCAATGGTCTTACACTTCTTGGCATTGCAAATGTGTTTCTTCCCTTAAGCTGCACACTGTCATCACTGTGCTTTTGACTGGTTCCTTTTCTCGCTGTTGCACTATTATCTTTAGAATCCAGTGTTTGAGCTTTACTAGCAGATTGATTGTCAGCAGCCCCTGTCATTTTAACAGAAATGCAGCTTAAACCATTTCAAAACCATTAAGCTATAACCGGAAAGGATTACTATCAGTTAAAAACCATTTCCCTACATGGCTAAAGCTTAAATGATAAACCAGAAAACAAGCAGATAGACAAAGGAGTCAAATGCAGCACGGATCCACAACCAAAGAGTAAATAAATACATAAATCACACAAATAATCATGTTATTACCACTTCCATCCGTTCCTTTCCTTTTGCCCCTGGGATCTGATCTTGCAATGCTTAGTCTTTTACCATGTAGATTTTGTTTGTTCTTAGCCAATGCACCAGTAAGTTGTGATTCATTGGCAAAATCCACATAAGCCAGACCCTATAATAGAGATTTAAGGTATAAGCACCAAACAAATAAGGTCATCAAGGAGAAGGAATAGACTTCGACTTTTCATAATTCTAAATGGTGATGCATGGACTTTAAAAAAGGATTAAGCAAACCAAAAATGCCTTTTAAAGACCAATTTAAGAAGATCAAAAGTACTTCTACATAAGGTGAAAAAAGAAAAACTTGAAATGCTTTCACTAGACATATGGATTGCTATTCTTTTAACAGATATCTATATATCTATATAATATATATACTTGAGAATCAAAAGGTTCAGTGAAATGAGGTCCAGTCCAACCAGAAATAGAAAACTAAGAACAATAACAAATTTCACTCTAAATGACTAAGTATCAGAAAGAATCACTAGAAGGACACGACAGATTACAAAAGAAAGGTGGTCAAATAAGTGGACAAGAGCACAAACAATGAACCCTGGCCTTGAATAAATCTAGGAACTTGGTGTGTAGTACACTTTCCAACTTAAATCTAAGAAATGCTTTCAAGAGGATGCCATTTACCTTCTCATTTAGCATTTAACATTTATATTACACTTCACAGGTTTAACTAAATTTAGCATGAGGGAAGGAGGTACCCTTGACTTTCCGGTGAATTTGTCTCTTAATATTCGAATTGCGACCACGCCACCAACATCACTGAAGAAAGCATGAAGATCTTCATTGGTGGTCTGTAAGTCATCATTGTTACCATGCACAAACAACAGGTTAATCAGTTTGCATCAACTGCAACCAACTCACAACAAGGAAAACTGATAGAAAGTAGATAACGAACGACTCACCTTAAAATTAAGATTAGATAAAAAGGCAGTACACTGGTCATTGTAATTTTTGAATTTCTTAGGGGATGGATTTTTGGTTTCCTTTTCTCTTGTGCTATCTGGTTTTCTGGCACTAATCTCACCTCCTTCCACTTTATCTTTTTTCTCTAAGTCTGTTGCTTGAGTTTTGTCCTTTTTGCTATTCATACCGGTGTGGTGAGCTGTATCTTTCTTACGCTTTGCTCGAGACTGATCATCAGTTTTGTCTGAATCCAGCTTTCTCTTTTCACGGATACCTTTCTTCATTGAACTTTCCTTTTGATCTGTTGTGCTAGCATTTTTTATTTCTTGTTGCGTCTTGAACACTTGTAGCTCCACAAGACGAGGCTTAACCTGATAGTTTTTTGAAGTTTGGACCTCAATTAGTTTGAAGAAAAGGGCCACTTACGAGTTTGGGGCACAATTTCCGACAAAGAATTCAGACACATACAGATATATATATGGATGTTATGTACCACATACAAGTGTATGCATGAATATAAAACAGATACATACAGACCAGTGAGACATATGGACCCACAAACACAACTAAACCTAAAAATGGTAAGAAACATACAAGGTGGCCTAGTAGATGAAAATCCAAGAAAACTGAAGAATAATTATTCTCTTATGAGCCTCTTTTAGTTTGGGGTTGGTCATAAAAAATTGTGACTTGTTAACCTTTTTCACCCGAGCATATCAGTGCCGAAGTCCATTGCCATCCCTCGTTCCCCCACCCCCTTTATAACCAATGATCTAATTGTTCCCCTTTTCGTCATCATAGGTGGCTATCAATGAAGTAAAGTCTGCACTCATCAAAATTTAACATGGGATGATGTACATCCACTAGCCACATTACGTTCAATATAAAAAAATCACCCACCAGCTAGAAATAAATTACCAGAAACATAGGTCCCATTAAAATTGAAAACTAAAACTAGGCAGCAGATGTAATAATATAGACTCTCAAGACCAAATTTATTGCTTATATGTCAATGCATCTTGTTTTCAAAGCCGGTGGAACGCATGGGAAAAAACTACCATGCTAAGGTTCATCGACAAATTTCAAAATTCTTAAAAGAGTAAGAATGCAAACCTTCTGTACGGCAACATCAAAATCTTCCAGTGAACCATATTCTCTCTCAAAGTGCACCCACGAGTTGCATATGTCCTGAATGATTCTGTTTTTTTAGAAAGAGAAGGTATCATCCAATTCAAGATGCATAAAATGTAAACAAACAAGAGAACAACATCCAATTTGTGCACAGGTAGAGAAGTTCAGCTCTCTAGTTTTGGTTCTTAATAGGGAAAAAAGAGTATATTAGTAAGAGATATCACAATGGAAGCTTTTAGTTTGTAAGAAGAAAGAGAAACAATATATATAGATGGCTGTAGAATTTCTTTCTTGAAATTTTAGTGACTAATCATCAAATTTCTTGGATTTGGTGAAGTCCCTCTTTTCAATATTTTCCGAACCTTAGCAAGCAGACAATTTTGTTCGTAAACTCAATTTTCCTCCTTATCTTTTAAGCTTCCCTCCTTTGCAACCAAAAGTCTCCACAGAGAGCACTTAAATACAGCAGCAATTTGCAATATTCTCAATATCACATCTGCTGTAGTTGTGACTAATAGATTTTGTCCTAGTCAATATGAGTCTGAAGAATTAATATTTCAAGTTCCGTAAATTTAAAATGCAATTAATGTATGTGAAAAATTGCAGATCACATGTTCTTTCAATAAGCTTTTGAGTGCAGCTGCATGGAGACACTTGAGTTACATTAGGTAACATGACAACCAAGTCAGGTTCAGAGCATATACCTCTGAGCCAGTATTGAAGAATCTTTTGGTGTAGCATCGCTTATAAAGCAATCTAGCTTCTTTAATGTTCCCTGCTCCAATTTCCATGTCTATATAACCCTTCCAAACTTCAAACATAGACCCACTGCAGCAACAGAGTTCAAAGTCAGTTTCTGAAAGATATTTGGAAAATTTTAACCTACTGAAAAAGTTAAAAGTTGTGGAAAGGACAGACCTAATTTTGATCAAGCTCTCCCAGACACCACGAGCTGCAGCCATATTCTTTCCCAAGTTTAACTCCAAGCGAGACCAATAACTATACATCCTCAACAAACTGTCCGTGTTCTTCAAGTATGGTGACAAGTAATCTGATGCTCGCTGAAAGGACCAAAAAACAAGACAGGATTAGATTCAAAGATAGGGGAAGTGTTAAATATTAGATTGGCTAGGACATGTCACACACATTTCAAACCAATAGAATACATTCTATGGCATTTGAAGGAATATGTAGCAGCAATCCACATCCAAGTTTAGTTAATGCAATACCAAATAAATATGCTAAGCATCAATCTCCATTACACAAAAATCTGCTATAAGGACAGAATAATCCCTTTTCTCACTGAGGACAATGATTTCCCCAAAAACAAATGTCATTTCGACATGTATTAAACAAACAATTATACAGTCTCAGCTACATGCGATTTAACAGGTTGATTAAGAAAAAATGACTGATCAAGTTTAGGCCCATACCAGTTTTAGGTGATAAACTAGACATAACATACCCAAAGGTGAAAGGCCAAAAGCATAGCCCCTATAGTGTAATAATGAAAGCTTCCAATGAAAAGAAGTGAATCAAGGTCAGTAAAAAGGCAAAACTAGGAAAGTAAATCACATCAAATTTGAAACATTAAAGTGTGTTTATTTTAACCACAGCTAAAGCAGAACATGCATGGAAACGAACCTGGAAGACATCCCTCATGATTGAGAAGTCAAAAGTATCCCCCAGTTTGCTAGTTGATATTCTTCGTCTTAGGCCATCAACTCTAGTGAGATACAGATCCAGATACTGCAGCAAAAAGCTCTCCATATAAATGTCATTGCAGATAAATACAGCTATAAACCATGGTGCAAGGGTACTTTTGAATCGGATATGGGTAGGCCTTGGAATGTCAAGGTACAAGCCCAATATTAAAAAAATATATTTTAAAAATTGACTATGACTTTGGTATAGCTTGGGTACGGCCCAATATATTTAGTTTGAAAAGAGTAGAATAACTGGGACCATCCCAATTTTGATTCCAAGAATATTGAGGTCTAAAAAGGCCAATGAACAAGGTCGAGCATTTAACATAAACAAATCGAGAACTTTTATGTAATTTGCAAGCCCAGAATCATGTCTATCCTTCCAAACTCTGCAACAGATCTAGGATTCTCCAAATGTAAATATTTGATGTGACATTTTAAGAACCATACCTTTTCAAAATTATTAAAGAAACCTTCAATTGATAAGGGATCTTACTAACGTTTACTTTGTTTATCTATTCATATGAAAGTTCCTCAGAGATTCATAACAAAACAACGAAAAGAGAACTTTTTCCAACTAAACACAGCCAAAGCCTCTTGGCTCTTTAGTATATCTGCTACCTAGAACTGGAGTTGCTGACAATGTCAAGAGAAGATTTAGTGAGCATCAATATCCCTTTGGCCTTCTACACCCATAAACTAACATAAAATAAGTTGAATAGAAAATCCAGACTCACAGGTTCACTTTTTTAAGGAGGACCCGTCTATAGTGAAGGAAGAACATGTATACTTTCTGAAAAAGTAAAAGAAGTTGTATATAACTTGTATGCTTTTACCTCATCATAGCTTGTGAAAGAGCACGGCAGTGACTTCTCAAAGACCTGAAATTCAAAGAAATCTGTCTAATCAATTGACTCAAGTCAAAAATTCAAGAAAAAATTAAAAGGAATTAACAATAAACAGGGAAAAAAATTAACGTTTTCCACAGATCAATATTATCCTACAGACACTGAAGAATGTAATAATTGTATGCATGAACTCCTATCCATTTCAAAACTATGGGATCAATGACTCAAAATGACAAAATCAAATTACAGCATACGGTATGACAAAAGCCTGAAAGTTTAGCGTAAAGCTGCCAAGAAGATGGACCACACAGAACGTCATTTTACCAGTAAATGGTACAGAGAGATTGTAACAGAGTTACAAGAATATGCAAAGAAATCACAGGAAGATGCTGTCATCACGTTGAGCACATCTCCTAAACTCATTGGTAAATTGGCCATCAACATACTACATCTTCAGGCAAAGTGGCCATTAATTACCACAGATTATAGGGTCAGGACACCTAGCGATTGGAACACGCTAATGTGAAGTGGAGTAGCGAAGACAAGGAATCTCAAAGATCAAAGGTAGTGATATCCATTTCTCCTTCTGTCGTTTTTCCTTTCCTTTGCAAGTTCCACTTCACTCAGGTGACTAATAATTGGTTAGCCATCAATATTTGGCTGCTCAATTTCTATTTGAGTGCAAGTGAGGTACTTAAAGAAAAAAATAAATAAATAAAAGAGAAAGAAACAATTATACAAGATGCTCAGAATACTCTATGATCCAACCACAATAACATTAGTCCACTTAAATCAACATACTTCATATAGAGAACAATTAAGAAGATAATAACATACACCAGATATTTCATCCTCAGAAGCATGAATACGTTCAAGATGTAACAGATATTTGGTCCACAGTTCACCAACCCAAGGACAGTTCCTTGTCGCCCTTGCATAAACATCTTTCACTATACTGGAAGTCTGAGACAAAAGATCACAGCTTTAATTGCAAGACAAAGCCACAGAGAGACTAGAAAAGCAGTCAAAAGAAACACCTTGATGGTTTTGTCGAGATAGCAGGTATAGCCAAGCCAGAGATCAGCAGATATAGGGAACTCAGTAATGGCACGCTCATACAAGATTTGAACTCGTGCAGGATCCCCCAATGATTGCTCAAAGTTCAAATAGTTCTGCAACAACCAAAAACATAATATGTGTCACTGGGGTTGGTATTTGTAAGGCCTTTAAACTATAAAATAAATTCTCATCCTTTCCTTACCCTAAACTAGTTGAGCAGACTCTAAATGAAAAACATTATGAGGAAATTTCAAATTTTCAAGCATCAAACTGGTAATGGACTTGGGATAAGTACTTATAATTGTGTGAATATGCATACCATGAATTCTTTAAGTCTCTCAGAATCAGAGGTATCCTTTCTAGCAATCTGTTCTTCAAAATTTGTACGAAGCTTCAACATATCCAAGGCATTCTGATATGCGGAGGCAACATGGGAAGGAAGTCCATCTAATGAGCTAGGATCAACATCAACAGTACTCCCTTGTTCAGCTTCCCAAGTTTTGTAAGTCAGAAGAGTTGAACTCATGTCAGCAAGCGGAACAGACAACTGGCGGAAAAATAGATTTCGAATACGCTGCACCTGCTTCTCTTTAGACTGCAATCAAAGAACATGATACAATTATCATCAACGACTGAATAAGAAATAACTTTTTGATGTTGAAAAAAAAATATTTTCCTGAATGATCAAGGAAACCTCTGAATAAAGCGTTTCTTCCACAAGAAAGGCCAAATTGGTTCTCATAAATGCTAGAATTGGAAGTTTAAAAAGCCAAAGGGAGGAAAAATGGCCTCACTGCAGCATAATTCAAGTTGACGATGAGCTTCATTGTTAAGAATTAATTGAACTAGGTGGACAGGTAAAATAGGACAACATTATAAAAGGCAAGCACAAGAAACAAGGTCCAAAATAAAAGGACTAGAGAATGAAAGGACCTCAGAGTCTGCTTCTCCAACAGTGAGCAAAATGGCTTGTTCAAACTCCCTATAAGATTCATATATTCTGCTTCCTTCAGTTACATGCAATCCAGCTGCAGTTACAGCACGTTCAAATAGACTCCTTGCCTTTGACATACCATTTGCAGAGCATTGTTGAACCAGGGGATCATGCTCTTGGACAAAATTAACATAGTCAATCCACAAAGCAACAGACTGCACAAAATGACATCATGATCAGCTGCCTTCCATTCAATCAGGCGAAGGAAGTCCATTACTCATACTGTAGGCTCTACAAGATATACAATTCTGAAATGCAATTGCAATTGAGTACAGATGTTTAGCACATCAGCCTGTGTGTTATGGCAAGTTTGAAGAACTTGAAATACTTACATATACAAGGACTACCATTTTAATTATTTGCAGCCCTAATTCAACACCAGAAATTTTTAGTAGCACTAGTCAAGCAGAAAACTGTGACTCATTGAGAATAATGAGTCCACTTTAGTATTCTCCTTGCCTCGTAAAAGTGATTTGACATTGGATGTGTGGAACATTACATATTTTTCAGCAACCAAAAATTTTCAATTAATTTTAGGACACTGGGTTTCTTGGTTACTAAACTCTCAAATTTTAAATAAACTTAAAAATCAGAACACAAAACAGAATAAAGGTGTTACTTTTATGAACTCATTAAAGAGGCTGCTTGAAAAATAGGCAAATACACTACCAAGTTAGGTTGCCCCAAGGTTGAGGCAACATAGTAGCTGCAGTGTTACATTAATCACAGTCAAAAGAGATTGAACTACCAACCAAATAATCTGAGACTCCTCGTTCGCACAGTGCCTCAATTTCTGGTACAGCTTCAGGTCTGCAAGGATAAACAAGTTTTTTTTTCCCTCAAAATAAAGGAACCATAAATCTAGTTAAAATCTGTAACATATAGAAGAAGCTTTTATAGGTACAGGCAATAAATCAATATGAAACATCAAAGCTCTGCACCATATATGAAAGAGAGAGTCCCTGTTAAGGAAAATACATTGGCAGTAAAGAGAAAAAAGGATCATATGCAAACAAAAACCTTATGGTTTAGGTTTACAAATCTTGTACACTCAGTTTTACCCTTAGCTCCTCAGCATTACAGGAGAATTAGTTTAAACGATCTCCATTACCACACACCCCAGGTTATTGGAATCAGCAGATATGAGTTCAATGAGACTTCTACCAGAAAGAAAAGCTTCAATTTGCAGAAAAAAGGTCAACCTATGACATATGGGAAGAAGCGTAGGATTGATAAGACTACTGTTTATATCATTACTTGATTCCATGCATCCAAAATACCACCTTTAAAAAAGTTGTTGCTAACTTTACAAAAGCTGTCAACTATATGAGGAAATGATAATACCCAACCCTATCCCAGATAAAAAAGAAAGAAACCTCTCATCACAAGTGGAAACAGCAAACAAAAAATGTCTACAGCTCAAAAACTCAGCAGGTTTGATTGGGAGAAAATGTAATAAACAATGCAGTGAGAGTTAGGCAGATTGATGGAAACTGATTACAACATATCAAGTAAATGGAGTTGCAGAAAGCATACCTCGAGCTAATAGTAGTTTCATCTCTAACCCACTCCCGCCACATGTCGGGACTGAGTGGAAACAAAGCACTCATAGCCTCCCTTGCTTGTCTCAGCTTCTCTATGTCCCCTAGCTTCCTGAGAACCCTAATGTACTATGGAAGACCAATACAACACATGCCATCAGTCTTTCTAACAGAATTTAAGCATCTTACAAAATAAGTTATTAAGAAACAACAAGGAATTAGCAAGTGGCAAAAGAAACACACACACACACAATAGTTTTTAGCAAATTCTAGGTGTAAACTAATCTAACATGATCAACACAGCATTTAAAAATTAAAAAGAAAATAAGTAACTCCATTCAAATTTATTTCCTATAATATATAATAGAAAGCACTAGTCTATTTTGTTGCCCCTGTTATTAAGAAACAACAAGTTATTAAGCATCTTACAAAATAAGTTATTAAGAAACAACAAGGAATTAGCAAGTGGCAAAAGAAACACACAAACACAATAGTTTTTAGCAAATTCTAGGTGTAAACTAATCTAACATGATCAACACAGCATTTAAAAATTAAAAAGAAAATAAGTAACTCCATTCAAATTTATTTCCTATAATATATATTAGCAAGCACTAGTCTATTTTGTTGCCCCTGTTTGTCAATTAATTAAGAGGTAAAAAATCCAGAATTCAGACATATAACAGGAAATACTTGCGGTAGAATCTCAAGAAACTGTAGGTTGATAGTCCACTGCAAAGGAATGCAGGCACTGCAACATCGTTTACCAATGCAAATATATGAACCAAATTCTAGACCAGACTAAACATTGGCGGTGCAAGAGAACAGATTTAAATCCAGACACACGGCAAGATGTAATAATAATAATAATAATAATAATAATAAAGTAAGAAAATTTTAGAGAATCATCGACTGGAAAAAGCAACCAATATATGAGACTACTAAAAGAAAAGTAAACAAGGTAAAACTGCCAAGGGAATAGAGAGCAAGAATACATTGACGTGGGTATCATAATTAGATGGATTTTCTGAAAGCGCAATTTCTAGGGTTTGAACTTCAAGGTTCAGTTGAGCATCGTCGTCGGAATCGGAGTCCGAGTCCGAGTCTGAGGCAGACTTGGAGTCGGAAAGTGTCTTAGGGTTATCAGAGTCGGGAATGAGGTGGTCATGGCCCTCGTCATCTCCGGTTCTCTTGGTTTCAACTTCCATGGGTTCAGCAACAGCAGCAGCAGCTTCTTCAGTCTCCGCCATTTTCCCCTACGTTGGTTTTTGCCTTTGGTAATTACAAGCAAATGTAGAAAGGGGAAGAGCAATCAAATCACTTTGCAAGGCCACTTGTAAAGGTACCGACGTCGTATTGTAGTTGTAATATATTTTCTCTATAATTTTTTTAACTAAATTGTCAATATTTAAATTTCATCCGAAATTAAATCTCAATTTCTATTTTAATTCCATCGAAATTAAATATGTCATTTTCAAAAAATTAAAATTTTAATATAAAATTTCATCCACGACCTTAAATTCACATTCACATACATAATAATTTTGTCATTTATTAGTTATTACAATTAATGAAGAGGATAAATTAATAATTTAAAAAATAAAAAAAATTTCTTACTTTTAAAGAAATATTCAATTCAAAATAGTAAGAATATATTTAACTAATTATCAAATTTAGTCTTCAAATTGAATCTAAATAATTTTTTAATTTAAACTATATTGTTAATATTAATATTTTTATTTCACTCTTTCAAACAATTTTCAATTTTCGTATTTCAGGTAATAAGATCATTTTTTAAAAAAAGAAAATTATATATATAGAATACATCGTTAAATTTCTAAAAATTAACTATCAATATCTAATTTTATTTTTAAAAAATAAAATTTTTTTAAAAATATATTTTATATATTATACCCTAAAATAATAAATTAAACTTTAAAAATATTGGATCAAATTTAATTTTTTTATATAAAAAACAAATAATTGATCTTTAACTTTAATTATTAAAGACTTAATAATACACTTTATAATATTTTCATATAAATATAAATATATATATATATATATATATATATATATATCCCTTTTTTACAATTTTCTTTATTCTAAATTTTTTTGGTACATACTCTATCCACCTAAAATTAAATGTTTCATTTTGATTTAATCAAAAAAATTAAAAAGTTGCTTTCCACTTTCAAAAAATTACTAATTTACCCCAATATCATTATAATTAATGATAAAAACATGAAAGTAGATGTAAATGATTAAATCTAAAAAACTATTAATAAAATTTAATTCTAAAAATATTTAAAATGAGATATTTAATTTAAAATAAATAAAAATAAAAATAAAGACATATAATTTTGAAATAAATATTATTATTCTCATTTTCAATTCAATTTAAAAATAGTAAAATTCTTACTATTATCTATAAAAGTTCATATCATTCTTCACTCTAATCACTTGGAGGGAATTCTACTCCATATCACAATCACTTATATAAGAATTTTGTACACCTTTTTTTTTTTTTTAACAGTTTTTCATTCTAATTTTTAAATCCAAATTAATTTTTACATTTTCTAATCCAATTTTTAAAATAATCTATTTATTTACACTCATAAGAGTTTATACCCTCACTCTATTCAAAATTAAATATTTCACTCGTTTAAAAAATGTACATTAAAGCACCATTGAAGACTCTTAAAAATTATACATTAAAAGTTTGCATATTGTAAAAGCTAAAACAATAAAATACCAAATTTTAGGGCATTTTATTATTTTAACATCTTTAAACAATTTTAATCGCTAAATAAAATACTTCTAATAAAAAAAATATTTCTACTCAAATATTTATATCAATTAAAAAAATAAAATATGTTCTAAATATAAAATCCCATTAATAATCTCTTATCTTATCTATATGAAGAAAAAAACATATGCTTAGTAATATTTCCATTACATATAAATTAATAATTAAGTTGGAAATAGTCATAGATACATCGAACGAATCATTTAATTACGAATTTAAGAATGATAAAGAGAAAATATTTTTTACCCGCCAAACCAAGAACTAGGAAAGTATGCTGAATTTTTATTTAGCCATAATTGATAGTACGTACTCAAGAATTTACAAGCATCTTAGGACATATATAGACAAACAAAACCACATTCATCATCAGCTGCAAATCTGAATTACATTTCATCTTTTGTAGCCTTAATTTCTTCACCGTTTCCTCCTCCTTCCTGCTGATCAGCAATGGAGATCACTTTAGCCTGCTTCTTCTTCACCTCAGCCAACTTCGGCACAGTAATCTCCAGCACACCATTTTCAAGCCGAGCCTTAATGCGTTCCATGTCAGCATTTACCGGCAAGCGGAACTGTCTCCAGAACTTTCCGGTCGTCCTCTCGACCCTATGCCATTTATCTCCTTCCAGTTGTTCTTCGCTCTTCCTCTCTCCGCTAACCCTCAGGACCCTGTTGTCTTCCACCTCGATCTTGATCTCGTCCCTCTTCATTCCTGGAATGTCCATCGTGATCACGTGCTCGGTGGAGGTTTCCTTCCAGTCGGCACGTGCCAGGGCGAGGGATTCGAGTGAGCCTTTGGGGAGAGTCAGGGGAGAATGTTCCAGAATTCGGAAGGGATCTTCGGATGGAATATTGTTGATCAAGTCCCAGAAGGAACGGGAAGTAGTGTAAGGCATCAGGGCTTGGGCTTGAATCGTGACCGTTAGAAGAAGAACTGCCAGTAAGGAGAAAGGACTGAACTTGGCCATTTCTTTGAGCGGTATGCGTATGGGAGAGAGATTTTTGAAGAACTGCTGCTTTGATTTGATTCTACTTGGGGATTGAATTGGGGCTTAAATAGGATGGAAAAGGAGAGGTCTCTGGAGGATTCTTTGGGGATGATGTGGGTTGAAGGAAGGTTTGAGAGAGGACAACAAGTTTCTGGAGACCTCATCATCATCATTTTTGTACTTTCTTTTTTTTTTTTGAAGTATGCATTTGGTGCATGAAATGGTGAGAAGAGAAAGAGGAAGAGAAATCTGGAATGTTCAAGAAAAGGTTTTTTGGCTGTAGTGTGGGAAGATAAATCTTGGCCTATTGGGTTATAATGAAAAATAAATAATGATATTTATTTGCAGTTAGATTTATGATCAGGATTGAATTTAATTTAAATTAGTGTCATTACTCATGTATATTTAATATGGATTGCCCTAAAGAAAAGGGTATGCATATCTTAAAGAAAACTAATTTCACAGTTGAGGTGAACCTGCATGAATCTCTTGAGGCAATGCTTCTATATGAACAAGGGTAAAAATTTATTTAGAGAATAATGTAAAGTTACAGGGTTCATAATCCATTTTATTAAAGTAATTAGATAAGTTATATATATAAAAAAAAAGGGTTAATAAAAAAGGGTTAATCTAATCAATATGATTCATTGAAGAAAAATTTATTTTGTTGGGATACATAGCCATCGGCCCATCCCATTTTTTTTGCCCAACTGCCCATCCCATGTTTTTATGCAAAATTGCCCATCCTGATGGCTTTCATTGGGGTGATGAGGTTGGGCCGTTGAGGATATCAAATCTCTTTTGAGCCGTCCATCTCTAATATATACTTTCTCCAATTTTTTAATTAATGAAATTTTTATTTTGTAGTAGCCAAAGATTTGTTGTGATTTTTGAGTACTTTTTTAAGGAATACATATAAATAAGAAACAATAATTTTGTCCATTAGGATTAATGATGATGTCTTCATAAATTTTTTCTCAATTTTAAAGAGAAAATTAACCATAAGTTTTAAAATTTAATAGCATTGAGTCCTTGTCCTTTCACTCACTCCTTTGCACTGTCTCAGAATTTTTCAATCTTTTGACTCAAATTAGACAGTAAGAGCAATTTCTTAAAAATTATGTGTTCACATGCCCAAAGTTTAGAAGCATTAATTAGTAAAATAACAGAAAAGAGTAACAATGAATAAAAGCGGTTTATATTAAAACCGGTTTAAAAAAAAAAAAAAAAAATTTTTAACAACCAAGTTGTGAAAAACAATAAAGCATTGAGAAATGGCTTCAAAACATAGCCATGCCTGAAAATAAGAGAATTCATTCTCAGGAAGCCGTGGGGAGGTCATTTTTTTAGCAAAGAAGTTGATTGAATTTGAGGATGCAATCTAATGCACGCTCAAATTCACCTCCTTCCAACCCAATGGTGAAGCGACAGTAACCAGGAATTCCAGTCCACCAACTGCTGTTAATGCACAAACCAGTGCTCCTGAGCATGGCTTCTCTGATATTTGAGTCATTGAGCTTGGCTTCCCACGCTGTGGAGTTCACATTAATCTTAATGGTCTTGCCGAGATAGGCAGATGGCTTTGCTACCATAGAAACACCGGCATGAGCTTCAAGAACTTCCCAACCACACTTTTCTAAGGTCTACAATGCAAATCATTCACTGGATTATCAGAACTGGGATTGAATCAAATCTTGAAACACTTGAGAAGAATATATAATATTTGATATGACAGATAGCCAAAGATAGTTGCAAAACAAACGCAACAGTACAGGATCCAAAATTCATTGTGCCAATTGGAATTTTGAAAACGATCAGATAAAAAAACAACTCTATGAAGTAAGATGCGGACAACTCATATCTAATAAAGAACTCAAGCCAAAGTCAGTAGAGAAAGCGCCACAATCACAGGAATAGATTGAAATGCCATGTAGCAGCATCTTCATGAAATATGCAATTGGATCAAGACAGAAAATTTAGCAGTACATTTGGCAGAAACTCAAACCATCAGAATTTTGGAAATTTTGAAACAACAAGAGCCCACAAAGGAAAAAGAAATTTTAAAAGCTTTGGGAAAACTACACCAAAGAACTGGATTGAATAATCAAGAAGTGAGCAAATGGGAATACTTCTTCATAAAAACAGATGTTTACCTCTTTCAAGTGCTTATATCTGGCTTGCAAAATGTTCTCCTGCTCAGCAACAGCACTTGAGACAATTTCTGGTTTCTGCTGTCTAAGGTCCAACAACTTCTTTACAGAATACTTTATGGTACTGTGAGGTTTACTCAACCCAGAAAAGCTATGAAAGGCATCAATCAAAGAAGGTTGATTCAAAAGCAGAAAACCAAAGGTAAGTCCTCCTGTAAGAACCTTGAGAAACATTCCCCCAAGCAAAGAAACGGAGAAGGATGGTTTGGCAGATGAAGTTAAGTCTGCTAAAGTGGCCTTCAGATCCCAGCCACCCCATCCCTTGAAGTTATATATCACATTTGAAAACGAAGTATCAATTACAACCCTAGCCCCGAATTCTGCACAGACGGATAATATCTCTCTAATCTCTTCATTGCTGTATATTAAGCCAGTGGGGCTGACAGTTGGCCCAGTTATATAGACCCAAGGCTTATTTACAGTGTGAAGTGCATCACCAAGTGTCTTGCTGGACAATTTAAATCCAACCTCAGAATTTGTTGGTACATTCTCAATATTTGCTTTCAAAAATTTTGCAGCAGACATGTAAGTCCCATTAGAGCCTGTCGGAAAGCATAAAGTCCCACCTTCTTGTTTACAGCAGAGGACCAATTTATTAAAAAGAGCAATAGGACAGTCTGCATAGACAAACTCTGTATTCCCTCCCATGCTGAAACCATAATTACTTGCAACATATTTACTAATGCTACTTGTTAATTCAGTCTCTGACTCTGTAACATTCTGTCTTGCAAAACTCTCAAAGATGGCAGCCTTAACTGACGTTGGAATTGGCAAAAAGCTTTGATCAACATCCATGTGAACGAGAGAAGTGTTACCCATCTCATTAGCAGACAATTCAGCATGATCAAGTACTTCAATCGCTGAACAAGAAAAGCCAATTATCTCACTTGTTTTTGTGTTTTCAACGGCTCTCTGAGTTTAAGACTAGCAAAAGTCAGTGGAATAGCAGAATTATCCAAAGCATGGTAAAAGGTTAAGGGAGAAATCAACGAGTACAACATAATTGATAAATGGATGTTGGATTTACATGTCGAGTCACTTATATGAATTTTATCTAAAAGCCTACAGAATACTCATGGCATTAGTGGACAGAAGTAAAGTTTAAAAATCAAAGTGTTACTGCAAATATCAGGTAAATCAACATACATCCTGGGCATTGCATTCCTTTCTGAATAAAACTATTGATTTATATAAACATAATTTTACAAGATACTTCTTGTTTCCCAGAGAAACTAGGAGAAAGGATCTGATGACTAGCATTTTCTTGACAATTAACAGATGCCACTAGAATGAAGATTAAGAGTGTTCAGTATTAATACTTCATTTGAAGAAGTAATAAATTTTCATGTGGAGAAGGCTTCCCAAACAAGTGCACTGATCTCCAAACCATTGAAAATTTTATTCAAAAAATCAACAATCATATAAGCACATAGATTTATAATCTCAACCATTTCTCTGAAGAATACGTATAGATATACATGTCTTCATTTAGAGAATTAAGCATACTCTCTCATTCTATTTTGGATGTCCAGAATTGAACATCTACTTTTCTAAAATAAATATATTTTCATACAAATTTTCACTAATAACAGCCCTAATTTAAGGGATTCATATGCCACTAACTTATGTGTCCCACAATTAACCACATTAACTTATTGCCATTCTTTACTTTGTGAGAAAATTGATAGTCAAAATACTTATTAAAGAATTACTGCACTGAACTAATAAATCATTATTACCAGAGGTAGTAGTTGCTTCACCAGAAGTAGAAAAGAGTCAAAAAGTTTCTAATGGATAGAATTGTGAGGGCTCAAATCACTACATCCCTGCACTGAATTGGTTTTCCTTCATCAACAAGCAAACAAAATAACAATACTTGACTAACCTTTACTGCTGGACGTCTATCAGAAAGCTGAAATGCTAGAAGCTCGTGGAAAAGACAACCATAGTAGTATTGACTGATAAGTGCAGTATTCCCTTGTAAGAGCTCCACAGTCTTGGACAATGCTACAAAAACTGTCGGCTCTTCTGATATTACAAAAGCTACTTCAAGATCTGAATAAACCTGGAAGAAGACATGGAATAGGATTTCAAATGTGAAGGCGGATTACTGGAGGACATTAATTTATATTTATTTTTCTCCTCCAATAGAGTAGCTTTTAAGAAAACTAATAACCCTAAAGCTCTAATTATGGGGTGAGATCCTTATCATAACCATAGGCAGAAAATTTTGAAAATCACAACCCTCTCATGTTCTTAACCCTAAAAGGCTACAAAATGAGTACCCTACATTTTGAGATATAAAAAGAGAAATTACCTGGTTTTTCAATAAGCCACAAATGATTGCTGCATGTGATGGAAGAGGAGTCCCAGCAAGATATTTTAGGACCCCATTAGAACTAGGAAGGCTAGATAGCTCAAAATGGTCTGACATGTCTAGAAATAGCCGAGCTCCAATTTCTCTAGTAGTATTTAGTAGTTGTTCAAAAGCAGAACTAGTAACTGCCTCAAAGTCAGCTATCCCAGTAACTACCACCTGTGGCTTCAACTTCTTTATTAGCTCCACCATTAAATCAGACTGCCTGGGGGCTTCAATCACAGTAATCACCTCCTCATTCGTATCAGTTTCTGCATTCTGCAACAGCAGCCAAATTCTAAATGTCATTTACTCGCAAGAGATCTTAAATGCAACATGAAATAAAATTACCATTTTCATCCACTATCTATGTAACTAGTACTTCAATGCGCACTTAAAGCAACAACACGAGATGAAATACAAAGCAGCTTGTTGAGAATTGTTAGCCAGTTTTCTCAAAAACTCTATCTTATCTTCTTCTGTAATTCAAAATTGAAGCAAAAAAGAACAGGTGAATCAATAAATAGTATCAGTGTTCCAAAATACATGATGGCAAATGCTTCAATTAGTATAAAAGATCTTGATTGGTATTTCTACCAGTGAATTTGGGTCAGAAGTCAGAAAGTTTTAAATTTTATGTGCAAGTTATTGAAACTTCGGATCTATTTTATTTCAGATGATCATAGGAATTCAACAAACGTTGGAATTTGTCATTCAGAACTACAAAAAGCTAATAATAAATAACTTTAAAAAAACTCATCCCTGAAGGATTCAAAATTCTTAAAGAATTTAAGAGTTTGTCCCAATTTGGTGTCCTACCTAGCGAAGGATGATATTCACAAATATCACTGTATCCAATATCATAGGAGAGGGAGAAAAAGATGAAGAGATTAAGCAATCTCTAGAACAAAAAATATATTAAATTACAAAATGAAAAGTACAACACCATTCAGACAAAAGAGAGAAATGCATTATGGAACAGTGGAGCAAAAGTGCAACACCTTTTGAGGAGATGAAATCTTCTCTATGCTTGGTAATGGTAAGTCAATAGGTTTTAAAGCTATTAAGGGTAGCAAATAACATCTAAGACAGAACAGCTTCTTGAAAAGATATATGTGCTCTTAATTTGCCTATAGGATCTCTGAACTGTCGAAAGGATAAACACTTAATTAGTGATTTTCCACCCTCTAGTCTTAGACACTACTTTAAAAGAGTTTCTCATATCGGAATCAGACTGAAAATCAAGGGATAGAAACATTCCAGTCAAATACAGATTCTCTTAAACATCCATCAATAAACTTTAATCAAGAACATTTTCGACAACTTAATTGTTGACAATACCTCAATCTTCAATGATGTTAACCATTGCCTAGGCAGATGTCGAGACAGATGTTCATCAACAATTGCAAGACGAGGTGAAAATAATCGTAGAACATTTTCAATTGCCACACTCCTTGATGGAAATACAACAACATTCTACCAAAAACAATTTGGAATAAGTTAGATTAAAAAAATAAATCTTTTATGAAAAAACATGAGAAAAAGCAACCTTGCATAATAGCTATTAGAGTTTGAAAAGAAAAATCAAATAAGGTAAGAAGTCCTAGTAAGAAAGTTCTGGAACTCGGGGGGGGGGGGGGGGGGGGTGGTTAAAAGAAAAAAAAA